>OW240916.1:328020994-328067335 GCA_933207985.1 Pelobates cultripes
TCCCCTGTGCGTGTTACCCTGGAGAGCGTTCCCCTGTGCGTGTTCCCCTGTGCGTGTTCCCATGGAGGGTGTTCCCTTGTACGTGTTCCCATGGAGGGCGTTCCTCTGTACGTGTTCCCATGGAGGGCGTTCCCCTGTACGTGTTCCCATGGAGGGCGTTCCTCTGTGCGTGTTCCCCTGTGCGTGTTCCCCTGTGCGTGTTCCCCTGTGCGTGTTCCTAGCTGCGGATCATTTCTGGCTATGGCTTCTGGTATCCAGTACTCTTTTTACTATTCTTGTTTAGTTTTTCTTGTTTTTTCTGGTTTTCTATTCTATGTCTGGTTTTCTTTATGCTGGGTTTTTCTGGGTTTATTCCTGTATTCCATTCCTGGAATTCCCAGTCTCTTGGATTCCTTTAAATGTTTGTTTTTTGTTGCCACACCCATTTCTTTGCCATTAATACTTTTGTTTCAGTTGATTGCTGCAGTCAGTTGCTAGAAGTCTTCTGCCCCTTTCTTTGCAGGTAAGTACTGTGTGTGTTTTATTATTGTTTATTTAGTCATGCATATCTAGGCAGTCTAGGACCTTCCGTAATTGGAGTACTTTGACGCAGTGGTGGGCTGCATACATCTTGGCCATTTTTGTATGTCTAAAACTCCAATGTTTATTGCATATATTAGTACTTGGTTTTGTCTCCTCTTGTTTTCCCTTGCATCTCTGGTCTTGTTTTATTTTGTCTTGTACAGTCCTGCCCTGCCCTGTCCATGTCCTGTTCATGTTTTCCTTATGTATTGTGTACGTGTTATGGCTCTTCTAGTCTTGTCTTGCTATCTTTTTTGGTGCTTGATCTAGTCTTGCCTTTTTTTCTAGTACAGGATACATATCTGCTGCTATTCAGATCCTGGGAGGTCTGCTTCTTGTTATCTGGCATCTGGGACCTGCAGAAGCTGCATCAGGGCCCTGGTATGTGGCCGCACAAATGCTGGTGCTCAATACATGTGGTTACCTTGCACCAGGCCCCTGATAATCCATTTCGACACAGTGACTCCTACTATCAAGATCAGGCATACTGGATCCCGGTCACCGGACAGCATGTTCCCCTGTAGAGCGCTCCCCTATGCGTGTTCACGCTGAAAGGCTTGAATCCAATTCGCGCCTATCAGCGTCTAGGGATGAGAGGGGCCTCGCCAACTAATCAGATGAAAGGGCACAAAACCCCGCTCTGATTGGTCACCGGCGTCACGCAGCGACCAATCAGTGCTTACTCATGCCAACCCACCAGGAGAATGGTGCAAACCCAGTTTTAATGGGCGTGCCTTCTTCCATTGGTCAGCACGGACTTCCATGCGGCCAGCGGGACCCTGCAGCTGTGAGACTGACTCACAGCTCCAGAGATTCCCTGCTGGCGTGCGGCCCACGCAAGTATCCACCGGAGAGGGTGTTCTCCTGGGCAGCCACAAGCCTTGCCTCGTAGCTGCCAGGTAGAGGGTGTAAAAGTGATTATAGCTCCGTTGGGGAGCGGATGAGGCGATCCCCGCTATGGGGATTGAAGACAATGCGTGCAGGCTGGTTCGGGAGACGTATGCTCCCCCTGGTGGCCGTTCGGTGAAGCACGAGCCGCTTGTTCCTTGCGGTCTGCGTTTTTCACCCCTCGTTAGCAAGGTGTGAATATTCTAACTAAACGTTATAAATTGAGTATTGGGGTGGTCCGGCACACAGGGCTCCGTGCGACGCAGCGTCCCCGTGTGGTTAAAAAGTACTTTGCATGATTCAAGGTCAGAATTTAAGTAAAGGGAGAGAATTACAATGGGGGAACACACATTCCAGGAGGGCACATCCACACATAGGAAAGCGCAATTCACAGCTAGGCAGCAGTCCAACCACAAGCGTTCCCCTGTGCGTGTTTTCCTGGAACGGCGACCACCCAGCCGACAGCTGTGGAGGTGTGAACTGTGTTAAGGGTGTTAATGAGCTGTGTAACGGATCACCTGGCACCCTGACTGGGTACCTACGTTGAAGGATGCTCCTAGCTCTTACAGAGGGCTCCAAGCGCTCCGCCAGACACCACAACCACCGAAGACCCCACGAACCGTCGCAGCTTGGTTGGGGTCTCGCCGTCTCCTACCCACCCTGGACCTACGACAAGGCTCCAGATTGCAGTGGGTGAACCTCTCCTCCAAGAGAGTGAAGCAGGAACAAGCTCTTAAAAGAGCTTAGTAGTTATTAGCTAAGGGAGTATGCCTTGTAGTGATATAGCAATTCCCCCAATAAGACTCTAGATTGAGGGTGAAGAAGAACTCTGTTGACTTGGCACCAAAGGGCCTTCTTTTATGCAGGTTTAACACATACAGGACCGCCCACAGGGTTTTACAGAACAACAAATAAACACGTAGTATACAGTACAAACACTCCCATACATCTCCTCCCCTTATATACCATATATCCCAGAAGCGGGGATCATACCGCTGTATGCCTACTACACTAGAGCTAGTATAAGCTCTATTAAATGTGAGTGTATCTACTATATTTAAATACTTTTTATCCACTCTTGGAACATACTGCACCATCACTGTTTTTTGTTTTATCTCCCCCCTGTCTGTTATTACACCGAAGAGGAGACTCACTGCATATCCCATAAGCGGGGATCATACCGCTGCAAGCTATTCATACCAGAGCTGGATTAAGCTCTATAAAAGGTGAGTATTATCTCTTCTATTTTATTTGGATACCTCTTGGATCACCCTTTACCATTATTATTTTCATCACTCATCGCCCTCCTCCATATACCTGTAAGGAGTGTGTGACAGAACCATTTGCCTGCTTGTATTTTAGTTGCATTCGTCTGTTTGTATCCCGTTCGTATGAATGGCTGTATCCCGTTCGTATGAATGGCTGTTTTCTATAGCCCAGCCATTCGAATGACTTTTTTCCTGAACAAACCTGCCGAACGGACGGCCACCCAGGAGAGAAGTGTGCTGCTAGTTAACCTATTGATCCCAATTAGAACGTTGTGGTTAACCGCAGACACTTTTCAATTAAACCGAATTCAGGGTGGTCGTCGTTCGTATGTCGACCACGAGGCAGCGGCCATTTTAAACCACGCGAAAGCCCAGCGGTGTTTGGCTCTATTTCTATGGAATTAAAAACAGACACTTTTTCTGCCGAACACCGCTGAAAAAACGGAACGCCTGGCTGTCTCCACGAAAGCATACGAATACCGGCCGTTCGGGATGTTTGGAGCATACGAAAAGACTTAACCCAGATAGCCTTCCCATGGAGTCATTCGTATACCGAAAGACTGTAAGAACTTTGACTCCATGGCGATTGAAGTATGTGTGTGGGATCTGAGCGCTATTCGCTAATAATATGCACTCAGATCCAGGCTATCTGGGGATATGTGATACGAATGGGAAATGTTCGGTTATTTTAAAGTTATGTATTTTTATGTCTTTTATGATGTTATATTTAAAAAGGCGACTGGCTTCGTCCTGGAGATAATTGAGTTACTCAGTAATTATCTCCAGGGCAGAGGGGAGGGAATCATAATTAGGAGAGCAGATAGGGCAATCTGCCGCTCTGATCGGCTCAACCGGACAGTTTGCTGTCTCCCGGGTGCTCGGGTCCGGCATGTTGCTGACAGAGTGGATGGATTATTGGGAGGGGCTGGGGATGACCCAGCGGTCATGGTCCATGTTGGTACCAATGACAAAGTAAGAGGAAGATGGAAGGTCCTAAAGAATGATTTCAGGGAATTAGGTAGCAAACTTAAGAAAAGGACCTCCAAGGTGGTATTCTCTGAGATATTACCTGTGCCACGTGCTACAGTGGAAAGGCAGCG
The DNA here is from genome assembly GCA_933207985.1 of Pelobates cultripes. Taxonomy (NCBI): domain Eukaryota; kingdom Metazoa; phylum Chordata; class Amphibia; order Anura; family Pelobatidae; genus Pelobates; species Pelobates cultripes. Next base: position 328,024,812 of record OW240916.1, read on the forward strand.
GGAGATTAGAGAGGTCAATGCGTGGCTTAAGTCTTGGTGCAGGAAGGAGGGTTTTGGGTTTTTAGAGCACTGGGCCGACTTTGCGATTGGGTACAACCTTTATAGTGGTGATGGATTGCACCTAAACGGGAGAGGGTCTGCAGTGCTGGGGGATAGGATGGCTAGAAGGTTGGAGGAGATTTTAAACTAGTAGTAGGGGGGGAGGGTCATAGCAATCTACAAAATGGAGATAGGACAGAAAGGAGATGGGCTTTAGCACAGTATAAGGGGGTGGAAACGGGGGGAGGGGCAAGCTCAGAACAGAGAAGCTGTGTAATGTTGAAAATTCACAAAATATACAAGTGGCGCATAATATTAAATGTATGCTTACTAATGCAAGGAGCCTAAATAACAAAATGGGGGAACTAGAGGCATTAGCATACACTAAACAATATGATATAATAGGCATAACTGAAACATGGTGGGATGAGACACATGACTGGGCAGCTAACTTAAATGGGTACATGTTATTTAGGAAGGATAGGAAAAACAAGAAGGGTGGTGGGGTATGTTTGTATGTCAAACATGATTTAAAGCCAAATGTTAAGCAAATGGAATGCGAGGAGGATAATGTGGAAGCTTTATGGGTAAATATCTGCTTGGGGGAAAAGAAGGGAAACCAACTATTGGTTGGGATATGTTATAAACCACCTAATGTTAATATTGACGAGGAACAACAGCTGTTTGAGCAAATTGAGAAAGCTGCAAATCTGGGTAACACTTTAATTATTGGAGATTTTAATTACCCGGATATAAATTGGGACAGAGGGACTAGTGCCTCAGCAAAGGAAATTAGGTTTTTAAACTTGTTAAATGACACCTTCATGTCACAACTTGTGCAAGCACCAACTAGAATGGATGCTTGTCTGGACCTGGTTTTAACAAACAACGTTGATCTTTTGACCAACATTCAAGTAGGTGAGCACTTGGGAAATAGTGATCACAATATAGTGTCCTTTGAAATAAACTCAAAAAAACAAAAGCACATGGGGAATACTAAAACATATAATTTTAAAAAGGCCAATTTCAATAAGTTAAGGGAAGCTTTACAATATATTGACTGGCATAAACTCTTTAGTGAAAAGAACACTGAGGATAAATGGATCATCTTCCAACAAATATTACAAAGGTACATTTCTCAGTATGTACCATTGGGAAATAAATATAAAAGAAACAAATTAAAACCAATGTGGCTTAGTAGAGAAGTAAAACAAGAGATTACAACTAAGAGAAGGGCATTTAAAGCATTTAAATCGGACAAATCAGATGCATCTTATAAAAGATATAAGGATGCAAATAATGCGTGCAAAAGGCAATTAGACTTGCTAAACTTCAAAATGAAATAATGATAGCTGAAGAGAGCAAAACCAACCCCAAAGCATTTTTTAAGTACATAAATTCTAAAAAACCCCAAAATGAAAGTGTAGGTACACTAAAAACTGAAACGGGGGTGTTAGTTAATGAAGACCAGGAAAAGGCAGGAATTTTAAATAACTTTTTCTCCTCCGTATATATTAAGGAAGAACCCATGGCAATAGATGTGCAAATGATTGCTACTAAAAACTTGCAGAATAATTGTAATTGGTTAACTCAAGACAAGGTGCTGCAGCAACTAAAGAAAGTTAATATAAACAAAGCTCCAGGGCCTGACGGTATCCATCCACGTGTACTTAAGGAACTAAGTGCAGAAATAAGTGAACCTCTGTTTTTAATCTTTCAAGATTCTTTTCTTTCAGGAAGTGTTCCGGAGGATTGGAGGAAGGCAGATGTGGTTCATATATTCAAAAAGGGTTCAAAATCCTTGCCTGGAAATTATAGACCTGTGAGCTTAACTTCTGTGGCTGGTAAAATATTTGAAAGTTTATTAAGGGATAATATTCAAGAATTCCTTGAGAAGAACATGGTTATCAGCAAAAATCAGCATGGTTTTATGAAGCACAGGTCATATCAAACTAACTTGATTGCGTTCTACGAAGAAGTAAGTAGAAGTATAGATCAGGGTGTTGCCGTGGATGTGATATTTTTGGATTTTGCCAAGGCATTTGATACAGTTCCACACAATAGATTAGTGTTCAAACTCAAGGAAATCGGTCTAGATGAAAATGCTTGTTCTTGGGTAGAACATTGGCTTAAAAACAGAGTACAAAGAGTTGTCATTAATGGTAAATTTTCAAGCTGGACAGAGGTGGCAAGTGGTGTCCCTCAGGGGTCTGTTCTGGGACCCCTTCTATTTAACATGTTTATAAATGATCTTGAAGACCGCATTGAAAGTCATGTTTCAGTGTTTGCAGATGACACAAAACTTTGTAAAACAATACAATGTGAGCCAGGTATTACTTTGCTGCAGAGGGATTTAGATAGACTGGGAGACTGGGCACTCAAATGGCAGATGAAATTTAATGTTGAAAAATGCAAAGTTATGCACTTCGGCGTAAAGAATACACAAGCAACGTATACCCTTAATGGAAGCGAATTAGGGATAACAACACATGAAAAGGACTTGGGAATTGTTATAGACAACAAACTATGCAACAATGTGCAATGTCAATCAGCAGTGGCCAAGGCCAGTAAGGTATTGTCATGCATGAAAAAGGGCATTCATTCTCGGGACAAGAATATAATTTTGCCTCTTTATAAATCACTGGTAAGACCCCATATTGAATATGCTGTGCAATTTTGGGCACCTGTTCTAAAGAAGGATATTATGGCACTAGAAAAAGTGCAGAGGCGGGCTATAAAATTAATAAAAGGAATGGAACATATCGGCTATGAAGAAAGGTTAACAAATTTAAACCTATTTAGTTTAGAAAAACGTCGCCTGAGAGGGGATATGATAACATTATACAAATATATTTGGGGCCAATACAAACCATTGTGTGGAAATCTATTCACAAACAGGACTTTACATAGGACACGAGGCCATGCGTTTAGACTGGAAGAAAGAAGATTTCGTCTAAGGCAAAGGAAAGGTTTTTTTACTGTAAGAACAATCAGGATGTGGAATTCTCTGCCTGAAGAAGTGGTTTTATCAGAGTCCATACAGATGTTCAAGCGGCTACTAGATGCATACTTGCAAGAACAGAATATTCAAGGATATAATCTTTCAATGTAGGGTAATAACTGCTTGATCCAAGGATAAATCTGACTGCCATTCTGGGGTCAAGAAGGAATTTTTTTCCTAGCTTGTTGCAAAATTGTGCTTCAAACTGGGTTTTTTTGCCTTCTTTTGGATCAACAGCAAAAAACAAATGTGAGGAAGGCTGAACTTGATGGACGCAAGTCTCTTTTCAGCTATGTAACTATGTAACTATGTAACTATATAATGCACTGTGGGTAAAATCTGTGACTGTGTGTCTGGAATGTCCCCATATCTGTCTGTCATTTAAGTCTCCCATTTGGTCCCCTAGGGGAGTGTCCACCAAGTGGGAGACCTGCATAAATACGGGCAGGTAGCCCACAGTAAAGCCAGATCCTGTTTGACCCTCAATGCGGAGCTTCTGTCTCGTTATTGGGGGGATTTCTTCTTCACGTTTAGAGACTGCTGCATGGAACGGAAGCCGCTTGGTGAATATTGTTGTTCGGCGGCTAGCAGCAGTTCGTGTATTGCCGTTAGGGAGTTTGGAGCCGTTCACGGCTCCCGGTCGGGAGATTGCCGCTTCCCCTGCATTTGGTTCGTGCACTACAGGTTAGGCGAACGGAGTTACTGATATTGCAGCCGGGGAAGGTCTACTAAACGGCTGTTTTCCCTAAAGACACTGGAGGTGTCTTAACAGAGTGAAACTCTACAACTTCAGCAACCAACGTAGGACCAAAGTTCCATTATACTGCACTCTATCTCAATTTTACTACCTCAACCAGGACTTTTAATTTCATTTACTTTGTTCACTGGCGCAGTCCCATCCCTTTGTTTGTTAGCCTTCTTTATTTATTTCAAGGACACGTGAGTAAGTCCTTGTTTGGGATTGCTGCCTTTTGTATCTCTTTCTGATATATTAGCGCTGACTCTATTCTCTGTTTTTTGTTACTTCTCAGGCTAAGGGGAGGAGATAACACAATTAGCCATACAGTTTAAAACATACTTTTTACCCAACTTTCATAACTCTAAAATTATACACCCAATATTAATAATGCAATATAAAACTAAAACAATACAGGACGCCAAAATCACCAGATGAATAAATAAAGATAAAAATAAAGATAAATATTAAAAAGTCAATATTAATAAACGTCACATATTATTAATCAGCATATTTCAAATACAAACATACCCAAAAATCATTCGAATCCATTCTACCGTTCGGGAGATAGATATAAGTCACCTTTGACTGACCGCAAACACATTTTCCTACCCAAAACAGTTCAATAGATTTGGGCTGTGCGGTCGGTCAATTTCACACTGAAAAAATGACTAAGTCTCATTCGCACGTGCGTTCGAATCTTCGAACGGGACTTAGTCTCTGTGGCTGAAAACTCAGTGCAGGAGAAGGTTTGGGTCAGCGGTGTTCATTGAAATGTGTAGCCGATTTCAGTTCCACGGATTTGGCTACACATACCGCTGACCTCGTTCGAATGAACAAAGATGGCTTCGACTACTTCGGCATTTCAACTGTATCCGAAGTGCCAATTTAAAGTTGCAACACTCCTCCAAAGTAATTAAAGGGCCAGAAACAGCATGATAAAAATCCATTATGCCCAAATACAGTTCTTAAAGGGTCAGTAACAGTATAATATAAGTCCATAAGCCCCAACTCAGTTCCTTAAAGGGCAATACACATGGCAGGAGGCTGGCAAATCGGCCCCTCCAAAAACCAGTGGCTAGGTCACTTTCGCCACAAGCTGCACACTCCACCTGGAGGGCATACAGCATCGGCGGGGCGAGAGTCCAGGGTCTGAATCCCCGCAGGCCACTCCTGCTGGCCTCTGCCCCCTAAAAACAAACATTTTTTATCAGGGTATGAGTGCATGTTACTGTACGCGTTGTCTATTTGGAATGAATTAATATTTGTTCACTAATCAGTGAAGAAGTGGTGGAGAAAGGAATGACCAAGGGTGACGTACCCCCACACAGCAACCTGGGACAGGCAGGACAGAGCCTGGCCCCGGAGACTACCTGACCAACTAATTGTTTAGTAAATAAAAGGGGGACCGCATGTTGCAGACTACAGGTAACCCGACCGGTTACCTCCGCTAATTCCCTTCCTTCAGTCGGTAGGGGAACCATTTAAAGAATACAGAGACCTATTTCCCCCCTAGTAACTGGACGACACACAGTCCTGGAGGTACAACACAATGTTATTGGCCACACACGGCTTTTATGCATAACCCCTTGCAAGGGGTCTACCACACAATCATACAGGGTCACATCCCAAAATCCTCCCCCTACCTGGGGTCCCAGCAGACTCCGCTCCCTTTGTCCCCAAAGCCCGCCACTAACTCCACAGTGTTCCCCACACCAACCACCAGGGGTCTTCTTCCCAAGAGCCTCTGTGCCTGGGAGTCTAGGTGCAGAAAAAAGGGACAGTCCCTTTGTCTCCCAGACACAGAAAAGCCTGCCCGTGGGGAAAAGAGCTGGTCTATTTGTCCCTCAGGATCAGGAGAGCCCACCAAACTCGCCAATGCCCCAAAAGTGCCCACACCAATCTCAGGGACCCTTGCCTCGGTGCCTCGATTGACTAGTCTCCGTTTGCGAGGTCCTGATGTGAAACCAGGCAAGGGAAGCGTCTCCTTTGGGGGTACAAAATGCTCCCACTGGCTGGCGTTGCGGTTTCACACCTATGTTCCAAGTGCGAACGTTCTAATGGAGCACTGGGGAAGTCCTCGTTCAGGAGACGAACGACCTGGAAAACAATCCATGAATGCTCCCCCTGGTGACGTTCGCCTGTACAAATGGTGGCCACTCAGGGAAGCACTCATTAATTGTTTCCCTTGCAGTTTGCAGTTTTGACACTTATGTTGCGAGGTGTGAACATTCTAACCTAACATTCTAAATGAGGTATTAGGGTGGTCCCCATTCGGAAGGTGAATGAATTCCCTTTGGGGGAGCCCTCTCGAATTGGGAGTGGGAACAATAAATGAAAATACAGGGGAAACGCATGTGAAAGAGAAGAGAAACCCATGAACAGGCAGTGGTTCCGCCACACCACACATCACCTGTTCGGGAAACGAACAAGGAGTACGAACAAACGAACAGAAAGGAAAGGAGTCTGCTACATTGCCTTGATACAAAAGTAAATAAAAAATTTTAAAAAGGAAACCTACGGGGTCAATATGGCCCCCCATGATACTGTAGCTGAGGTTTAACTTGGCTTTAGCTTGGTTGCTGCTACAAAGTGTATTTGGAGATATTCTGGAGAGTTTTATTGATTCTTCAACTGTCCAAGATTTGAATTTTTACTTTTACGGGTTAGAATCATCTCTAGGAAAAGGTTTGATTTCCTGTTACTGAGACAAGGTATAATGAGAAAAATGACTGGGACATAGCAATACCGGGGTACTCTTTATATAGAAAAGAAAGGGAAGGCAAGAAAGGGTGAGGGGTGGCCCTGTATGTGAAGGATAGCATAAAATCTAGCCTAATAAAAGTTAATGAGGTGAACATAGAGTCCGTTTGGGTTACGTTAGAATTTGGTTATTGTAACGGACCGTTTTGCACAAAAGGGGTAAAAACCGTTTAGGCGATCGGCCCCCTTTCCGGAGATGCAGGCACAGCTACTGCAGAACACCAAACACATGAACCGCCAATAAGTGAATGCTCCAAACTCCCGAACGGTATCCAATATAGCACTCCAAACACACGAACTGGAACCATACGAATCACTCTAGCAGACGAATAGGAAAAGCATCCAAGCGGCCTACACTCTTAGCAATCAGTCTCTATCAGCATTCAGTAAATCCCCCCAAAGACGAGACAAGGCTCCGTGTTGAGGGTCAAGCAGTGGTCTGTTTAATGAGGGCTACCTGCCCAGTATTTATGCAGGTCTCCCACCTGGTGGACACTCCCTTAGGGGACCAAATAGGAGACTGTGACAAGGGACAGACAAGCAGTCACAGTATATCCCCACAATGCATCCTGGCTTCCTCCCCTCTGCCCTGGAGATAATTGAGAAGTAATTCAATTATCTCCCAAGACAAAGGCAAATCACCATTATGCACGTGGGGATACTAAAACAAGCATTACTGTTAAAATACACCAGGTAAGACACATTACATTAAAACTATACATTTAACATATCCCCAGACAGCTCAGGTCTGAGCGCACATTATTAAGCGAATGGCGCTCAGACCACACGAATATAGTTTAATTGCCATGGACCCAAAGTCTTTAATTCCACGAACAGGCTCCATGGCAGGCTATCTGGGTACTTGCACACCGAATACAATTGCAGCTCTAAATGTCCCGAATGCTCCGTTGTTCGGTTCCCGAACGGGTTTGCAGACTTCCAGCTTGAGCGGGGCTTGTAAGACAAAAGTGTCCGCTTTTGGTGTCCTGCCACTGGGTAGAACAAGCGCTGGCTATCCGGGGAGCTTCCATAACACCGCCATCATGTGGCGGCTAGGTGTAACCGCGCCCACCCAGTAATTGTCAATTAAGCTGCGGTTAACCGCAGCTTCAGGGAGGTTAATTGCCGGCACACTCCAGCTCCCAGGTGGTCTATTCATTTGTGCGGTTGTTCGGTAGATTGAATCTACCGAACAACTGTCAGAAAAGCACGAATACAGCTTTTCTGCAGGCGAAATAAAGTCTTTTAACATGGGGGCCATGGTTCAAAGGCAGCAGGCGAGCAACCAGGCTTCTCCAATGCAATGTAGCGAGATTGGTCTCGTCACATCTCTCCCCTTTTCCAAACAGACTAATAGGGTATCTGACCTCCTGCCGGTCAGTGCCCTTGTTAGTCCAGCAGCCCACCCACAAAACACAATCAACAACACAGCCCACCCACAATAAATGGTTACTACACCTGGGTAAAGGAGAAGCTTGTCCATGTCCAGGTGTATCACCACGGCTGTGCTGGGTACGGGTATGCTGGCTTGGTGGGTTGCTGCGTGGGCAGAGACCAGCGGTACTCTGCCCTGTTGCCAGCGCTACTGGGAGGGTAGCTTGGTTGAAGCCTGGTTGTTGAAGGGGGAGACCGACTGTCTCCCCTTTAGATACACAGCCCTGCCGCTGGAGACCGACTGTCTCCCCTTTGGCTACACAGCTCTGCTGCTGGAGACCAACTGTCTCCCCTTTGGTTACACATCTCTGCTGCTGGAGACCGACTGTCTCCCCTTTGGCTAAACAGCCATGTTGCTGGGGGGCAGAACCGACCATCCCTACCCCCTGTGCTGGACATGCAGAGACCACGGTCCCATCTGCACAGTTGTGGGGCTTACTGTCTCCCCCTGGTACATTAAGCTGCCGCTGGGGAGAGGAGGTAACAAGCTCCTCTCCCATATATACTTCCAGCAGCGGGGGAGGGAGACCGACTCTCTCTGCTCCCAATACAGAGTCCTGCTGCTGGGGAAAGGAGACTGGGCTCTCTATTTCCGGTAGGGGACACTGCCGCTGGGGAATGGAGACTGGGCTCCCAATTCCCTGTTTTATCTCCCGCTGGGGAATGGAGACGGGGCTCCCAATTCCCAATAATCTGTGCTGCCGTTGGGGAATGGAGACTGGGCTCCCAATTCCCAAAACATCATACTGCCGCTGAGGACCTGAGCTGACTGCCCAACATCCCTGTAGCTCACCCTGCCACTGGGGAGGGAGGACGCTTGCTGCCTGTAACTCAGCCTGCCGCTGGGGAATGGAGCTCGGGCTCCCAATTCCCTGCAATTCACTCTGCTGCTGGGGGACAAAAGCAACTATCTCTGTCCCCTGCAACTCAGCCTGCCGCTGGGGAATGGAGCTTGAGCTCCCGATTCCCTGCAATATCTCCCGCTGGGGAAAGGAGCTCGGGCTCCCAATTCCCTGCAATACCGGTGGAGAGACCTCGGTCCCATCTCCACCTGCCACCTGGGGTTCTTCCCAATAAATCTCAACAATGTCTTCCCAGCTGAATGGGTTTGGATCTGGGTCTCCGCTTTCCTGCTGAGCCATCTCACTACAGTGGAACAGATCTTGGTAGCCCTGCTCCAGCTCCATCTCTCGGGTCACCAGGTGGACCAGGTCTTGCTCAATTTCGTGAGTGTCGACCCAGTCATACCTGCTCTCCCTCCACTCCAAGAGATCCCTGAACCGGGCTTGTGTAGGGCTCCCAAACTCAGGCTCTGCAAAAGACTCCCATAACAAGCCAGGACCATCAAACTCCTCTCCCTCTGGCTTGTCATGCTCGGCTGTCCAGGGCTCGTACTGTGCCCCATACCACCAGAGCGCCTGGTAGGCATCTTCCAGCCAAATCTCCTGTCATACTCGGAGCTCCAGTTCCTTCACCCATTAATCCAGGGGCTGCTCTCCCAGAAAGGGCATCTGCAGGGCTACTCACTTCTGCAGTCGATGGTCTTCCTTGGGGAGTCTCTCGCCCCGCTGGTACTCCACAATACCCAATGCCTGGTAGCAGATGCCTTTGCGCAGCGCATCTCGGTCATCCAGGGCACCCTCATCATACTCCACTGCTGGTTCCATTCTGTTGCTTTTAGGGTCGCTGTACTGGGACATGCGTTGCCCTCAAATTGTAAAAATCCACGGAATGGTGTCGCCTGTAGCTGTCCTGTTGTCTGTGGGAACGATCCCGCCGCTTGCCACCAATTGTAACGGACCGTTATGCACAAAAGGGGTAAAAACCGTTTAGGCGATCGGCCCCCTTTCCAGAGATGCAGGCACAGCTACTGCAGAAAACCAAACACACGAACCGCCAATAAGTGAATGCTCCAAACTCCCGAACGGTATCCAATATAACACTCCAAACACACGAACTGGAACCATACGAATCACTCTAGCAGACGAATAGGAAAAGCATCCAAGCGGCTTACACTCCTAGCCTCTATCAGCATTCAGTAAATCCCCCAAAGACGAGACAAGGCTCCGTGTTGAGGGTCAAGCAGTGGTCTGTTTAATGAGGGCTACCTGCTCAGTTAACCGCAGCTTCAGGGAGGTTAATTGCCTGCACACTCCAGCTCCCAGGTGGTCTATTCATTCGTGCGGATGTTCGGTAGATTGAATCTACCCAACAACCGGCAGAAAAGCACGAATACAGCTTTTCTGCAGGCGAAACAAAGTCTTTTAACATGGGGGCCATAGTCCAAAGGCAGCAGGCGAGCAACCAGGCTTCTCCAATGCAATGTGGCGAGATTGGTCTCGTCACAGTTATTTACACAGTAACTTGTGTACGAGTGATTTTTAGGCCCCCAGGACAAATAGTTAGATTGTGACGAGACCAATCTCGCCACATTGCATTGGAGAAGCCTGGTTGCTCGCCTGCTGCCTTTGGACTATGGCCCCCTGTTAAAAGACATCTTTTTTACCTACAGAAAAGCTTCATTCGTGCTTTTCTGCCTGGCGTTCGGTAGATTTGTTTGAATGTGTTATACCCCAGATAGGAATCCCATGGAGCCCATTCGTATTAAACTGACTGTAAAGACTTTGGCTCCATGGCGATTAAACTGTATTCATGTGGTCTGAGCGCCATTCACTTAATAATGTGCACTCAGACCTGAGCTATCTGGGGATATGTTAAATGTATAGTTTTAATGTAAGGTGTCTTACCTGATGTATTTTAAAGTGTTTTACTGTCTTTGTGTCCCCATGTGCTCAATGGAATGGAGTCTGCCTCTATCCCTGGATAATTGGATTACTTTCCCCATTGTCCAGGATAGAGGGCTCTGTAAAACCTGTTTGAGCCAGATAGCCATGCTTCCAGCCAGGGTACAAAAGATACTTTTTACTAACTTTTGAACCCCTGGTCTGATTCATGCCATTTTTTAATATGTTGTTCCCCTGAATGGATTGATTGTGAATATGTAATTTTATGTGAATGTGATGTATGGTTTTAGAGTTATGAAAGTTGGGTAGAAAGTATGTTTTAACTGTATGTGTAATTGAGTTTCCTCTCAGGATAAGGGGAGGGAATATGTGGGATGTAACTGTGATGTGATTGGTTGTTTTATACCTCCCTGTGGGCGGTCCTGTATTTGCAAGACTGTAATAAAAACCAGGCTGGGTGTGCCAGCACCTCAGACCACTGCTTGACCCTCAACACAGAGCCTTGTCTCGTTCTTGGGGGATTCACTGTATGCTGTTAGAGACTGATTGCCAGGAGTGTAAGCTGTTGTCTGCTTTTCCTGTTCGTCTGCTAGCAGCTATTTGGGAGGTTCCAGTTCGGGAGTTGGAGTGCTATTTTGTATCCAGTTCGGGAGTTTGGTGTTCTGCAGTAGCTGTGCCTGTATCTCTGGAAAGGGGGCCGATCGCCTAAACGGTTTTTACCCCTTTTGTGCAAAACGGTCCGTTACAATTGGTGGCAAGCGACGGGATCGTTCCTACAGCCAGAAGGACAGTTTCAGGAGACACCATTTCTTTGGATTTACAAGTGGGGGCAACGCATGTCCCAGTACAGCGACCCTAAAAGCAACAGAATGGAACCAGCAGTGTTATACAAGGAGGAGGACCTGGATGGCCGGGATGCATTAAGGAAAGGCATCTGGTACCAGGCCCTGGATAATGTACAATACCAGCGGGGTGAGAGTCTCCCCAGTGAAGAGCAGCGGTTGCAGAAGCAAGTGGCCCTGTGGATGCCCTTCCTGGGAGAGCAGCCCCTGGAGGAATGGGTGAAGGAACTAGAGCATCGGGTATGGCAGGAGCTATGGCTGGAGGATGCCTACCAGGCGCTCTGGTGGTATATGGCACAGTATATAGAGGAGTTTGATGGTCCTGGCTTGTTATGGGAGTCCTTTGCAGAGCCTGACTTCGGGAGCCCTGCGCAGAACAGACTTCAGGAAATTTTCTACGAAAGGGAGGCTAGGCATGACTGGGATGACCCCCATGAGGTAGAGCAAGACCTTGCTCACCTAGCAACCCTGGAGTGGGAACTGGAGCAGGACTACCGAGATCTCTTCCACTCAATTGGGAAGGCTCCGCAGGACAGCAAAGTGACAGATCCAGTCTCAGACCCATTCAGCTGGGAAGATATTGTTGAAATTTACTGGAGGGGACCGAGGTCTCTCCACCAGTATTGCAGGGAATTGGGAGCCCGAGCTCCATTCCCCAGCGGGAGATATTGCAGGGAATTGGGAGCCCAAGCTCCATTCCCCAGCGGCAGGCTGAGTTACAGGGGGCAGAGGTAGTTGTTCCTGCCCCCCAGCAGCGGAGTGATATGCCGGGAAGGTAGTGTGAAGTGCAAGGAGAGGAGAGCAGCGTCCTCCCTCCCCAGCGACAGGCTGAGTTACAGGAGGCAGAGGTAGTTGTTCCTGCCCTCCAGCAGCAGAGTGATATGCCGGGAAGGCAGTGTGAAGTGCAGGGAGAGGAGAGCAGTGTCCTCCCTCCCCAGCGACAGGCTGAGTTACAGGGGGCAGAGGTAGTTGTTCTTGCCCCCCAGCAGCCAAGTGATATGCCAGGAAGGCAGTGTGAAGTCCAGGGAGAGGAGAGCAGTATCCTCCCTCCCCAGCGGCAGCGTGATTTTTGGGGAATTGGGAGCCCAGTCTCCATTCCCCAGCGGGAGATAAAACAGGGAATTGGGAGCCCAGTCTCCATTCCCCAGCGGCAGAGTGTCCTACCGGGAATAGAGAGCCCAGTCTCCTTTCCCTAGCAGCAGGACTCTGTATTGGGAGCAGAGACAGTCGGTCTCCCTCCCCCGCGGCTGGAAGTATATATGGGAGAGGAGCTTGTTATCCCCTCTCCCCAGCGGCAGCTTAATGTACCCGGGGGAGACAGTAAGCCCCACAACTGTGCAGATGGGACCGTGGTCTTTGCACATACAGCACAGGGGGTAGGGACGGTCGGTTCTGCCCCCCAGCGACAGGGCTGTGTAGCCAAAGGGGAGACAGTCGGTCTCCAGCAGCAGAGCTGTGTAACCAAAGGGGAGACAGTCGGTCTCCAGCAGCAGAGCTGTGTAACCAAAGGGGAGACAGTCGGTCTCCAGCAGCAGAGCTGTGTGTCCAAAGGGGAGACAGTCGGTCTCCAGCAGCAGGACTGTGTATCTAAAGGGGAGACAGTCGGTCTCCCCCTCCAGCAACCAGGCTTCAACCAGGCTACCCTCCCAGTAGCGCTGGCAACAGGGCAGAGTGCCGCTGGTCTCTGCCCATGCAGCACCCCACCAAGTCAGCGTACCCGTACCCAGCACAGCCGTGGTGAGGCACCTGGACATGGACAAGCTTCTCCTCTACCCAGGTGCAGTAACCATTTATTGTGGGTGGACTGTTGATTATGTCTTGTGGGTGGGCTGCTGGACTAACAAGGGCACTGACCGGCAGGAGGTCAGATATCCTGTTAGTCTGTTTGGTCTCGTCACATCTTTCCCCTTTTCCAATCTCGCCACATTGCATTGGAGAAGCCTGGTTGCTCGCCTGCTGCCTTTGGACTATGGCCCCCTGTTAAAAGACATCTTTTTTACCTGCAGAAAAGCTTCATTCGTGCTTTTCTGCCTGGGGTTCGGTAGATTTGTTTGAATGTGTTAATCCCATGGAGATATGGAAAAGACTCTCCATGGCGATTAAACTGTATTCGTGTGGTCTGAGCGCCATTCACTTAATAATGTGCGCTCAGACCTGAGCTATCTGGGGATATGTTAAACGTATAGTTTTAATGTAAGGTGTCTTACCTGATGTATTTTAAAGTGTTTTACTGTCTTTGTGTCCCCATGTGCTCAATGGAGTCTGCCTCTATCCCTGGATAATTGGATTACTTTCCCCATTGTCCAGGATAGAGGGCTCTGTAAAACCTGTTTGAGCCAGATAGCCATGCTGCCAGCCAGGGTACAAAAGATACTTTTTACTAACTTTTGAATCCCTGGTCTGATTCATGCCATTTTTTTAATATGTTGTTCCCCTGAATGGATTGATTGTGAATATGTAATTTTATGGGAATGTGATGTATGGTTTTAGAGTTATGAAAGTTGGGTAGAAAGTATGTTTTAACTGTATGTGTAATTGAGTTTCCTCTCAGGATAAGGGGAGGGAATATGTGGGATGTAACTGTGATGTGATTGGTTGTTTTATACCTCCCTGTGGGCGGTCCTGTATTTGCAAACACTGTAATAAAAACCAGGCTGGGTGTGCCAGCACCTCAGACCACTGCTTGACCCTCAACACGGAGCCTTGTCTCGTTCTTGGGTGGATTCACTGTATGCTGTTAGAGACTGATTGCCAGGAGTGTAAGCTGATTGTCTGCTTTTCCTGTTCGTCTGCTAGCAGCTATTTGGGAGGTTCCAGTTCTGGAGTTGGAGTGCTATTTTGTATCCAGTTCGGGAGTTTGGTGTTCTGCAGTAGCTGTGCCTGTATCTCTGGAAAGTGGGCCGATCGCCTAAACGGTTTTTACCCCTTTTGTGCAAAACGGTCCGTTACATAGATAATCTACTAGTTGAGGAAATAGCTAAAATGACAGTGAAGGGGGAAGTTATCATCATGGGTGACTTTAATCTTCCTGATGTGAACTGGAAAACCAAAATAGCTGGGGTACCTCAGGGATATGCACTTGGACCCATTCTTTTTAATATTTTTATTAGTAATATTGCAGAAGGTCTTGATGGTAAAGTATGTCTTTTTGCTGATGATACTAAGATATTTATCAGGGTTGATGTTCCAGGAGGGATAAGCCAGGTGTGGCAGCTGACATTTAATGTGGACAAGTGCAAGATAATGCATCTTAGATGTAAAAACCCAAGGGCAGAGTACAGAATATTTGATTGAGTCCTAACCTCAACATATGAGGAAAGGGATTTAGGGGTGATTATTTCTGATGACTTAAAGGTAGGCAGACAATGTAATAGAGCAGCAGGAAATGCTAGCAGAATGCTTGGTTGTATAGGGAGAGGTATTAGCAGTAGAAAGTGCTCATGCCATTGTACAGAACACTGGTGAGACCTCACTTGGAGTATTGTACACAGTACTGGAGACCGTATCTTCAGAAGGATATTGATACCTTAGAGAGGGTTCAGAGAAGGGCTACTAAACTGGTTCATGGATTGCGGGATAAAACTTACCAGGAAAGGTTAAAGGATCTTAACATGTATAGCTTGGAGGAAAGACGAGACAGGGGGGATATGATAGAAACATTTAAATACATAAAGGGAATCAACACAGTAAAGGAGGAGACTATATTTAAAAGAAGGAAAACTACCACTGTAAAGAACCCCGGGTAACCCGACCGGTTACCTCCGCTATTACCTCCCTTCAGTCACTCAGCATCCACTTTAGAGTATAAAGAAACCCATTTTCCTTTAACTGGATGACACACAGTCCTGGAGGTACAACACAATTTTAATGAGCCACAATCTGCTTTTATGCATGTCCCCGTGCAAGGGGTTTTCAACTCAAGTCAACGCCTGTGTCTGGAAGCCAAGGCGTGGGAAAAGAAACTGTTACTTTGTCTCCAAGGCAACGAAAAGCCAGCCAAAGTAGCCAGTGCCCCAAAAGAGTCCCCACAAACCTCAGGCATCCCCACCATGGCACCTTCCCCGACCACTCTCCGTTCGCAAGGCTCCGCTGCTGAAGCATCTTCTTACAGGGAAGCATCTATACGAAAGCGCGGCCAATCAGTGGAGCACTCATTAATTACTTACCTTGCGGTTTTACACTATGTTGCCAGTGCGAACGTTGCGGTTTCACACTTATGTTGCAAGTGCGAATGTTCTGTAATTGGTGGAAACGGTCTAATGGGGCACCGGGGAGATCCTCATTCGGAAGACAAACGAGTCGGGAAACAATCCACAAACGCTCCCCCTGGCTGGTGTTCGTCTCTATAAAATAGCAACCGCCCAGGGGAGCCCTCATTAAATGTTTCCCTTGCGGTTTCACACCGATGGTCGAGGTGAGAACATTCTATTTGAACGTTCTAACTCACAATCTAAATGGGATATGGGGTTGGTCCCCGTTCGGGAGACAAATTAGTTCCTTTCGTGGGAGCTCTCCCAAATGGTAAACGAAAATGACAGGAGAACACACACACTATAGAAGGAATAGGTTCTGCCTCAACAAGAGGACATAGTCTTAAATTAGAGGGACAAAGGTTTAAAAATAATATCAGGAAGTATTACTTTACTGAGGGGGTAGTGGATGCATGGAATAGCCTTCCAGCTGAAGTGGTAGAGGTTAACACAGTAAAGGAGTTTAAGCATGCGTGGGATAGGCATAAGGCTATCCTAATTATAAGATAAGGCTAGGGACTTATCATGGTTCACACCATTCCAAGCGTGGACATCACTCCTCAGGGCCTGGCTGGGATTGAACCTGGATCCTCTGCATCCCAGTTAGTGACTTTACCTTGTTACCATGCCTTTGTTATTTTCTGGTTCTTTTATACTCCTGTGGTGTCTGAGTCTCTGGGCCTGGATTGCTGCACACCTGCTGTTGGGTCCAGATTGAGTGGCTAATTATCTGCCTATATAAACCCTGCCTTCCTACTGCCTTGCTGTAAGATTGTTTTGTTCCCCTTTGTGGATACTGCTCTGTTTGTCTGACTCATGCTTTGAACCTCAGCCCGTCTACCATATTTGCCTGATTGCTGCCTGTTCTGACCTTTTGGTACTGTACCCGACTTCTCTCTTGGATTATCCTTGTCTGCTCTACATATCTGGAAGCACTGTTCCTGTATAGCCCCAGCACTGACTCACAACCTTGGAGATTTCTACTTTGAGTCTCCTCGTTTTGTGAAATACTTAAAAGGGTGCCTTATCTCTGCACTACGGACTCCCCCTCAAGTCCCTGACAGGACTAATGAAAGTATTTAGAAAATTGGGCAGACTGGATGGGCCGAATGGTTCTTATCTGCCGTCACATTCTATGTTTCTATGTTAACGCCCAAGTAAGCCCCACCTGCTATATAGTATATCTACTAATTGTCCTCCCTAAATCCTAAGAAAGTCTTGTTACAGGGACTCGTTATATTGTTACACTCTGCCTCTTTTCGTTAAAACTCTATTTTACCGACATTCAGTCCATACGAACGGATTACACGAACAACCAGGATTATATATTTGTGCATACGAACAAAGACCACCCAGCCCTTGGCGTGTGCCGCCACTTAACCTTGTTCACCTTTGAAACAACCAAACGGACGACCACCGGGAAGCTGTGGTCTGCGGTTAACCACAAACTTAATTGACTGCCTCAGGGTGGCCTCGTTCGTGTAATAATTCACCATATCCAAACTCCCGAACGAGGACCACCTACACTCCGGCGTGTGTCTTCAATTAGAACGTTGAGGCTGCGGTTAACCGCAGGCTAATTACCCCCTTCAGGGCGGTCTACGTTCGGTTCATGAAGGGCTAGGACAACCATCCACGGAGCGGCATTCGTGCAACTGTTTAACCGGTTCTCGCTCCGTGGGTTTTAGAGCCAGGTCTTATTAACTGACAGAAAACATGGCCGCCATCTCATGTTCGGGACAAAGAAGCACGAAAGGACTTTGTATGCAAAAGGCTGGCTACACTGTTCGTGAGGTCTGAGCGCTATTCACCTATCTGGTGCGCTCAGACCTGAGCTATCTAATGAATAGTAGAATGTAAAATGTGTCTACTAAAATGTTACAAATATGTAATTTTATGCTGTTTTACCTGTTCAAACAACACGTGGGATTTTGGGCGCTTGGAGATAATTGAATTGCCATAACCGTTGGAATCATTATCTCCAAGCTGGGCGATGACCCTTTCAAACGATACACTGTACTGTCATTGTTCAACTGTTTGTACTGTCACTGTATCCCATCAGGTCCAGAGGGGGCTGCCCCTGGACCTGGGGTTTTGCATAAATAGCGATGCCCGTGTGCCATTAAAACCAGTTTGTTTTACCCTCAACTCGCAGCCTCGACTCGTGTTGTAGGGATCCGGGAATCCTAGCTTACTATAGCTAGTGGGATATTCTACATTTACAGGTTTCTACCGATTGGAACTTTGTTCGACTCTCTGACTTCGGGAACCAGGACATCCAAGCGATCCAACCTCCGGCTAGACCGGAGGTAATTGTAATAATTGGTGGAATTCCTAAGAGAGGTACGGAACGAATGATACCCATGCCAAATGGGCACACCGTATGCGGAGAGAAGCTACTCATTGGATGAACGGGTGTCGAGCAGTCACAGCAGCCGAAGTCTTGGAATTGTTTTTATTGGAACATTTTTATGAGGGGCTTGAGCAAAAAGACAGAGAGTGGCTAAAAGACCGATGGCCGAGCGATCTCAATGAAGCAGCGAGACTGGCTGATGAACACCGGGACGCTCGGATACAGGAATCTAACAACTCCCGAACGGTAACCCGCACCGAACCAAGGGATACGTACCAACCAAACCCATGAATGGAGTTTCGTACGCCGGTGCTGGCAGGACATACCCAGTACGCTGGGCCACCCAGCCATTGCAACCAAGAGCACTCCCGCCCCATCTGCTACAAATGCATATTATTATTATTGCTAGCTGTCCCCTCAACAACAATTACTCATCAAGGAATTACAATGCCTCCCCCTCGGGAAATAATCGCCCAGCTCGCGCTTTCTGTATTGAACAAGAAAGCCCCCTAGAAGAATATCTGGGACCCCTACATGAAGCCAACCCTGTATATGCCGCGAATGACAACCGGCGACATCACAGGCAGGAGGTATTGCTGGAAGGCCGCTCAGGGGTTGAGAGACACAGGGGCCACTATCACCCTAGTACAAGGCCAACTGATCCCAGCTCTGCGGACACTGTCGCCATTATGGATAATCTGCCAGCTGAGGTTTAACTGGGAAATGACCTGGGACCCATGACGTCTGTTTATGTTCCTACCTACAACTTGGAGGCGCATCCTGTCACTACCCGGTCGCAAGCAGGAAGGACTTGAGACCCTTCACCAGTGCGGGAGACTCAGGTAAGACCAACCCCGACTGTGACCAATGACCCTTCCCCGTTACCCTGGGATACCCCTGCAGCCTTTGAGGCTGAAACTAAAACTGACCCGACTCTTCGGAAGTATAGAATGAGAGCCGATACAGGGACTGTGGGATCAGACCAGGAGACGTTCGCATGGGAGCAAGGCAGACTGTACAGACATACCGAAAAGAAAGGGAACCATAGGAGACAGCTGGTCATTCCCCACAAGTATAGATGAGATATACTCGGGGTGGGTCATGATATCCCATTAGCCGGACATTTAGCAGTAACCCGTACCCTCTAACTTATCACCCATACCCTCTTCTGGCCAGGGGTACATGCCGATGTGTGAACATACTGCAACACGTGTGAGGTCTGCCAAAGGGTAGGCAAGAGAGGAGACCACCCTAAGGCACACCTTGTGAACATGACCATTATAGAGGAACCCTTTAGCCGGGTAGCTATTGACCTAATAGGGCCACTCACCACCCCGTGGTGGACTGCACTACACGCTACCCAGAGGCAGTGGCTCTATCCAATATCCAGACAGACACCGTAGCTAATGCCTTAGTACAGGTCTTCTCTCGGGTAGGATTCCCTAGGGAGATTCTATCCGACAGAGGTACTCAGTTCACGGCTGAACTAACGCAGCAACTATGGCATGTCTGCAAAATAAAATCCTTACTCAGCTCCCCGTATCATCCCCAGACTAACGGGCTATGTGAGAGGTTCAATGGAACCCTCAAACAAATGTTAAAAACCTTCACCCAGGAATATAGAGACTGGGAACGTTTCCTGCCACATATCCTGTTTGCTTACCGGGAGGTACCCCAGGAAACAACCGGATTCTCTCCGTTCGAACTACTATATGGACATATGGTGCGGGGCCCCCTAAACCTGATCCATGAGCACTGGGAGGGAGGGAGAGACGGAAAACGTTGGAGTCCCCATCGTACCTTATGTACTGGAGCTTAGGGACCGCATGGAGCAACTAGCCAGGTCGGTCCAGGCTAATCTCCAGGCAGCACAGAAGCGACAGAAAGTCTGGTATGACAGGGGGGCAAGCCTGGCAGGGACCTTACCAGGTAGTGGAGAAACGAGGGGACACTACCTATGTGTTTGCCAGCTGTCACGATGAGAACCTAAGAAAGATATTCCATGTGAATATGTTGAAGGAATATCTTCAGCGACCAGAGGATGTGTCAGCCATATGTAGCCCCGCATCCGAAGACCCTGATAGTCTTCCCATACCGACTTATTAACCCAGAATTCCCCGTCTGAAATAGTGAGCCAAGTACAGATAGGGGACCGACTTAACCCAGTGGAGAAGGAGCAGTTACACAAACTGCTCCAAGAGAAACAGGCACAGGTTATCACGGCAAACCGACCTCAGTCCAGCATAACGCCTCAGTCTGGACAGCCTTAATCTGCCACGAAAAAAGGGGTCAGACAGTGTCTGCCAGAGTGTTTCACAAGGAGGGAGCATTGTTACAGGGACTCGTTATATTGTTACACTCTATTTTACCGACATTCAGTCCATACAAACGGATTACATGAACAACCAGGATTATATATTTGTGCATATGAACACAGACCACCCAGCCCTTGGCGTGTGCCACCACTTAACCTTGTTCACCTTTGAAACAACCGAACGGACGACCACCGGGAAGCTGCGGTCTGCGGTTAACCACAAACTTAATTGACTGCCTCAGGGTGGCCTTGTTAGTGTAATAATTCACCCTATCCAAACTCCCGAACGAGGACCACCTACACTCCGGCGTGTGTCTTCAATTAGAACGTTGAGGCTGCGGTTAACCGCAGGCTAATTACCCCCTTCAGGGCGGTCTACGTTCGGTTCATGAAGGGCTAGGACAACCATCCACGGAGCGGCATTCGTGCAACTGTTTAACCGGTTCTCGCTCCGTGGGTTTTAGAGCCAGGTCTTATTAACTGACAGAAAACATGGCCGCCATCTCATGTTCGGGACAAAGAAGCACGAAAGGACTTTGTATGCAAAAGGCTGGCTACACTGTTCGTGAGGTCTGAGCGCCTATCTGGTGCGCTCAGACCTGAGCTATCTAATGAATGGTAGAATGTAAAATGTGTCTACTAAAATGTTACAAATATATAATTTTATGCTGTTTTACCTGTTCGAACAACACGTGGGATTTTGGGCGCTTGAAGATAATGATTCCAATGGTTATGGCAATTCAATTATCTCCAAGCTGGGCGGTGACCCTTTCAAATGATACACTGTACTGTCATTGGTCAACTGTTTGTATTGTCACTGTATCCCATCAGGTCCAGAGAGGGCTGTCCCTGGACCTGGGGTTTTGCATAAATAACGATGCCCGTGTGCCATTAAAACCAGTTCGTTTTACCCTCAACTCGCAGCCTCGACTCGTGTTGTAGGGATCCGGGAATCCTAGCTTACTATAGCTAGTGGGATATTCTACATTTACAGGTTTCTACCAATTGGAACATCGTTCGACTCCGGGAACCAGGACATCCAAGCGATCCAACCTCCGGCTAGACCGGAGACAATCGTAACAAGTCTTAACAGAGTGAGTCCCCCCATATAGTGTAATATCTCGCTGGGGGATAGTTATAGCAGTGAGTCCCCCATATAGTGTAATATCTCGCTGGGGGATAGTTATAGCAGTGAGTCCGCCATATAGTGTAATATCTCGCTGGGGGATAGTTATAGCAGTGAGTCCCCCATATAGTGTTATATCTCGCTGGGGGATAGTTATAGCAGTGAGTCCCCCCATATAGTGTTATATCTCGCTGGGGGATAGTTATAGCAGTGATTCCCCCCCCCCATATAGTTTAATATCTCCCTGGGGGATAGTTATAGCAGTGAGTCCCCCCATATAGTGTTATATCTCGCTGGGGGATAGTTATAGCAGTGAGTCCCCCATATAGTGTAATATCTCGCTGGGGGATAGTTATAGCAGTGAGTCCCCCATATAGTGTAATATCTCGCAGGGGGATAGTTATAGCAGTGAGTCCCCCATATAGTGTTATATCTCGCTGGGGGATAGTTATAGCAGTGAGTCCCCCATAAAGTGTAATATCTCGCTGGGGGATAGTTATAGCAGTGAGTCCCCATATAGTGTAATATCTCGCTGGGGGATAGTTATAGCAATGAGTCCCCCCATATAGTGTAATATCTCGCTGGAGGATAGTTATAGCAATGAGTCCCCCCATATAGTGTAATATCTCGCTGGGGGATAGTTATAGCAGTGAGTCCCCCCCATATAGTGTTATATCTCGCTGGGGGATAGTTATAGCAGTGAGTCCCCCATATAGTGTAATATCTCGCTGGGGGATAGTTATAGCAGTGAGTCCCCCATATAGTGTAATATCTCGCTGGGGGATAGTTATAGCAGTGAGTCCCCCATATAGTGTAATATCTTGCTGGGGGATAGTTATAGCAGTGAGTCCCCGCATATAGTGTAATATCTCGCTGGGGGATAGTTATAGCAGTGAGTCCCCCATATAGTGTTATATCTCGCTGGGGGATAGTTATAGCAGTGAGTCCCCCATATAGTGTAATATCTCGCTGGGGGATAGTTATAGCAGTGAGTCCCCCCCATATAGTGTTATATCTCGCTGGGGGATAGTTATAGCAGTGAGTCCCCCATATAGTGTTAATATCTCGCTGGGGGATAGTTATAGCAGTGAGTCAGTGAGTCCCCCCCATATAGTGTTATATCTCGCTGGGGGATAGTTATAGCAGTGAGTCCCCCATATAGTGTAATATCTCGCTGGGGGATAGTTATAGCAGTGAGTCCCCCATATAGTGTAATATCTTGCTGGGGGATAGTTATAGCAGTGAGTCCCCCATATAGTGTTATATCTCGCTGGGAGATAGTTATAGCAGTGAGTCCCCCCATATAGTGTTATATCTCGCTGGGGGATAGTTATAGCAGTGAGTCGCCCCCATATAGTGTTATATCTCGCTGGGGGATAGTTATAGCAGTGATTCCCCCCATATAGTGTAATATCTCGCTGGGGGATAGTTATAGCAGTGATTCCCCGCCATGTAATGTAATATCTCGCTGGGGGGTAGTTATAGCAGTGAGTCCCCCCTATAGCGTTATATCTCGCTGGGGGATAGTTATAGCAGTGAGTCCCCCCCCCCATATAGTATAATATCTCGCTGGGGGATAGTTATAGCAGTGAGTCCCCCATATAGTGTTATATCTCTCTGGGGGATAGTTATAGCAGTGAGTCCCTCCATATAGTGTTATATCTCGCTGGGGGATAGTTATTGCAGTGAGTCCCCCATATAGTGTTATATCTCGCTGGGGGATAGTTATAGCAGTGAGTCCCCCCATATAGTGTTATATCTCGCTGGGGGATAGTTATAGCAGTGAGTCCCCCATATAGTGTAATATCTCGCTGGGGGATAGTTATAGCAGTGAGTCCCCCCATATAGTGTTATATCTCGCTGGGGGATAGTTATAGCAGTGAGTCCCCCCATATAGTGTAATATCTCACTGGGGGATAGTTATAGCAGTGAGTCCCCCCCCATAAAGTGTTATATCTTGCTGGGGGATAGTTAAAGCAGTGAGTCCCCCCCATATAGTGTAATATCTTGCTGGGGGATAGTTATAGCAGTGAGTCCCCCCATATAGTGTAATATCTTGCTGGGGGATAGTTATAGCAGTGAGTCCCCCCATATAGTGTAATATCTCGCTGGGGGATAGTTATAGCAGTGAGTCCCCCCATATAGTGTTATATCTCGCTGGGGGATAGTTATAGCAGTGAGTCCCCCCATATAGTGTAATATCTCGCTGGGGGATAGTTATAGCAGTGAGTCCCCCATATAGTGTAATATCTCGCTGCTGGGGGATAGTTATAGCAGTGAGTCCCCCCATATAGTGTAATATCTCGCTGCTGAGTTATAGCATAGTGCAGTGAGTCCCCCATATAGTGTAATATCTCGCTGGGGGATAGTTATAGCAGTGAGTCCCCCATATAGTGTTATATCTCGCTGGGGGATAGTTATAGCAGTGAGTCCCCCATATAGTGTAATATCTTGCTGGGGGATAGTTATAGCAGTGAGTCCCCCCATATAGTGTAATATCTTGCTGGGGGATAGTTATAGCAGTGAGTCCCCCCATATAGTGTAATATCTTGCTGGGGGATAGTTATAGCAGTGAGTCCCCCCATATAGTGTAATATCTCGCTGGGGGATAGTTATAGCAGTGAGTCCCCCCATATAGTGTAATATCTCGCTGGGGGATAGTTATAGCAGTGAGTCCCCCCATATAGTGTAATATCTCGCTGGGGGATAGTTATAGCAGTGAGTCCCCCATATAGTGTAATATCTTGCTGGGGGATAGTTATAGCAGTGAGTCCCCCCATATAGTGTAATATCTCGCTGGGGGATAGTTATAGCAGTGAGTCCCCCCATATAGTGTAATATCTTGCTGGGGGATAGTTATAGCAGTGAGTCCCCCATATAGTGTAATATCTCGCTGGGGGATAGTTATAGCAGTGAGTCCCCCATATAGTGTTATATCTCGCTGGGGGATAGTTATAGCAGTGAGTCCCCCATATAGTGTTATATCTCGCTGGGGGATAGTTATAGCAGTGAGTCCCCCATATAGTGTTATATCTTGCTGGGGGATAGTTATAGCAGTGAGTCCCCCATATAGTGTTATATATCTGAGTCTGGGGGATAGTTATAGCAGTGAGTCCCCCCCATATAGTGTTCTCGCTGGGGGATAGTTATTGCAGTGAGTCCCCCATATAGTGTTATATCTCGCTGGGGGATAGTTATAGCAGTGAGTCCCCCCATATAGTGTTATATCTCGCTGGGGGATAGTTATAGCAGTGAGTCCCCCCATATAGTGTAATATCTCGCTGGGGGATAGTTATAGCAGTGAGTCCCCCATATAGTGTAATATCTCGCTGGGGGATAGTTATAGCAGTGAGTCCCCCCCCATATAGTGTAATATCTCGCTGGGGGATAGTTATAGCAGTGAGTCCCCCATATAGTGTAATATCTCGCTGGGGGATAGTTATAGCAGTGAGTCCCCCCCCATATAGTGTTATATCTAGCTGGGGGATAGTTATAGCAGTGAGTCCCCCATATAGTGTTATATCTCGCTGGGGGATAGTTATAGCAGTGAGTCCCCCCATATAGTGTTATATCTCGCTGGGGGATAGTTATAGCAGTGAGTCCCCCATATAGTGTTATATCTTGCTGGGGGATAGTTATAGCAGTGAGTCCCCCCATATAGTGTTATATCTCGCTGGGGGATAGTTATTGCAGTGAGTCCCCCATATAGTGTTATATCTCTCTGGGGGATAGTTATAGCAGTGAGTCCCTCCATATAGTGTTATATCTCGCTGGGGGATAGTTATTGCAGTGAGTCCCCCATATAGTGTTATATCTCGCTGGGGGATAGTTATAGCAGTGAGGCCCCCCATATAGTGTTATATCTCGCTGGGGGATAGTTATAGCAGTGAGTCCCCCATATAGTGTAATATCTCGCTGGGGATAGTTATAGCAGTGAGTCCCCCATATAGTGTAATATCTTGCTGGGGGATAGTTATAGCAGTGAGTCCCCCATATAGTGTAATATCTTGCTGGGGGATAGTTATAGCAGTGAGTCCCCCCATATAGTGTAATATCTCGCTGGGGGATAGTTATAGCAGTGAGTCCCCCCATATAGTGTAATATCTCGCTGGGGGATAGTTATAGCAGTGAGTCCCCCCATATAGTGTAATATCTTGCTGGGGGATAGTTATAGCAGTGAGTCCCCCATATAGTGTAATATCTCGCTGGGGGATAGTTATAGCAGTGAGTCCCCCCATATAGTGTAATATCTCGCTGGGGGATAGTTATAGCAGTGAGTCCCCCCATATAGTGTAATATCTCGCTGGGGGATAGTTATAGCAGTGAGTCCCCCCATATAGTGTAATATCTTGCTGGGGGATAGTTATAGCAGTGAGTCCCCCATATAGTGTAATATCTCGCTGGGGGATAGTTATAGCAGTGAGTCCCCCATCATATAGTGTCGCTTGCTGGGGGATAGTTATAGCAGTGAGTCCCCCCATATAGTGTAATATCTTGCTGGGGGATAGTTATAGCAGTGAGTCCCCCATATAGTGTATATCTCGCTGGGGGATAGTTATAGCAGTGAGTCCCCCCATATAGTGTAATATCTTGCTGGGGGATAGTTATAGCAGTGAGTCTCCCCATATAGTGTAATATCAGTGAGTCCCCCCATATAGTGTATATCTCGCTGGGGGATAGTTATAGCAGTGAGTCCCCCCATATAGTGTAATATCTCGCTGGGGGATAGTTATAGCAGTGAGTCCCCCATATAGTGTAATATCTCGCTGGGGGATAGTTATAGCAGTGAGTCCCCCATATAGTGTAATATCTCGCTGGGGGATAGTTATAGCAGTGAGTCCCCCCATATAGTGTAATATCTTGCTGGGGGATAGTTATAGCAGTGAGTCCCCCCATATAGTGTAATATCTCGCTGGGGGATAGTTATAGCAGTGAGTCCCCCCATATAGTGTAATATCTTGCTGGGGGATAGTTATAGCAGTGAGTCCCCCCATATAGTGTAATATCTCGCTGGGGGATAGTTATAGCAGTGAGTCCGCCATATAGTGTTATATCTCGCTGGGGGGTAGTTATAGCAGTGAGTCCCCCCATATAGTGTAATATCTCGCTGGGGGATAGTTATAGCAGTGAGTCCCCCCATATAGTGTAATATCTTGCTGGGGGATAGTTATAGCAGTGAGTCCCCCATATAGTGTAATATCTCGCTGGGGGATAGTTATAGCAGTGAGTCCCCCCATATAGTGTAATATCTTGCTGGGGGATAGTTATAGCAGTGAGTCCCCCCATATAGTGTAATATCTTGCTGGGGGATAGTTATAGCAGTGAGTCCCCCATATAGTGTAATATCTCGCTGGGGGATAGTTATAGCAGTGAGTCCCCCATATAGTGTTATATCTCGCTGGGGGATAGTTATAGCAGTGAGTCTCCCCATATAGTGTAATATCTTGCTGCATGTGTATATCTCGCTGGGGGATAGTTATAGCAGTGAGTCCCCCCATATAGTGTTATATCTCGCTGGGGGATAGTTATAGCAGTGAGTCCCCCATATAGTGTAATATCTGCTGGGGGATAGTTATAGCAGTGAGTCCCCCCATATAGTGTTATATCTCGCTGGGGGATAGTTATTGCAGTGAGTCCCCCATATAGTGTTATATCTCTCTGGGGGATAGTTATAGCAGTGAGTCCCCCATATAGTGTTATATCTCGCTGGGGGATAGTTATTGCAGTGAGTCCCCCATATAGTGTTATATCTCGCTGGGGGATAGTTATAGCAGTGAGTCCCCCCATATAGTGTTATATCTCGCTGGGGGATAGTTATAGCAGTGAGTCCCCCCATATAGTGTAATATCTCGCTGGGGGATAGTTATAGCAGTGAGTCCCCCATATAGTGTAATATCTCGCTGGGGGATAGTTATAGCAGTGAGTCCTCCCATATAGTGTAATATCTCGCTGGGGGGTAGTTATAGCAGTGAGTCCCCCCATATAGTGTAATATCTCACTGGGGGATAGTTATAGCAGTGAGTCCCCCCATATAGTGTTATATCTCGCTGGGGGATAGTTATAGCAGTGAGTCCCCCCATATAGTGTAATATTATGGTGGGGGATAGTTATAGCAGTAAGTCCCCCCATATAGTGTAATATCTCGCTGGGGGATAGTTATAGCAGTGAGTCCGCCATATAGTGTTATATCTCGCTGGGGGGTAGTTATAGCAGTGAGTCCCCCCATATAGTGTAATATCTCGCTGGGGGATAGTTATAGCAGTGAGTCCGCCATAAAGTGTAATATCTCGCTGGGGGATAGTTATAGCAGTGAGTCCCCCCATATAGTGTAATATCTCACTGGGGGATAGTTATAGCAGTGAGTCCCCCATATAGTGTAATATCTCGCTGGGGGATAGTTATAGCAGTGAGTCCCCCATATAGTGTAATATCTTGCTGGGGGATAGTTATAGCAGTGAGTCCCCCATATAGTGTTATATCTCGCTGGGGGATAGTTATAGCAGTGAGTCCCCCCATATAGTGTTATATCTCGCTGGGGGATAGTTATAGCAGTGAGTCCCCCCTATAGCGTATATCTCGCTGGGGGGTAGTTATAGCAGTGAGTCCCCCATATAGTGTTATATCTCGCTGGGGGATAGTTATAGCAGTGAGTCCCCCATATAGTGTTATATCTCGCTGGGGGATAGTTATAGCAGTGAGTCCCCCCATATAGTGTAATATCTCGCTGGGGGATAGTTATAGCAGTGAGTCCCCCCATATAGTGTAATATCTTGCTGGGGGATAGTTATAGCAGTGAGTCCCCCATATAGTGTAATATCTCGCTGGGGGATAGTTATAGCAGTGAGTCCCCCATATAGTGTTATATCTCGCTGGGGGATAGTTATAGCAGTGAGTCTCCCCATATAGTGTAATATCTTGCTGGGGGATAGTTATAGCAGTGAGTCCCCCCATATAGTGTAATATCTTGCTGGGGGGGGATAGTTATAGCAGTGAGTCCCCCCATATAGTGTTATATCTCGCTGGGGGATAGTTATAGCAGTGAGTCCCCCCATATAGTGTAATATCTTGCTGGGGGATAGTTATAGCAGTGAGTCCCCCATATAGTGTATATCTCGCTGGGGGATAGTTATAGCAGTGAGTCCCCCCATATAGTGTTATATCTCGCTGGGGGATAGTTATAGCAGTGAGTCCCCCCATATAGTGTAATATCTCGCTGGGGGATAGTTATAGGTAGATTCTGTACACAGTATTTGCAATCACGATAGATCTAATGGGAGACAGTGACACCAAGTGGTTGAATTGAAAATATTCAGCGGTTTCATTGGTGTAATTTATCCATTCGTATTAAAGAGAAGCGATATGGTTACTTTGATGATCTGAACCTTACAAGAAAAAATATATTTAAAAGGACACTATAATCACTAAAACATTGTTCGCTTAATGAAGCTGTTTTGGAGTATAGCTCAAGCCCCCGTAGTCTCACTGCTCAATTCACTGCCATTTAGGAGTTAAATCACTTTTTTGTTTCTGTTTATGCAGCCCTAGCCACACCTCCCCTGGCTATGATTGACAGAGCCTGCATGAAAATAAACTGGTTTCCTTTTTTATCAGATGTTACTTATTTTAAGTTTTTACCTCCTGCTCTTAAAATCGAAATTTAATTACATAGGAGGCTCCTGCACGGTCTAGAAAGGCTATTAACAGAGCAGGAGAAAAGCAATTCTAAATGAAACAGAGCTTACAATAAAGGAAGTGTAAACATTAGACCCTTTACAGGAAGTGCTTGTTTATATAGCCCTAGTCACACCTCACTCCATGTGACTTACACAGCCTTTCCAAAGTGATTTAACTCCTACATGGCAGAGAATGGAACAGGGAGACTGCAGGGACATGAGCTATACACCAAAACTACTTCATTAAGAACAAGTTAGTTTTTCAGATGAGTTTTGCGGCTTTCCCACTTAGCTTCCCTGCCCAAAGGGGGACCCAATCAGATGGGGGGAGATGCTATGCAGTAGGCACAGGCGTTTAAAGTCTTGCAAAAAGTCATCAATGCCCTCCTCTGATTCTGCAAAACCTTGAAGGCATTGTATGGCAATTTGGGCTTTTGTTCGGTAGTTGCTGGACTAGCTAGGGGTACCTCCCTGCCCAACCGTGCTGTGCCAAAATATATGTCTGGACCTCGGAGATGGTCCTGGCCAGGATCTCTAGCAAGGGGCTCTCTTCATAGTAGGCCAGGCGGATCCTAATTTCTCTTTGGAAGTCATTCTTGCTGACCTCCGGGCAACAAGATCATCACTGGGATGATTACTCTCCAGAGGGCAGCAATGATCTCAGGCATGGGACGGGTACCGGCAACTTGTCCTCTGGCTTCCAGCAGCTCCTTCAGGGTTTGCCTTTTCAGCGCGGCGTAATTCATGAAGCCGTTTGGTTAACAAATGCTGATTCCTTTTGGCTGTCAACCAATTGTAGCGGACCACGGGTAACCCGACCGGTTACCTCCAATAATTCCTTCCCTCAGGCACTCTGGAACTTAACTTAAAGTATAAGGACACCCATTCCCCCCAGTAACTGGACGAGACACAGCTCTATGAGTACAACACAATTTCATTATTCCACACACGGCTTTTATGCATAACCCCTCGCAAGGGGTCTTGCACACAAACAGGGGTTTCCATCCCAAGATCCTCTATGCCTGGGAACCCGGGCGTGGAAAAGGGTTCTCTTTGTCTCCCAGGTACAGAAAGCCTGCCAAGATAGGCAGTTCCCCAAAAGTGTCCCCACCAATCTTAGGTACCCCCACACAAGTACAGGTCTCCGTTCCTGAGGCTCCTGTGCGAACATCTGGCAAATGAAGTGTCGGCTTTTGGGATATAAATGCTCCCCTGGTTGGCGTTTGTCTATACGAAATGGCAGCCACCCAGGGGAGCACTCATTAATTACTTCCCTTGCGGTTTCGAACTTATGTTACTAGTATGAATGTTCTATTAATTGGGGTGAACATTCTAATGGGTCACCGGTGTGGTCCCCATTCGGGAGACGAATGGGTTCTGTTCGTATGGACGATCCCAAACAGGAAACCAGGCACAGCACACAAAACACAAGGGGAAACACACAACAAGTGTAAAACAGACAAATAATCAGCGGTTCTGCCACACAGTAAACATTAGATGTGTCTCTACAGGAAGTGTTTAAGAAGGCTGTGAGAGTCACATTCAGGGAGGTGTGGCTAGGGCCGCATCAACAAAGTCATTTAACCATTAACTATACATAAAAACGGTTTCATTAATCTAAAGTTGTTGTGGTGAATTTAGTGTCCCTTTAACCTTTGGATTTTATTTATGTATTGAATAAAACAGTTTTTAATATTAAAATCTCATTTTGTGGATCCTATTTGGGAGCACAAGGATGGTTCTGAAGTTGGGCTTGCTGAACAATAAATGCAAAGTGTCAGAAACAAATACAAAGGATGCTGGACGTCTGAGCCAGCTAAGAGGCTCAGCAGTATGTGAGTGCAACAATCAACGGCTTTTAAAATGTTTTTTATAAAAAAATAAAAAAATGACTACAGCATGTTCTGTTTTATTTTTATTCCCGACTGTAATCAAAGTTGTACAAAAGTGGTAATATACACATCATGCGCATTTCTAGAGCACTCTCACCTATTCTATGTGTGTGTTTTTATTGAGTCATTAGACACAATAGGCCAGGTCAGACAGTAAAGATTCATAAACAGGAGGCAAGTCAAAGTTCAGGTAGCGGATACTCAGAGCAGGATCCCGACCGGTTACCTCCCATTAGTTCCCTTCCTTCAGCCGATCGGGAACTTTTGCATGGTTAGGGGACTTAGCTCTATGCGCTCCCAGGCCGAGACAACACTCAGCCCTGGAAGGTCTTAGTCCTTACAAGGACTTCCTAGACAGCCCCGGGACCCATCTGGGATCCCTGCAAAAAGCAGAGCGTTCGGATGTATGAATATTTAGTGGGCATGGCACTCAGTGGCAGTGTCCCGCCACACTTGTCCACTCCATGCAGCCTCAGCATGACTCATACAGGTCAGCTCGCTGCTGCCCGTAGTGGACACATAGTCTTTTGGTGCCATCCCCACAACAGTACTTGTCTCAGACCAGCTCCAACAGCCCTGGGCTGATCGGCGTTGCACCCTCCTGGGTACAGGGTGACTTAAATATAAAGTCTCTGTGACGGCCCACTGGGACTCCGACCGAGTACCTCCAGGGATACACATTAAACCACATTACATTCGGGGGGGGGGATACACTTTGAGGCTCAGCGCCCCGAGAAGGGGTTACAGGGTTGAAACCTACATTGCTAGAGAACCCCGGGTCCCATCTGGGATCCCTGCAAAAAGCAGAGCAATCGGA
Organism: Pelobates cultripes; assembly: GCA_933207985.1. NCBI lineage: Eukaryota > Metazoa > Chordata > Amphibia > Anura > Pelobatidae > Pelobates > Pelobates cultripes. Next base: position 328,056,796 of record OW240916.1, read on the forward strand.
TGTACAGAGCCAGAGATATCAGTGTCGAAAGTCTGGGGCTCGAGGCTCTATACATCCCTGAAATTAGTTCCATGGCGTTGCTTGGTTAAGTTTGGCGAATTCACTTCGCGCCCAAACCAAGCAACAACCAATCGACTGATAGGGCGCGAACCAAATGTGCCAATCAGCACTCGGGGGAGGAAGGAGTTTCGCTGCCCAATCAGAAGAAATGGTGCAGAACCCCATTTGAACGAGCGCTCCTTCTCCGATTAGTATTTAGAAAATTGGGCAGACTAGATGGGCCGAATGGTTCTTATCTGCCGTCACATTCTATGTTTCTATGTTTCTATGATTGGCCGCCTGTGCCCCGCAGCAACCAATCAGCATTCACTCGTGCAGACCAAACAGGAGAATGACGCGAACCCAGTTTGAATAGGTGCTCCCTCTCCTATTGGAAGGCACAGACGTCCAGGCAGCCAGCGGGGACTCTGCGGCTGTAAGACCGACTCACAGCTCCAGAAATTCTCTGCTGGTGCATGTCCCTCTCCCCGGTGGATGCCCCCACGCAGGTATCCGCCAGAGAGAGCGTTCTCCTGGGCAGCTACGAGCCTAGCCCCGTAGCTGCCAGGTGTGTGTGGGGAGGGGGGTAATAGTGATGATAGCTCCGTTGGGGAGCGGGTAGGACGGTCCTCGACATGGGGATCAAAGACAGTGCATGCAGGCTGGTGCATGGTTCGGGAGATGGATGCTCCCCCTGGTGGGCGTTCGGTGATACGAACCTGTGGCCACCCAGGGGGAAACACGCGCTGCTTGTTTCCCTTGCTGTTTTCACACCTCATTAGTGAGGTGTGACCATTCTAACTAAACGTTCTAAATGGAGTATCGGTAGGAGTGCCCCCGCGTAGTTGAAAAGTAGAATGCATTATACAGTGTAAAAATACATGTGGAAACACACATTCAACAAGGGAAAATCATGAGAATACACATTGGGGACACAAAATACAAAACTAAAACATCTGAATATTCAGTGGTCATGGCACTTAGTGGTGGTGTCCCGCCACAGTGCTCTTTCAGTGTTTTTTTCTCTGGCTGACTCTTTTCCCCAACCCCTCTCTGTTGGTGGTCCCCAAGGTTCTGTCCTTGGCCCCCTACTGTTCTCCATCTATACTGCCTCCTTTGGTAAACTCATCCGCTCCATTTGGCCTCCAATTTTATTTCTATGTGGATGACACGCAAATCTACCTGTCTTCCCCTAATTTCTCTACACCCCTCTTTACTTGTGTCTCTGATTCTCTGCTATTTCCAAATGGATGGCTGCTCCTTTTCTTAAAAATAACCTGTCCAAAACAGAACGTGTGGCTATTCCCATGTCTGTATCCCCCCATGTCAGTGGCACTACCAACAGCTCTACCTCGCAGGCTCGCTGCCTAGGTGTTCTCTTACACCGACCTCTCCTTCACACATCCAGTGTATCACCACGTCCTGATACTTCTGCCCCTATTTAACGCCAGATGCGGTTAATGCTGCTATCCTCTCTCGCTTTGACTACTGCAATCTACTTCTTAGTGGTCTTGTGTATTCCCAACTTACCCCATTACAGGGCAATAATGGATGTGGTAGCAAGACTTGTGACGAACTGGACCTCATCACATGTTCTTAGAGGGCAAACTTGCCAGCCTTTTACCCTGTGACTATGGCCCCTGTGATAAAACTTTAGTTTAAATCACTATTTGAGCCTGTTGGGACTTCGAACTCCTGAAGCCATTCGATGCGCCCTTCGACCACATGGTGGCAGCCATCTTGTTCGAATGGACCAAAACCGCGAATAGACTTCAGGGGGACTTAGCCGCAAATGCCCTGGAACTGTTTTCGGCATGAAAACCTTGCGGTTCCCGGTCGGTCCTCCAGCGGCACTTAGCCGCGATTCTATGGAACTATTTTCGGCTATGGGACCATGCCTGTGGTTGGTAAAAATATGGCTTCCATAAAATTTCTGAATCCCTGAACTGATCTGGGTGATTTTTGGATATGTTGGTCACCCAGATTAGGGCTATCAGGAGATGTAATGTTTATGGGAGTTTTGTATGTTTTAAAGGTATTTTGGGGATTTAATAAAAAAAAATTTTTGTGTCTGGAGATAATTGAGTTAATACAGTACTTGACTGAATTATCTCCCAGGTACAGAGGAGGGATTGACCTGGATCTGAGAGCCAATGTGATTGTGTCATAAAAGGCCAGTTGTGGTCCCATTAAAATCAGTTCACTTCACCCTCAACACGTAGCCTCGTCTTGTGATTGTAGGGAACAGCTATAACCACTAGCTCTTATAAGAGCTATACCTGCTATACTCTCTGTAACGGACCGTTTCAGCACACAAGGGGTTAAAACCGTTTAGGCGATCGTCCCCTTTCAGAGATGCAGGCACAGCTACTGTAGAACACCAAACTCACAAACCGCATGTAAGGGAATGCTCCAAACTCCCAAATGGCATACAATATAACACTCCAAACTCACGAACTGGAACCATACGAATAGCTGCTAGCAGACGAATAGGAAAAGCATCCAAGCGGTTTACACTCCTAGCAATCAGTCTCTAACAGCATTCAGTAAATCCCCCCAAAGATGAGACAAGGCTCCGTGTTGAGGGTCAAGCAGTGGTCTGTTTAATGAGGGCTACCTGCCCAGTATTTATGCAGGTCTCCCACCTGGTGGACACTCCCCAAGGGGACCAAATGGGAGACTGTGACAAGGGACAGACAAGTAGCCAAATAGGACACACAGTCACATTGTATTCCCACAATGCATCCTGGCTTCCTCCCCTCTGCCCTGGAGATAATTGAGAAGTAATTCAATTATCTCCCAGGACAAAGGCAAATCGCCATTATGCACGTGGGGATACTAAAACAAGAATTACTATTAAAATACACTATGTGAGACACATTACAATAAAACTATACATTTAACATGTCCCCAGATAGCTCAGGTCTGAGCGCACATTATTAAGCGAATGGCGCTCAGACCACACGAATACAGTTCAATCGCCATGGAGCCAAAGTCTTTACAAAGTTAGTTCTCATACGAATGAGCTCCATGGGATTCCTATCTGGGGTATAATACAGTCAGGTAAAACTACTGAACACCGGGCTGTTCGTGCACTCCCATCGAACAAGAAGGGAGGTCGGCGGCTTCAGCGGTATTCGCGTCAAACTGAGTCCGTTTTTAGTTCCATGAGTTAAGTTCGAACACTGCTGTGCGTTCGCGTGTTTAAAATGGCCGTGACCTCGTGTTCGTTATCTGAATGGCGGCCACCCAGTATTCGTCAATTAAGCTGCGGTTAACCGCAGCTTCTGGGAGGCTAATTGCCGGCACACTCCAGCTCCCAGGTGGTCTAGTCATTCGTGCGGTTGTTCGGTAGATTGAATCTACCGAACACCGGGCAGAAAAGCACGAATAAGTCTTTTCTGCAGGGGAAACAAAGTCTTTTAACATGGGGCCATAATCCAAAGGCAGCAGGCGAGCAACCAGGCTTCTCCAATGCAATGTGGCGAGATTGCTCTCGTCACACTCTCTTTGGAGGAGTTTGGTCCAGGATGGGAAGGGACGGTGAGACCCCAGTCAAGCTGCGGCAGCTAAGGGGCTACGGTGCTTATGGTGTTTGGTGCAGTGCTTATGGTACTCTGTGTCAGCTAGGAGGCATTGATTGGCGGAGGTACCCAGTCGGGGTGCCAGGCAGTCCGTCACACTATCTATCCTCCCTAATACACAAGTATGTTCCAACCAGAGCTCTATACTCTGGGAAGACCTATGTCTATCCTCTGTTTGCACCTCTGATTACCTTCAAGACTTGATTAGGGCTGCACCATTCCTTTGGAACTCCCTTCTCTTCTCCTTTAAACATGCACCCAGTCTCCACTCCTTCATAAAAATCATTAAAAAAAAAACTCACTTCTTCTGGAAAGCATATCAATTAAACTGTTTAATAGCTTTTCTTCCCCGCACCTTGGTTACTCACCCTGCTTCCTCTCCTGCAACTGTGTAATCACAAAAAAAACTAAACCTTGTAATACTGTTCTAACAACCTACTTTTCTACCCTACACTTACTTTTTGTCACTATTGTACCGGAACTCTAGTCCTTTGTTAGCTGAATCCTTCCCGAAGTGGAACAAGGAGCTGAAGTGTGAATGACTCCTTTCCCTTCCAGTAACTAGACACACCATTCTGAGAGTACAACAAACGTTTTTATTCCAAGATAAGTTCTTTTATAGCCAGACCCCCAGCAGGGGATCTCTGTACAGTAACATAAAATCCCCACCCAAGCGCCTCTGTGCCTGGGAGATAATTGAGTCCAAGACCGATAAACTAATTATCTCCCAGATACAGAGGACTAAATATAAACACTTCAAAAGTACACCAAAATACAGTTGCATAGTTACATAGCTGAAAAGAGAGTTCAGCCTTCCTCACATATGTGTAAAGGATTTCCATATACTTACCTGTGTGCCTTCGGTTATATCCTCTCCCTACTGTTAACCGGTTTGTTTTTACTATGTGTTTGAGAAATGTATTCGTCTACCGAACAGAGACCACCCTGGGTAGCAATCAGAATTTGGAACGTTGAGAAAACCACAACTTAATTGAGGGTTCCTAGGTGGCCGCCATTCAGCATACGAACACGTGGCATCTTAAATCTCCCGAACACGGTCAGCAGGACTTACACATGAATTGCCTGGAACTATTTTCGGCATGGCAACCACGCGAACGTCCGGTCATTATGGAAGTCCCTGCTGACTACTTTCTATTCAACTAATCAAACTTGCATTCCGGAGTTTGAACCTACCAAAAAGGGGGAGCATTTTCATATAACAAGCTGAATCATTCGTATGGTAGTTTTCGTGTAATTAAGCGTGAACGGAGACCGGCTCTTGCTACTGATTTCATGGAACTCTAAATCGGATACCACCACATGGCGAGCCTGTCAAACTTCCACACGATGCGACACGGAAACTACTGAATGGATTTTCGTGAGATTTGGATATGTGACTCCCAGTATCCTCAGCTACCCAGGGATGTAATTATTATATTTGTTTATTATGGAGAAAGTACTTTTCAAAAAATGATAAAAAAAATTATATTTCTGGCCAGCAGATAATTGAGTTTAGTATGTTGCTGAAACTCGCCTGGCCCAGAGGAGGAGTCTGTTACTGTATAAATTGAATGCCTGTTGCTTCCAGTAAATCAGTCTTGTTCCAGCATTAAGCTTTGGCTCGTGTGGATTATTTGGCGATACCAGCGATATTTATTCCTGTGGATTACTTGGGGATTTTCTTGTATAAGAAAAAGGGAATGATTGACGGTGATACAGTTTGCAACCGTCACAATATGTTTTTGCTTTTGATCCAAAAAAACCCAGTCTGAAGCCCTTCCAATTTTGCAACAAACTAGGAAAAAATTCCAACTTGACCCCAAAATGGCAATCAGATATCTCCATGGATCAAGCAGCTATTACCCCACTAATTAGAAATTATATTCCTGTATGGTATGTTTTTGCAAGTATTTATCCAATTGCAGTTTAAACATCTGTATGGACTCTGATAAAACCACCTATTCAGGCAGAGAATTCCATATCCTTATTGCTCTTACTGTAAAAAAAACTTTTCTTTGCCTTAGATGAAATCTCCTTTCTTCCAGCCTAAATGTGTGACTCGTGTCCTATGTATAGCTCTGTTTAATCATACAGGAACCCCACAAGTCTTATAGCCCTGATCTGAGTGCCCAAGTTGTCCAAATAGTGCTCAGATCAATGCAGTGTAGGGGAATCGCCATCAGGGCAAAGTTCTGACTGGCCGCACACGTGGGTAATGCCCAAAGTAGTTCCAAGAGAGACATAGGTTTCGGCCTGTCAACTTTCGGGAGTTCCTGTAGGTGAAGGAATGGGTGCTCCCCCTGGCTCTTAGAGCAATGGTTCTCCACAGTCCATAGTACCTTCCATCCAATTCTCTCCTGGCATGTCTGAAAGGGGGGAAAAACTGAACCTTCTTCCTTGAGAACCATGTGGTCGAGTGGACAAAATTGGTTCCACGGAGTCGAAGACCAAGTATCGTTGTCAGCGTTCGGGAGAAAAAATGGCCGCCATTTAACAGGGAACGTGTATTTGGTTATATGAATGGTGACCACCCAGAAAGAGCACTAGATGTCGTTCAGGAGAGGGAGGATAGAGCTAGGGGAAGCAAAGTGTTCGACAAATTAAAGAGGGGAACACTCATTCGGGAAACTAACAAAAGGAGGGGAATGGGCAACTGAACAGACATAGGACCAGGTCTGCTACAACTACACCCCACTCCCTCTAGCATGTAAGCTCATTCAGCAGGGAATCATTCTGTTCCTGTTTGTCCAAATTGTCTGGTTACAAATATGTGTCTGTTGGTCCACACATTGTACAGCGCTGCGGAATTTGTTGGCACTTTATAAATGTATAATAATGTAGCGGAGCTGCAATGTGGAAACTGAATATCTCCGCTGTAATCCTCTGCAGCTGGAAGGGAAGCGCTGGTTAGTAGATATATCCCATTCCCCAGTAACCAGACGACATACAGTTCTGGGAGTCAACTGATTTTATTTTGGCCACACATGGCTTTTATGCACAGACCCCTACATGGGGTCTCCTATACAAAAATACAGGGCTTTTCCTCCAAAGGTTCTCTGTGCCTGAGAGATAATTGCGTGAGAAAAACTGTAGAATATTGCATATTCTGTATGTTCCTATTCAAATACATATTAAGGTGTGGCTGTCTAATGGGTTAAACAGAACAGATGGTGTTGGCTATTCTGTAACATGAGGTCTCTGGAATTTCCTGTATAAGAGATCTGAGGCGGTCTTTATATAGGGAACTTCCTTATATGGCAGGGTCTAAACTAAACATTATGACGTAATTTGGGGTATATAGAGTCCCCCCTTTCTTTCTTGGTTAATTCCTACCTTTCACTTACCTTTTCCCTAATACAAGGTCGGGCCTATAAGTTCAACACACCAAAGCCACTGCAACGTGATGGCAACTTAAATGTCCAGTTAAGAGTTACTACTTAAGTTATATGTTTTTTAAGTGTTGTTCTTACTGTATTATTGAAAAACAATGACAGACAGGTGTTTATCACAAACGATGTAACAGGAATAACGTGTAAACTGCCTGAATGATACTGCGGCTTCTGCGCAAGCCACATAACTGCATTGCACAATTATATCTGTCATTGACAAAATAAAGAATTATAAAAAATAAAAAAAACTATACCAGTCATGCTAATTTGTTGTTACGGTTACCCCCAGGCTAGCTGGAAGGTGGACCGCTTGGATGGTCTGGATCCCAAAGGCAGAGAAGGAGGACAGTCACTTCTGTAGTTATTCCATACGAATCCTGTAAATGTAGAGCAATCCCACTAGCTATCATACAGCTAGGATACCCTTTTCCCCACAAAATGAGTCGAGGCTGCGATTTGAAGGTCAAGGTCAAGATACTGGCTTTAGTGACACACCGGGGACCGTATTTATGCAACATCTCAGGTCCAGGGACAGCCCCCTCTGGACCTGATGGGACACAGGGAAAATACAAGTGGGGGACCAATAGAAATGCAATGCATCGTTTGAAATTGTCACCGCCCAGCTTGGAGATAATGAATTCAACGGTTATGACAATACAATTATCTCCAAGCACCCAAAAACCCCACGTGTTTTTGCCACATAGAAAACAGAATAAAAATACATAACTCAAACAGTTTTATACATAATTCGTGTCTTCCACCATTCATTACATAGCCCCGGTTGAGGCGAAACAATTAACCGAAGAGCGCTCAGAACCCACGAATGGTACGCTTCATTTCCTCGAAACAAAGTCTGTTCGTGTCTTTGGGTTCTGAGCGTGTGATGGCGGCCATGTTTTGAGGTAGACTAATAGGCCGCGGGACTTCACTATCAAACTTGTAGAACAGGAACCGGCTAGAAGACTGCACGAATCCCCGCTCCGTCGCTGGATGTCTCCGTTGTATGGGAGGCGAATGAAGACGGGAGGGGGTACTTAACCTGCGGTTAACCGCAGAAACCAACATTCTAATTGGAGCCACACGCCAGGCTGTAGGTGGCCCTTGTTCGGTATCCTTTCGGTAGTTAGAGTATCGGGCGATGGGGAACGAACGTAAATGCACTGCTGCCGTCAATTAGGTTGCAGTTAACCGCAGCAGGCCCGTAGTTCGGGAGTTAGGTACCAAATCTCAGTACTGTAGTCAAACTCTGGGTGAAATGCAACAATGAATAACATTCGCTTCTGAGTTGTAGCGATCCAATAACAGTAACCAATAGTTTGTAACAGTTGTATTATATGTGCATTACCTTACAAGATGTAAATCACAAGAGAAAATAATTTTAAAAATTACTTTTGGAAAGGGGAAAATTCTGTAAATCACAAAAAAAGAAAAAACACAAATACTTGCTTTGCAGTTTGGGGAGATTGGACTGCTCTCCTAAATGCTCACTCAATAGACTCAGCAGCTGGCTATCCGCGTTACATCCCTGTCTGCATCATTATTATTTGTAGCGGAACGGACCCTCTTAATACACTTTCATTCACTTTTGTTTGACTGTCCGTAAACCCCCCGTTCGTTTACCGAACCAACTCTGTGTGGTCCCCTCGTTTGCATCTTTTAAGGGCCAACCACCCCTGGTTGTTAACCACAAATTGGTTATTAGTTAAAATGCTTCCCCTGTGTGGCTGCCGTTCGTATAACAGAACTCACGTGTTCAAACAATTGGCGGCCATTTGGTCTCCGGACTGCAGGCAGCAGTACATGGTCATCGCCAGCGTGGAACGGTTTTCGGCTATACAACCCAGCGAACACCTGGTAAACAAGTACCGTTGCCCATCCAACTTCCCAAACAGTTATGAGAACGGCTTTAAGGAGGCAGAAACTACTGAACAGGGGGAGCTTTCGTATCCTAACAGCCAGGTGGAGCATTCGGTGTTTGTGCGAGAACCTACGAAAGATGACCGATCGTTGCCTTGTTTTCTCTGGAACTGTTTTGGGGCATAACCTCATGGGTTACCGGTCAAAACTTCATTAGAATGGCGATCCTGAACCACCAAAGGGATCTGAGTAATATTTCAGCAAAGTGTGCACTCAGATCCAAGCTATTTGGTGATGTGACTTTTGTGGGGTTCTGAAGTATTCAAATTTATTTTTGGGGAGTTTTAAATTATTGTAGATTTTCCTGTACCTGAGAGATAATTGAGTTATAGTTTTTGTAGAATATTGCATATTCTATGTTTCTATTGATTATATATATGGATGTGTGGATTGACATAAGTAACAGATGGTATCAATAAGTCACAAGGCTTTCTTTGTCCGAGAGCTCTGGAATGTGGATTCGGGGGTCTTTTCCTTATATGGCTAGAGTTTGGTTTGAGTCTTGGCTTGGCTCTTGGCTCTGTACGATGTAACTCTCCCATCAGAAGTCCAGCAATTACCATCTGCTATTGAGTGTCCACTATCCTGTAACATCATTTATTATGTTTTATTATGTATCCGTAACAAAGAATAAACCTGAAGAAACCGTAAGTCAGATTGCGTATTACTACTTTTCAATAATATAGACATATATTATTGTGGCGAGCATTTGGCCCAAGAATATATATACAAAAGACGTGTATATATATCAATCAACTGAAGACAAGAAGAAATTAAGAAGATTCAACATTAACATCCATTCATCTACATTACCACCATTTCCAAAATTACATTTTACATGCGGTCATTGGGGGAGGGTTTGGTTGCAACCATGTTTGGGCTAGGGCTTTTCTAGCTGCTAATGCTATCTTGTTAAGCAATTGTTGTTCTGGTCTGGGCAGATCGTCGAGGGGTCTGGCCAGCAGGAATGTCCATGGGTTTGGGTCTATCGGTCTATGTAGGATTTGCGCTATTAGCTTTTGGATGTTTTCCCAGAAAAGTTTAATTACGGGGCAGTACCACCACATATGTGCGTAGGCAGGGGCGGACTGACAGGTCGGGCAGATCGGTCATGGACCGAGGGCCCGAGGCAGTCAGGGGCCCGGCAGCACAGCCATCAGAGATCTCCTCAGCCAGAACAACATGCTTTCTCCGTTATTCCAGTGATATCATGCAGGACCCCTGCAGCATATCACTCTGTGGTTAACCCCCCTCTCTCAGGGAGACCTGGCTGTGAGTATTCAGGTCTTGCTACCAGGTCTCCAGCCGTGCGGTGCTGTGTGTGAGCAGGAAGAGGCGGGGCCAGGAAGTGACATCACTTCCTGCCTAGCCTGAAGAGGAGCTGCAGCAGCCTGGCAGACAGCACAGGTAAGCTTCTTTTAATTATTTTCTGCAAATCCTCATTCAACTCAGCACCACCTGCATTCTCCCTGCACCCACCTCACCCCCCCAGTAACCACCTCAGCCCCCCTGCTCCTACCTTAACCCACCTCAGACCCCCAGTACCCACCATAGCCCCCCCAGTAACCACCTCAGACCCCCAGTACCCACCTCAGCCCCCCAGTACCCACC
>OW240916.1:328067435-328084113 GCA_933207985.1 Pelobates cultripes
ACCACATCTCCCCTTGCACCCACCTCAGCTCCCTGTCTCCCTGCACCCACCTCAGCCCCCCTGTACTAACCACAGCTCCCCCTGCACCCACCTCAGCCCTGTCTGCATCCACCACAGCTGCTCCTGCACCCACCTCAGTCCCCCTGCACTCACCTCAGCCACCATTCCTCCCAACACTCACCCCAGGATCTACCTATCCATGTTCCCACCACATCCCTTCTGCCACCTCCAACTACCATAGTCCCTATCCCTTTCAGTACCCACCACAGCTCCTATGTCCCCTCCTGCGCTCACCACAACCTCTATGTCCCACCTCATACTCTGTCCAGTCCCACCCCCACCTAAGTCCCCGAGCCTCCCCGTGCCCACCTCAGTCCCTGTGCCTCACAATGCCTACCACAGCCCCTGTGCCTCCCTGCACCTATTTCAACTTCTATCCCCCCCACGCACACACTACAGCCACTATCCAACTTATACACAGTAGAGCCTCTATTATCCAAACACGCACACACTACAGCCCCAGTAACCACCAGATGCCTACTACAGATTCTATCCCACAGACACTGCAACACAGCCAGCCATCTCCACTCACATAATGCACTGCAAATCGCCCCATTCACACACACAAAAATCTACAAGGAGCCTCACTGTATAGACACAGTCCCACAAGCAGCATCCCCACACATACAAAACCAAATGCTGCCTCCCTACACATACACATCACAAACAGCATACCCACCATTGCAATACTGCACACAGCCTCCACACACACACATCACTTATATAGCACCAACATATTCTGCAGCGCTGTACAATAGGTAAAACACTTTGACATACAGGAACACAACATCACTAGCAACATCCCCACACACGCAACCCCACAAGTAGACTCCAAACACATGTGGCTACTTGTATGGTTGTACATGTGGGGTTGCTGCTTGTGATTGCCTCAGCAAAATCAGTGGGAAGTGTGTTATTAAATTTGCTTTATTTCTTTATTTTCAAGGGACACTATAGTCATCCAGCTCAATGAAGTGGTCTGGGGGCCAGGTCCCTCAGGTTTTAACCCTTCAGATGCAAACATAGCAGTTTCAGAGAAACTGCTATGTTTACATTTGGGGATAATCCAGCCCCTAGTGGCTGTCTTCCGGACAGCCACTAGAGGCGCATCTGCGACGCTGGGGCGCATTCTGCCTCCATCACGCAGAGCGTCCATAGGAAAGCATTAAGAAATGCTTTCCTATGGATACTTTGAATGCGCGTGCGGCACTGCCGCGCATGTGCATTTGGCTCCGCTGACATCAGACGGGGTAGGAGAGGTCACCAGCGCCGAGGGAGCCCAGCGCTGGATTAAGGTAAGTGGCTGAAGGGTTTTTTAACCCCTTCAGTGCCATGGGAGGGGGACCCTGAGGGTGGGGGCACCCTCAGGGCACTATAGTGTCAGGAAAACCGATTTGTTTTCCTGACACTCTAGTGATCCTTTAATTGCTGGGAAGGCACGCCAGCAAGGGTTACTCCATCTAAAAACAGTGTTTATTAATACACTGTTTTTGGTTGGATTAACTTCTTAAAAGTAAATCTGCCCATTTTTGTGGGCTCTGCTAGTGTGGGAGTCAGGGCTGTGTGGCTCTCACACAGCCATTCTGTGTGCTGGGCAGCCTACACATAATATATGTGTAAAAGCAGCAGAAAGAAGGGGGAGAAAAGTAGCAGGGGACCAGAAAACCTTGTGCCAGGACCAAGAGGGGGGGCCCTTGATCACCCATCGCCCGAGGGCCCTGTGAGTGGTCAGTCCACCCCTGTGCGTAGGTCCCTTTTTCTCCGCAGTTACGCCAACAGAGGTCCGTGGGTATTTTTTTCATGTGGTATAGTTGGACCGGGGTAACGTACCATCGGAGCATCGTTTTATATGCCTGTTCCTGCATCGTGACACAGATGGAAGTTCTGGAGTTGGCTTCCCATATTTCCTGCCAGTCTATTCCCTCTAGGGTTTCCCCTAAGTCTGTTTCCTATTTGTCTGTGTATTGCAGGTCCCCCCAGTCCTGTGTGGTGGAACAGAGGTGGGAGTAGAGCTGGGTGATCATGCCCCTTTGGTATTGTTCCGCTAGGCAGATGCGTTCAAAGAAAGTCGGAGTGGTTTTAGCGGCGGTTTTTACCGTAGTTTGGGCCGTGTAGTGTTTAAGTTGTAAATACCGGAAAAAGTCGGCTGGTTTCAGGGTTGCTCTGGATTGTAGGTCTGGGAAGGGGACTATTGTGTCGCCCATGTATAGGTGGCACACCCTCTGGAGGCCAGCGTGCTCTAGCCCTTTAAAGTCCCAGGGTCGCATACCTGGTGTGAAAGCCTTGTTTCGGTATATGGGGGTAGGTCGTATTTGAGGGCGTAGGTGTCCCATAATTGGATTGAGTTGGTGATGGCTGGGCACGCCGTTCTCGGTAGTGCTCTGTGCTCTTTTGGTGTCCAGATGTAGAATTGTGGGAGGTCGGATCTCATTAATGCTGATTCTAGATCTACCCACCTTCTAGTTTCTTGGGGAGTATGCCATAGGGCTATTTGTGCCATCTGCGCGGCTATGTAGTAGAAATGTAGGTGGGGTAGACCCAGGACTCCTCTCGTTCTGGGGCGATACAGTATGTTGCGGGCTACTCTGTGCCTCTTATCCTGCCAAATAAATCTGTCTATCGCCCGCTGCAGAGGGATGAGATTGTGTTTTGTGATAGGGATGGGTATGGCCTGAAAGAGGAACAGAATTCGGGGCAGGACGTTCATCTTGATTGAGTGTATTCTCCCTATCCAGGTATGGGTTTGTCCGCCCAGGTCTCCAAGTCCGAGATGAGTTTGTCTATCATGGGTGTGTAGTTCAGCCTGTGGAGCTCGTCGGTGTCTGCCGGTAATTTGATACCCAGGTATGTGAGGGAGGTTGGGGAAACACGTATGTGGTAGTCTGAGGTAATTTTGTTTGTGTCCGTCCGTGTGAGGTTTATTGGGAGTGCGCTGGATTTTTCTACATTAACTTTGTATCCTGAGATCTCACCGTATTTAGTCAGGAGTGGGAGCAATGCCTGCAGCGTGGGAATGGGTTCAGTTAAGGTCAGCAGGACGTCATCTGCGTATCCTGAGACTAGGAATTCTTGGTCATCTATTTTGACCCCTTTGATTTGTGGGTGTTCCCTTATGGCTTGGAGGAGTGGTTCAAGTGTCAGCACAAAGAGTAGGGGGGATAGGGGGCATCCCTGACGGGTACCGTTGGTTATGTTAAATGATGGGCTAGTCGTCCCGGTTATCTTTATTTGTGCTGAAACGGATGTGTATAGTGCGCGAATAGCTGTTATATATGGGGGGGGAATGTTCAGATGTTCTAAGAGGGTGAACATGTAGGGCCATTTCACGCGGTCAAATGCTTTCTCAGCATCAAGGGAAAGCGCTAGGGATGGTATTTTTTTGGTGGCTAGCATCCATATTATGTCTATGTTACGTCTCGTGTTTTCGAATAGTTGTCGTCCAGGTATGAATCCTACTTGGTCGGCGTGGACTAGGTTTGTCAGGTATGGGTTCAGTCTTCCTGCTAAGATTTTGGCAAAGATTTTGCTGTCGTGGTTTATGAGTGAGATAGGTCGATATGCTTCTGGTTGGGTGTGGTCTTTGCCCGGTTTTGGTAGCAGAATAATGTTTGCCCGTGTCATGTCCCTGTCTGGCGGGGTTCCCGTCATTAGTACTTGGAATAAGGATTCTAAATGTGGGATGAGTGTTTCTCTAAAGGTTTTGTAGTAGCTGCCTTCAAAACCGTCTGGGCCAGGGGCTTTATTGCTTTTAAGAGAGGAGATAGCTATGTTGATTTCATCTTTAGTGATTGGTGCTGCTAGTTTCGTTATGGCTGCAGTGTGTAGTTTTGGTAAGTTTAGTTGGGTGAGGAAGTAAGTTGTTTTCTGTTTCGTCGCTGTGATTGTTGTGTCATCTTGGGGGGAATGGTTGTATAGCGTTGTATAAAAGGTTGAGAAAGTTTGTGCTATTTCAGTTGGGGATGTTTTCAGTGAGCCGTCTGGGGCTCTTATCTTGGTGATATGTGGGTGTTGGGTTCTGGGTCTTAGTGTGCGGGCTAATAGTGTGTCCATTTTATTGGATTTGTCATAGTATGTTCTTTTCGTCCAAGTGAGTGCTCGGGCTGTGTCGTCTATGAGCAGTTGTCTGATATTGATGCGGGTGGTTTGGAGGAGTTGTAATGTGTGGGGGGTCAGGTCAGTTTTGTGACGTTGCTCCGCTGTGCGGAGGGTTTCTAACAGTTGGGTAAGTTTCTGCGTTTTTTGTTTCTTTTTGTAGGTTGCTATTTTGATAAGGGAGCCTCGAATCACTGCTTTGTGGGCCGCCCATACCTTGGTCATGGGGAGTTCTGGTGTTAGGTTTTCTGCAAAGTATGTGGTTAGCTGTTTCTGTATGTCGTCTACGACTTGGGGGTCCTTAAGTAGGGATGTGTTTAGCCTCCACGTCCATGGGGTAGGGCATTGGATGCCTTGGAGATGGATCGCGATGTCCGCGTGGTCTGACCATGCGATGGTTCCTATCTCCGTTTTTTGTGTTTTTGCGTAGCCTGCATGATTGGTTAAGAACATGTTTATGCGTGCGTATGTGTCGTGGGGCGGCGAGTAATACGTGTAGTCCTTAACAGAGGGGTGTTGAGCCCTCCATGCGTCAATGAGGCCTGTCTTACGGATAAAGTGGTGTAATTGTTTGTCTTGTGCGCCCATGCCATGAGACCTAATTAGTCCTGGGCGTGAGCTTCTGTCTATTGCTGGAGCTGGGGTTGCGTTTAGGTCTCCTCCCAGGAGGATTATCCCGGTGGGGAGCGAAAGGACTACGTCTGACATCTGGTTCCAGAATTGGGGTGTAGGTGTGTTGGGGGCATAGATGTTGATTAAGTGGATAGGTTGGGAATGAATCCTGCCTGTGGCTAGGACGTATCTACCGTCTGGGTGAGAAGTCACTCGGGCTATATGAATTGGGCATCGTTTGTGTGTAAGAATCGCCACTCCGTTCTGTTTACGGAAGGTTCGTGCCTCTGCGGCCAAGCGGTATGTGTTGTCTCGGAGGGAGACCAGGGCGGACCGAGACAGGTGTGTCTCCTGTATGAAAGCTATGTCAGGGTTTAATCTTTTTAGCTCCCTAAACAGTGTTCTTCGCTTGCGAGGGGCGTTGAGGCCTTTAACATTGAGCGAGGATACCTTAAGAGCCATAATCTAGAGGTTTCGGTGAGCGTTTTTTGTCCTGGTGGACGGTCGGGTGGCTGTGGTAATTCATTGCGGTTTGACTGGTGTATTTGTGCAGTGGGGTGTGGGGTTGACTCCCACCTCCGTTCCTTTGGGTCACTGTGTGGGTGTGGGATTGGGGATGTGAACGTTGCGCCTCTATCTTCGTCCAAGACCTATGAGGGCATGGGGTGGGTGGGGAGCATGGGGGGGGCAGGTGAGTGGGGAGGGAGAGGGTCGAAGGAGTTTTGGAGAGGGTGTGGTACGGCGTTGCCGTACTTGTCTGGTCTTATCCTGTGCCAGACCGTTGGGGGGTGCATGTACCCTGGTCTCCTCGATGACTGCATCAGTCTGGGAGTGTTGGGTCATGAACCTATCTTCCGGTGTGGCCCCCTGTTACCATATATCGTTTGTCTGTTGCGACTTTAGTGTGCAGCGTACTATCTTATGATCCAGTGGGTAATTCGGCTTCCCTGCCTCTGGTTCTTGGGGTTTGTGTTGCTTTAGTGCGTTAGTGGAGCGGGGAGCTCTTGAGAGTTGCCGCTTAGCGGTCTTATCCACGAAATGGGGGGGGGGGATTATAGGCAGTTGTTACCCATTTAGGTGACCTCTCCTGGTCTACGATGGTTCTCCTGTTTGTGGGCACAATTGTGCCGGGTGAGTTTTTTATTTATGATTTATTTTATTTTATTTTTTCTTTTGCTGCTTTTTAAGTGTGTCCCCTGTCATTGGAGTGTGGGAGGGGGAGGAACCGGTTGCTAGAGTCGGCCACCAGTCTATTGAGTGGGTGACCGCACGGGGAGGAGAGGGAAGGGGGGGGCATGGGGGGGAGCGGGGGGGGGGGCGGCCAGGGGCGGCCGTACAGAACATCACATAACAATACATATCAATGCAAGTCAGGAACATTACAACATAGCTGCATCCTCAACCTTTACGATTATATCATCCTCCTTAGGTTGTCCCTGTGCCCCGAAATTCCAGTGTCCCGCACCCAGCCCCACGCCCCCCCAGCCCAGCACCCATCCCCCGCCCTCCCCCCCGCCACGGCCAGTGAATTCGTGTTGTCTAGGTGTGTGCTTTCTCTGCGTGTGGTGTGGTCCCTGTCGTGGAGCTTGGTCTCTGTGTGGTATGGTTGTGTAGCGAGTTGATTTCTAGAGCAGTGAGTTGTATTTGTCATGGTGCGTGTGCCCTGGGTGGCTGTTATGTTACTTCACATAAGTGTCACATATATACTTTACACTTCCAGCTGGTGACTAAGTTGCGATATCTTTGGACTGGTACTTGCTGTGGTGTCAAGATGATAGCAATAGTCTATGGACAAGTCCATAGTGTGGGTTATCGTTGATGCTGTTGACGGGATGGATGTCGTGTGGGCAGTGGAGGTCCTTGATTCTCCTGGATCATGTGTTGGTTGTGGTCAAGGGGAAGGGTCCATTAAGCTGTGCATGCAGCAGGGGTAACTTCGGAGCAGGAGTCCATCATATAGAGGGGCATCGTCCCTGGGTGTTGCCGTTTCATTCCGCCCAGTGGGTGGAGTGTCTCCGTTGTTCTGTTGCCTGGAGGTCTGTTTCTGGTGGGTGCTGAGGGGTGGGTAGGGCGTTGGGGTGTTGACGGATGGGGTCTGGTGTACTCGTTCCTGGGAGGTTGGTTCTGCCTTGGTTGTGGGTGTCCGTCTGCCGACTGTTTACTCCGCGGCGGTGTACCAATCGCGTGGTAGGGGTTGTAGGGCCGGGAGAGCGGCGTTTGGCAGCGAGAAGTTCTCTGGTATTGAGATGCCCAATGCGCGAAGGAAGGGTATGGGGTCCGTGCCTGGCGTGAGGATATGGGTTCTGCCATGCTTAAAGACCAGTAATTTAAAGGGATGTCCCCAGGCGTACCTTATTGCGTTGGTCATGAGCAGCTCTGTGACTGGCTTCCACTCCCTTCTGCGTTGGAGGGTGATGGGGGCCAAGTCTTGGAAAAGGGAGATTTCTACGTTCTTGTATTTTATGGGGCTTTCTCTAGCTTTCCTCAACACCGCTTCCTTTGTCTGGAAGTGGAGAAAGCGGACTATGATGTCCCTGGGTCTTGTGTTGTCGTCTCTCCGGGCGCGCAAGGCCCTGTGGGCCCGATCAATGTGCCACTGCTCGTCTGGTATCTCTGGTGAGAGAGGTCGTAGGAGTGCGAGGAGCATGGGGGCGATTGGGCCTTCGTCCAGTTGCTCTGGTAGGCCGCGCACGCGGATATTATTGCGGCGCGACCTATTTGCCAGGTCGTTGAGCGCCGCCTCCGAGGCTTCTAGTCTGGCGGTGAGTGTGTTCACATGTGCGGCCACCGTGTTGTGGGCCACCGCGGTCGTTTCCACGCGTTGCTCCAGGTCGGCAGTACGCTCCCCCAGCTTGTGGATTTCTGACATCACTGCCTTAGAGCTCCTATCGATCTCCCGGGCGAGGTAGCTTTTTACCGCTGCCAGCTCCGTCAGTATGTGGGCTGTTTCTGATGCGGTTGAGCCTTGGGTCTGAGGTGGGCTAAAGTTTGCTGGTGAGCCAGGGGCTCGCGGGCTGTATCCGCCGCCATCTTGTGTGTCCTGGCGCGGCGTGCGGGAGGCCGCGAAAAGTTCAGGTACCATGGTGGCCGTGTCTGCGTGTTTTTTGGCCGGTTTTCTCGGCAGGCGCTTGTCCATGGTGGGTTAGGAGTCGGGATGGGTGGGTTTTTCGTGGGTTTTTTGCGTTTGTAAGCGTTTGGAACAGGGGTTCAGCGAGGAGCTCTAGGCTTGCACGTCCAGCTCGGTTCCCGGTCAAGCCACGCCCCAGTTTTTTATTTTTTATACCAAGAAAGGTAGAAACATAGAAACATAGAATGTGACGGCAGATAAGAACCATTCGGCCCATCTAGTCTGCCCAATTTTCTAAATACTTTCATTAGTCCCTAGTCTTATCTTATAGTTAGGATAGCCATATGCCTATCCCACGCATGCTTAAACTCCTTTACTGTGTTAACCTCTACCACTTCAGCTGGAAGGCTATTCCATGCATCCACTACCCTCTCAGTAAAGTAATACTTCCTGATATTATTTTTAAACCTTTGTCCCTCTAATTTAAGTCTATGTCCTCTTGTTGTGGTAGTTTTTCTTCTTTTAAATATAGTCTCCTCCTTTACTGTGTTGATTCCCTTTATATATTTAAATGTTTCTATCATATCCCCCCTGTCTCGTCTTTCCTCCAAGCTATACATGTTAAGATCCTTTAACCTTTCCTGGTAAGTTTTATCCCGCAATCCATGAACCAGTTTAGTAGCCCTTCTCTGAACCCTCTCTAAGGTATCAATATCCTTCTGAAGATACGGTCTCCAGTACTGTGTACAATACTCCAAGTGAGGTCTCACCAGTGTTCTGTACAATGGCATGAGCACTTCCCTCTTTCTACTGCTAATACCTCTCCCTATACAACCAAGCATTCTGCTAGCATTTCCTGCTGCTCTATTACATTGTCTGCCTACCTTTAAGTCATCAGAAATAATCACCCCTAAATCCCTTTCCTCATATGTTGAGGTTAGAACTCTATCAAATATTCTGTACTCTGCCCTTGGATTTTTACGTCCAAGATGCATTATCTTGCACGTATCCACATTAAATGTCAGTTGCCACAATTCTGACCATTTTTCTAGTTTACCTAAATCATTTGTCATTTGGCTTATCCCTCCTGGAACATCAACCCTGTGGCAAACCTAGCCACTTACAGAATGTCCTTGTATATATCTTGCTATTACTGCATTGCTATTCCTATCTGTGGCCAAACCAGCCACTTAAAGTGTAACCCCCCCTGAATGTAATATGATGTAAAGTGTATTCCTGTGTACTGCTTGGTATCTCCTAAGGCAGGAGATGGCTATCTGTAACCCAACCCCCTCCTGCCTGGGACTAAAGGAAGTGTATGGTGTGGAATGCAGACCCCCCTGCGGAGGTCTGTGTTTAAAGGAAACTGTAATCATTAAAGAGTGTGACTCAGCCTGGTGAGATGCCAGTGTTTTAACCTCCAAGCTATGTGTCGTCTAGTTCATAGGAGAAAAGGATTGTAACTACGCTACCTGCATTTTACCTACATTTTACCTGCTTCATCCTGTCTACCAGCTTAGATATCGTGGATAATACCACTACTCCGCTACAAACCCTGTTACATATCTTAGTATCATCAGCAAAAAGACATACCTTACCATCAAGACCTTCTGCAATATCACTAATAAAAATATTAAAGAGAATGGGTCCAAGTACAGATCCCTGAGGTACCACACTGGTGACAAGTCCAAGCTTCGAATATATAATATATATAGTAGGTACACCTACTCTAAGCTCTCTATAGACCCACTACACACTGATAACACTCCTTATACACACACTTTATCCCTTATACACACACCGAATACCCTCTATAGGTGTGATACCTGCACACTGTACCCCTATACACAACACTGCACCTGCTAGATCACACATGTACACTCTACAATCCCTATCGACACACACGTACACCCTACAATCCCTATCGACACACGTACACTCTACAATCCTTAACGACACACAAATATACACTTTACAATCCCTATGGACACACACGTACACTCTATAATCCCTAATGACACACACACGTATCTCTACAATCCCTACGGCGCACACACGTATTCTCTACAATCCCTTCCAGCACACACACACACACGTACTATCTACAATCCCTTCTGGCACACACACACGTACTCTCTACAATCCCTTCCGGCACACACACACGTACACTCTACAATCCCTACGGCACACACAGGTATCTCTACAATTCCTACGGCGCACACACGTACTCTCTACAATCCCTTCCGGCATACACACACGTACTCTCTACAATCCCTTCCGGCACACACGTACACTCTACAATCCCTTCTGGCACACACGTACACTCTACAATTCGTACCGACACACACTATAGCCTCTAGCCACGCTAGAAACACCAGAGTTCTGTACAGGTTCTTCAGACTGTATTTTGCAGTGTCTGAATTTTACAATTCTAGCTCCGAACGACTCAGAATTGTGTCTGCATTGCAGCCTGTTCACACACTTCTAAATGTCCAGAAACAGTGAACAAATGCTTGAACTGGCTAGCAACCTGTGGGCAAATAATGAAAGAACAACCCTTGGTGACTTAAGTGACCTAAGTGTGAGTGACTAGTGGTTGTTCGCTAAAAACTTCAAAACATAATTAAAGCTTATAGATATCAATATGATACATTCTCTGACTGGATGTCCTCCCACTTTTCAAAATCTCTAAAACTGAACTCCTTGTCTTTCCTCCTAATTAGGCATGTGCATGGGAAAAAATTTCGGTTCTGTTCGGCAATTCGACACTTCCCTTCCAGCACACACACACACACGTACTATCTACAATCCCTTCTGGCACACACACACGTACTCTCTACAATCCCTTCCGGCACACACACACGTACACTCTACAATCCCTACGGCACACACAGGTATCTCTACAATTCCTACGGCGCACACACGTACTCTCTACAATCCCTTCCGGCATACACATAAAGATGATTATGCACCTATTCGCTATACCGCGAGTAGGGGCATCTCTAGTAAAAAAAAAAGAAGAAATTAATAAAAAAGGGTCTCCCCTCCCGAGCTTATTGCCCCCCCGGCCCCCACCCCTGAGCGGCGGGTGGGGGCCCTAAATAAGAATAAGGGGAGGACCTATTGCCCCCCCACCGGTCCCCACCCCTGAGCTGTGGGTGGGGGCCCTAAAGTAAAATAATGGGGGGGACCTATTGTCCTCCTCCCCGGCCCCCACCCCTGAGCGGTGGGTGGGGGCCCTAAATACTAATTAGGGGGGGTGGACCTAATGTCCTCCCCCCTGTCCCCACCCCTGAGTGGTGGGTGGGGGCCCTAAATAAAAAATTAACCCCCCTCCCCAAAAAATTAACCCTCAACCCCCTCCCCCAAAAAATTAACCCCTACCATTAGCTAAACCTGTTAAAAAATAAAATAAAACTTACCATTTGATGTTTTCTTTCTTCTAAAATCTTCTTTTTTCAGCCCCCAAAAAGGCCACATAAAAAGCCATAATAACTGATGGCTCCGCGCAGACTGAGCTCTGCAGGGCGAGGGAAGGCTTATAAAGCCTTGCCCCGCCCTGCAATTAGGCTCAGAGCACTCTTTTTTTTCTACATTTACCTGTCACAGCACTCTGATTGGTTGGCTTGAAATCCACCAACCAGAGTGCTTTGTGTCATTTTACACAGCGTGGGAAAGTTCTTTGGAATTTTCCCACACTGTGTAATTTACTCATAACACTCTGATTGGTTACTTAATCCATCAATCAGAGTGTTTTGAGTCAAATTACACAGCGTGGGAAAATTCCAAAGAACTTTACTTAGTATTAGTAAATTTGTCTGAAAGACCAATTCAGGTCTTTCAGCCTTTTAGTAGATAGCTCCCTGATACCGTGGGAATTAGGGAGTTATCTACTTATTGATGCTGTCATTACATGACTGGCTAAGTAACTTACATATTATATGAATGTGTGTTACTTGATTGTTGTACGTGTTGCAAATGCTTACAGCTGAATCCTGGCTATGTTTGTATACTTTTTATTTAAAATTGTAAACAGTGTAACATTCTTCTTCCACTGGGTAAGTATATTAGTACTTAGGCAATACTGTGCTTCGGAACTTCAGCACTTTGACACTTCCCTGCTATCTCACAGCCCTGCCTCCCATCTCACAAACTGCTGCTGTCTAACAGCCCTGCCTCCCATCTCACAAACTGCTGCTATCTCACAGCCCTACCTCCCATCTCACAAACTGCTGCTATCTCACAGCCCTGCCTCCCATCTCACAAACTGCTGCTGTCTAACAGCCCTGCCTCCCATCTCACAAACTGCTGCTGCTATCTCACAGCCCTACCTCCCATCTCACAAACTGCTGCTGTCTCACAGCCCTACCTCCCATCTCACAAACTGCTGCTATCTCACAGCCCTGCCTCCCATCTCACAAACTGCTGCTGTCTAACAGCCCTGCCTCCCATCTCACAAACTGCTGCTGCTATCTCACAGCCCTACCTCCCATCTCACAAACTGCTGCTGCTATCTCACAGCCCTACCTCCCATCTCACAAACTGCTGCTGTCTAATAGCCCTGCCTCCCATCTCACAAACTGCTGCTGTCTAATAGCCCTGCCTCCCATCTCTCAAACTGCTTCTGTCTAATAGCCCTGCCTCCCATTTCACAAACTGCTGCTATCTCACAGCCCTGTCATCCATCTCACAAACAGCTGCTGCTATCTCACAGCCCTGCCTCCCATATCACAAACTGCTGCTGCTATCTCACAGCCCTGCCTCCCATCTCACAAACTGCTGCTGCTATCTCACAGCCCTGCCTCCCATCTCACAAACTGCTGCTGCTATCTCACAGCCCTCCCTCCCATCTCACAAACTGCTGCTGCTATCTCACAGCCCTGCCTCCCATCTCACAAACTGCTGCTGCTGTCTAACAGCCCTTCCTCCCATCTCACAAACTGCTGCTGCTATCTCACAGCCCTACCTCCCATCTCACAAACTGCTCCTGTCTAATAGCCCTGCCTCCCATCTCACAAACTGCTGCTGTCTAATAGCCCTACCTCCCATCTCACAAATTGCTTCTGTCTAATAGCCCTGCCTCCCATCTCGCAAACTGCTGCTGTCTAATAGCCCTGCCTCCCATCTCACAAACTGTTGCTATCTCACAGCCCTATCTCCCATCTCACAAACTGCTGCTGTCTAATAGCCCTGCCTCTGTCGGCGGCCTTACAGCCCTGAAAACCAGCTCATCCCAATGTCTGAAAGCTGGAACATTACTGAGGATAGAGCTATGGGCTGTTGCGGGTCAGTACTCTATGACCTGTTTTCTATGTATCAACTGTGTGCTGTGTGTGTGTGTGTCACTTCCCCTACTCTGCCAGCACTGCGAGGCTATATCCAACAGTTACAGACCTGTAGAAACAGCCAAACAAATGACTGCATAGTGGGAATTTGTACTTGTTAACACCTATGTTGTGTCTGTATCTTTAAAACTTGTTGTGTGATTGTGTGATTGAGTGTCACTGTGATAGTGTGCATTTCTGACAGTGTTTGTGACTGTTGAATGTGAGAGATTCTCTATGTGTCCGTGTTTGTCAGTGTATGTGCGTGTCTCTTAGTTAAAGCGGCACTGTCATGGCCGAATCCTGTTTGTTTTTTAACCCACCTCCCGACTCCACTACATCTAATTGACCCCCTAGTAACTCCCAAATGCCCCTTGTGGTGTATCACCAAATTAATATATATATTACACAAGGTTCGTCTACATTAAAAGGTATTTATTAAAAGGCAACAACACAATATTATAAATGTATCACAAACACACAGCCCAGACCCACGGAGCAACAACCCTTTTAAATCTATCTATCTATATAGTAACCCCTTCCCCACACGCTTGATCTCACCCACGGTTAGGCCTTCACATCTAGTAATGGCTCACTGCTGCAAGTTCAACATCACATCCACCAAGGAAGAAAAGGAAGCAAACGAGTGTAACATGGTTCACCATGATAGAAATTAGGCCATGTCTGCTTAAGGATCTGCTCTGCAGCACAGCCAAGAAGGAACAGAGAGGAATGGAGATAGGGGGAAGTGGTTATCTCTCTCCTGAATTACCCAATTACCATATCAAAGGGTAAAGCTTATCCCCCTGTAAGAAAGGCATACAAGAGCTTGGTCACATGACCCCTGGTCACCATATTAGTTTGATGACAGAATGTCACCACACCCCTAAGCCACCCATATTACCTATTTTTTTTATCTTTATTTTCTACCTGGACCAAGGTCCTGGGCGCTGCCATCTTTGTGTGGGTAGATGAAGTCCCTGTGGGACACGTCATCTGCCCACACTAAATAGCACTGAAATTCCAGCGCATGCCCAGTTAAACACTTGGGCATGCGAACGGGAATTGTATCCATTCATTCGTCAGAAAGACAACTGAATGAATAGAAATGTCAGACGAACAAACATCAGTGTTCAAACACTAAATATCAGTGTTCGTTTGTTCGTTCAGCTTATTACAAGGAGGGAGCTACCAGCGTGCAGCTCCCTCCTTGTAAAATGTAAAAATAGAAGTGACAGGGAGCAGTGCACCCCACCACTTCCTAAGCCCCCCATGTCCCTCACTCTATGGGGGTCAATATGACCCCCATAATAGCATAAGGGAGATTGAAGTCTCCCGAATGCCCCTACTCACTATGCATGTGGCTGCTCTCTGTTAAAAAAACAAAAATAAAAAAAAGCGGCGGGTGGGAGCCCTAAAGGATATTGAGGGGGGAGAACCTATTGTCCTCCCTCCCAGCCCCCACTCTTGAGCAGCGGGTGGGGGCCCTAAATAACAATAAGGAGGGGGGGGTCTATTGTCTTCCCCCCCGTCCCCCACCCCTGAGGACAATAGATTGGGGTGTGGTGGTCATGAATAGGGCTGACTACGTTAGGAAAGACCTTCAACTTTCCTAACGTAGCCAGCCCTATTCATGACCATCACACCCTTGTCAGCAGGCTTAATAATAAGGTTACGGTTTGTGACGAAAGTAACCTTGTCACTGGCTTTTGGAGGGGCCTGTGTGCCAGCCTTCTACCCTGTGATTATGGACCCTGCGTTAAATCCTGGTTAAAACCACTGTGTGTGCCTTTTTGTATTTGTATAGCCACACTTCGAATTACCGAACAACCGCACGAACCAGAGACCACCCTGGAGCTTGTTAACACCTATTAACAACTTGGAACATTTCTTACTGCAGTGTTCTAATTCCTATGGACAACCATGAGGTGGAGGCAGGGCCGGACTGGCCCACCGGGATACCGGGAAATTTCCCGGTGGGCCGCGGCACCTGGGGGTCGGCCGCGTTCCTGGGCCGGCCCTTTAAATACTGCAGCCGCCCGAGCGCTCTGATAAGAGCCTCAGGCGGCTGCAGCTTCTCCCCTCCCCTGTAGCGTGGCCGAGCTGCACTCCGGTCCGCGGTGCCCGGCCGGACTGATAGGAAGGTGCACACTGAGTGTGCACTTCCTGTCAGTCCGGCCGGTTACAGGAAACAGAAACTCCGCGCGGAACAGGAGTTTCTGTTTCCTGTCAACCGGCCGGACTGACAGGAAGTGCACACTCAGTGTGCACCTTCCTATCAGTGGCTCAGCCGGGCACCGCTGACCTGAAAGCGCGCAGCTCGCCACTACAGGGAGGGGGTAAGAAGAGAGGGAGGAGGGGGGGAACAAGATGAGGAGGGAATAAGAAGAGGAGGGGAATAAAAGAGGGGAGGGGGGAATAAGATGAGGGGAGGGGGAATAAGAAGAGGGGAGTGGAGGATAAGAAGAGGGGAGGGGGGGAATAAGATGAGGGAGGGGGGAATAAAAAGAGGGGAATAAGACAGGAGGAGGGAAGAGTTAGATAATCTACTAGTTGGGAGGAAATAGCTAAAATGATAAATGAAGGGGAAGCTACCTGCGGTGACTTTAATCTTCCTGATGTAAATTGGAAAACAAAATTAGCTACTTGTGCCAGAAAGCACACATATTCTAAACTCCCTACTGGAGTTGTCTCTAAAGCAAGTTGTTGAGGAGCCGACTCGTAAAGAGGCCATACTAGATTTAGTGTTAACAAATGGAGATTTGGTATCAGATGCTACTGTAGGTGAAAGTTTAGGATCCAGTGATCATCAGTCAGTGTGGTTTAATATAAGAACAGTGACTGAGTCACACCACACAAAAACAAAAGTTTTAGACTTTAGAAAACAGACTTTTCTAAAATTAGAATATGGGTAGAGGAGTCATTATCAGACTGGAGCAATTTAAATGGAGTCCAAGAGAAATGGGATTATTTAAAAGTTGCACTATTGAAGGCAACAGAAAATTGCATTAGGCTTGTCAGTAAAAGCAAAAAATTCAAGAAACCACTGTGGTACTCCGCAGATGTGGCCAAAATAATTAAAAACAAAAAGTTAGTATTTAGGAATTATAAAAAAAACGAGAGTGAGGAAGACAAAATGATCTATAAGATTAGGCAGAAAGAGGCTAAGCAAGTTCTAAGAGCTTCCAAATCACACACAGAAGAGAAAATAGCACAGTCAGTAAAAAAGGGGGATAAAAAATTTTTTAGATACATAAATGAGAAAAGAAAAGTAAAACAAGGATTAGTTAGATTAAAAACAAAAGAAGGAAGGTATGTAGAAGAGGATAAAGGTCAGGCTGACTGCCTCAATGAATATTTTGTTCTGTATTTACAGAAGAAAATGAAGGAAAGGGACCTCAGTTGAGAAAAAGGATAAATGAGTCATTTATTACACGTGAGTTTACAGAGGAAGAGGTTCTATTTCAACTGTCAAAAGTAAAGACAAATAAGTCAATGGACCTGATGGAATACACCCAAAGCT
>OW240916.1:328090403-328104532 GCA_933207985.1 Pelobates cultripes
GATTGCCAGCCTCCTGCCATGTGACTATGGCCCCCGGGATGTATTGCCCCTTTAAAGACATGATTTGGGCATAATGGATTTGTGTTGTGCTGCTGCTGGCCTTTTAAGAACCATCTGGGGACATACTGTGGAGTTACTGGGTGGCCACCATTTCCTGTATCAGAAGCACATGGTGAGAACAATGGATGGCGGCCATTATAACTCACAGACACTGTTTGGACTTTTCTACACGGTGCCATCTCGACAGTATTTGGGGCACAGAGACATCGTGCAGTGGTTTTAAACTATACAACAGGGGACACATTATACAGTAATTATTTTTCATATAGCCTGTATATGTTCTGCAGAATCTGCATTAAATTGTATTTTCCAAACTACTGAACGGATCTGGGTTGTGATCTTTGTCTGCAGTTAGCACGGTCCTCTTGGGCCCAAACATGCACAGTCTTTAAAGGCAACTTATTTCCAGTCACTTTATTGTTACACTCCACAAAGACAGCAGCACATGAAAACAAAAATGTGACAAAATCCTATAAACAAAAACCTAGCTCGGTCTGAGCACTAACTGACATCAAGTTCTCTCTCTCTCTCAAGGGTTTAATCTATAACAAAACAAGAAGTGGTTTCACCAACCTAGCGTCTTTTTCAGCTCTCAGCATTCCAGTGCTTCTGACAACCTGCTGCTTCCCTTTCTACACTCCCAGTGCTCCAAGCCAGCCTTGACAGCTTTCCTTTTTCACTCCCAGTGCTCAGTCTCCTTGACTCTCTTACTGGAGAGAACAGCCTCACTCCTACCTGCTTCCAGGGAGGACGCCAGCAATCCCCCTTTACCTGACTAGCAGGGAGGGGTTTATTCCCACTGCTACAGCTGATTATCTGCAACTGAGCAGTGTGTTGGAGACAGCTCCAAAAAACTCTGGCCTGGACATTATTTCCCCCAGTTGTGTATAAACTGAGGAGTGGAGCATTGGGCCACCCTGCTCTCCAAATGCTCCACCCCAGGGGCCCATAACTAAACGGTGGATTGTGTTGCCTACAACACATCCTACACATACTCCACCTGGGGTTAAATGTTATAGGCCTATCTGCCTTCACTTTATCACATATCCTCCCCCCCAGCTCAGACCCATCGGGGCGAGCGGCCTTCAAACACAAACCGTGAACGTACATATCACCTAGGGATGTACCAGCCCTGACTAGCTTCTCAGTTACAGGAAGTGGCCTATTGTAGATGGGGCCAAAGTATCCTATTCGTCATATGCACAAAGGGTGCCGTTGCACCATGAACCTGAATGGCAGTACTTTATGTTGCCACAACCCCACGGGAGTAGAACACACTGTCCTTCCCTTTGCTTTCTCTGTCAGGGGAACCTGCCAATACCCTATGACCAGGTCCAAGGTACTCCGATACCTGGCCTTACTTTTCCGCTCTTTGAGCTACATGTACTATAGGGCATTTAACATTTACAACCTCTGTAACAAATTCTACCTCTGCCGTGGGGTATGTGCGGGTGTCACCATTTGTACACACAATATTAATCATTTGTCTTGTATCACATTTCTCTGGCTGGAGGAGAACACTTTTCATCAAAGTAACCTCACTCCCTGAATTGATTAGTGCTTGTACAAAATTCCCTTCCACCATTACCACTTTTAACTGTGCTGTAACACCACCACTAGTCACCACACACATCTTTAAGCAAGTCAATACAATCCTATGCAGAGCCCTTATTCGTATGTCACACTGTATTGGCTCTTCACTCTCAGGACAGTTATATGTAACATGTCCTTGCATGTGGTCGTTGAAGCATCTGAGTTTCTCTGTCTGGTCTCTTAGCTGTAATGGGAACTTTTGGGTACGTTCTACCATCATAGTTATATTGTCCCAGACTCAGTATCAGGTTTTGTTCTTTCTTTCCAATTTCCCCGCTTATTTGGTTGTTAGCAGATCTAGGCTGAGGCTCAATACTGTGTGGCTCCTTAGCAGCCAAGTTCCTCTCAATCATCATCCGCTTCCACATCCACAGCAGCTTCTGGTTTGATAATCTTTCAATGTCCGAGTTACTTCCCAATGCAAACTTTACAAAGGCTTTGCGTGTAACTACCTTTTCTATATCATTTATACGTATATCACTTATGATTCCTTCATGAGCTGAATTGTCTGGGTGCTCCACCTCTTCAAGACCTGGTTCTGTCACCAGCTCATCCTCCACTGGAACAGGTCCCTCCATGAAGGGCTCCACAACATCCTCCATCAGTTCTGCGAATTCCTGGGAGCCTTCCTTGCTCCCTACGGGTAATGCTACAGGTCTCATCTCTATATCCTCAGGGGGTTGGCCAAGGAAGCTGGTCGACATTCTTGGGTAGCCTCGTCTACTAAACAGTGCACCGCATTGCTAAACTCAGCTGGGGTGCTTTGCTTCTCTCTATTAAGCTCAGCTCTTTTGCAGTTGTCTTCTCTGACTCCCCAAGTCAGTCTGCTTTTCATGTCTTTAACTTGTTCACTTGGGTGTACATCAGGGGCTCCTGCTTCGTTTGTCTTCCCCTGGCTGTATCCACTAGCTTTACTTACACCTTCTGGGTGGTTTTTGCTTACCACCGGCCCTCGGCCTTGCATACATCTTTTCCTCATCGTTGACGTTTTCTTTAGGATGTTTCTGCATGCTTTAGTCTGATCACCTTTACACTGTGTATTTTTACATGTCTCATTCTTTATAGCACAAACAGACTCGACACTGCTGGCCTCAGTCTCAGTCTCTCTTTCTCCTTTCGTTGCCTTGGGAAGATTTATCAGTACCTTTCTGTTTCCAAATGTCTTTCCAGCATTCTCTTGAAACATGCAAGATTCAGTTTCTGAGCATGAAAATATTTTTGTTTCAAACTCTTTTCCCAGGATCGCTTTATCTGTTGTGATGCCACTTAGAGCAAGTTTGAGGCTTTCATGTGAAGCTGCAACGTTTTGATTCTCAAATAAACACTTGTCAACTTCAGTAATCAGTTTGCCTCGCTCTCCCTTCTGATTCTTCTGCCCTTTCTTACTTTGGTGCATGTCATCAGTGTCACCATCACGGTCTCTTGACAATTCCGCCTTTTCCTTTAGTTTTGCAGGTCTGTTTACTAACCTTTTTGATACCGGAGAAACTGACGGAAGCAAGGCACAGAGGGATGGACACAGGTTTCTTCAGGAAGGAAGAGATTCTTTATTGGATCACCGATCGGGACTCAGAGGGACTAATGTCACCAAAAATACAGCAAGTTCTGAGCCCTGAACAATAGTGCAGGCTTCCTATATAGGCACATAACTCCTCCCATATTAAGCTCCACCCGCACATTCTCTTGACCAATCATTACAAATAAGAATTAACTTCCTGCTTGACCACATGGCTTGTCCAGCACAACGGAGGAGGGGAATACTACATTCTGTATTCTTGCACATGCTCCGTACACTACTGATCGTATCTTGCCTCGTGCAACCAACTGATCGATACGTCAGCATATGCACGTACACATGCCATGTGGTAATCTCGGCCTACTATATTTATTTTTACCGAGATTCCACCACATTCCCCCCTTTGATGCCTCTTGATATTTTACAATTACTTGAGGCATCACTTAACCTTGGTTTACATACACCACAAGTTACCTTTGAACCAGACCAGACTTATCCTATGATGTGAATCTTCAACACTCATCTTCCTGCATTAGTTCTCCCTAATCTAGAGCCTTATATTTATAAATTGCCATTATCTGTGCAGCAGCCTTCCTCTCTGCTATATTTTCTATCAGGCTTTGCACAGACCTAACTACTAAGGGTATAAGACACAGCAGGAGTAGACACAACATTAAAATCAGTAGGACTCCACCTACCACTGCCTTAAGCCCTCCAAACCACTCATACCAGCTACCAAACCAACTACTTGGATTGTACCCTTTCCATACCTGAGTAGGCACATGCGCTAGTTTAACCATATGGCTAGTAAGCTCAGCTATTGCTTGCCCTTCGTCATCTATTTGAAGACAGCAATTGCTCAGGTTAAACTTCCCACATACACCTCCCTCTACTGCCAAAAGATAATCCAAGGCTAATCTATTTTGGTAGACTGCTGTCCTCATCCTGGTATTATGCTTCGCTAGAAGATTGAGCGCTTGTGATGTCTCGTTAGTAATGATCTCAACCACCGCCTGTAACCTTATAATGCGGTTGAGCATATAAATAGGGGTTCTATAACCAAAGGTACCATCCTCTGCCCACGTGGCTGGCCCATAATAATCTATAATACGCTGGGGAGGCCATTCATTATCTTCCCAGGCACCTATCTCTATGGGTCCCCTTTTCTTCCTATGATTCACATCATACACTTTAACACCTAAAGTCTCACCTGTTTCAATAGGCAACAAGAAGAAGGATGGTTTTAACATACCCAACACACATGCCCCTTCCCAGTCCTGTGGTAACTCCGAATAGGCCTTCTTACCACAGATCCAGTACAAATTCGCTGGGGCTCTCCAGTTAGATGTGATGGATAGATCAAACCATACGTCCTTTAAATTGGCATATCTTGCAAACGGGTTAGATGGTTCTGAGACATTTGAAGCCGACCACCAAGTTGTATTCTTTGTATCATCATCATAAGCTTTTTGCCCTAGACAAGTTAATTCTCCTACAGAAGTATTATACATCATTCCTTTCCTCGCTATGCAAACATAACCTATGATGGAGGTCTTCAATCTCCACTCAGATTTACCTCTAACACTCATATGATAGTCGGCTTGTATAGATATTAATTGGTCAACTGCCTTAGAACCGGACATTACCTCCTTTGCTTCCCAAGGCCATTGGTCTCCCATGTTAGTACCTCCACACACATAGCAGTTGGTAACATTAAGACTACCGGCAATACTCTCGGCTAAATCAATGAACAAGTTTTTAGCATTATGGGGGATCTTATTATCTATGCTCATCTCTTCATAAAAGGAATGGTATACTTGATGAGTTTGGGAGGTTACCGTATCAGTCTCTATCCCTATAAACAATATTGTCCCAGGGTCTAAACCCGTCCCATATATTTGAAACCCAAATAAATTACCATATTTATCTAAGAACTTGTCAGGGTTATTTATAAGTATATGGATTGGATTGCATTCCATAGACTTACAATATGGATCAATAGGCAACTTAGTCACAATCATGTCCTTGTCTACTGTCTGTCCCCAAGTCGCCCACCCCACACAAGACCAATATGGGCAGAAGTTATAATCTCTATTTGGACATCTTGGACTTACATATCTATTTTTACTACTGGGACAAATATATTTATCGTTAGACCCATACGTCCTCTCCCATCTAAGATCCCCACATACATTCCACGGCTTTCTACCACTTGATATTGCTTTACACGCATCAAATAGCAGAGCACCTGAAGAATATACGGATTCTAATACCGTCTTATTAATTAGGGTTCCCTGAGGATCTCCATTTCTGAGAGTCAACCAAATTGTACGGGGTTGATACTCAGGACTGAAGCACTTAGGTTCTCCTACTCCTAAATGACACACACTATATTCTATATTTAAGTATCTACATCTTGATACATCTCCTTTACACTCATATTGCGAATGCCAAATTAGGGTCTGGGATATATGGTTACCTGTTCTTGTAGTCTTAATGCATACCTCACAGCTAGGAGTGTTGGTACCTCTACCTTCCTGAATATAAAAATACACATAAATAAACATTATTAAAAATACATCTTTCGTCGTCATCCTCAGTCTTCGTCCGTGTGAAGGCACCTCAGCTTCCAGGATGTAAGGACTGCAGGGAATGGAGTTCTGCTCGTCTTCACAGGGGTCCCCTCAAGACTTTCCCTGACTTATACACTCGTTGGTGAGTGGACAGGCTTTATTATGGCCTTCTCACTCACTTACCAAGTCTCTGAAACAATAAAATTTGTGATCCACAAGGTTCCTCGTCACTCCGACTGAGTCGTGCGTTTTAACCGGATTTTGCAGGGATTCTCTGGATTTGCTGTAACTTGCCAGGAATCGGCTGCTGCTGGTTTAACCCTGGAGTGATGTATCCACGGAGCCACTTCGGCTACTTTTATCGCTGTAGGGGTAGACAGAAGAACAACATAAGGACCTCTCCACTTGGGCCCTAACGGCACATTATTCCACTCTTTAATCCACACTTGGTCGCCTGGGTGGTAACTATGAATTGGGGGATAAATATTCACAGGTAATCTATCTTGTACCCATTTCTGTACCTCCTCCATAGTCTTACCCAACTCTACAACCTGCTGCCGGGTAATTCCTTCTCCCAACTGACTCAAATCCCCCCTTAAGTTACCAAGCACGGGAGGTGGTCGCCCGTACATGATTTCAAAAGGAGAGAGGCCCATCCTTCTGGTAGGTGTACTACGGATTCGCAATAGAGCTATGGGCAAGAGAACGTTCCACTTAAGTTGGGTTTCCTGACACATTTTAGCCAACTGATTCTTAATAGTTCTATTCATTCTCTCTACCTTACCAGAACTCTGGGGTCTATATGCCGTATGAAGCCTCCACTTTATACCAAGCATATGAGTCAATTGTTGTAGGCACTGATGAACAAAAGCTGGACCATTGTCCGATCCTATAGAGCAGGGTAGTCCATATCGGGGTATTATTTCTCGTAGCAGGAATCTCACGACTTCTCCTGCTTTCTCTGTACGAGTAGGACATGCTTCTACCCAGCCTGAATAGGTGCACACCACTACCAGAAGGTAGCGATGTCCACCCGATTTAGGCATCACTGTATAGTCAATTTGTAAATCGGACATGGGAAGTCCCCCCATAAACTGGACTCCTGGTGGCTTTACTGGTCCTTGTCTTGCATTATTTTTAGCACACGTTACACATCTACGTACAATGGCCTGAGTCAAGTTGGACAATCTTGGTATGTAGAAATGTTTTCTGAGAGATTCTTCTGTACTGTCTCTCCCAGAATGTGTCCCGTTATGATAGTTTTGGACAATTTCTACCGCTAGTGATGCTGGAATAACTATTCTTCCATCTTCTAACTGATACCATTTGTTCTCCAAATACTTTCCAGGTTCAGTCCTTAACCACTCCTCTTCTTGAGCTGTATAAATTGGAGTCCATTGAGACAGTGGAGCTGGTATAAGAGCAGCTATATGCCCCACATATTCCTGTCTTCCTGATTCAGCAGCACGCTTAGCTGCACTATCTGCCATCCGATTCCCTTTGGTTACATCACCATCTCCTCTCAGATGCGCCCGACAATGTATAATACCGACTTCTTTCGGCTCCCACACTGCTTCCAATAGTTGTAGGATCTCAGCTGCGTATTTGATTTCTTTGCCTTCTGAATTCAATAGTCCTCTTTCTTTATACAAAGCTCCGTGGGCATGAGTGGTTAAAAACGCATACTTGGAGTCCGTGTAGATGTTCACTCTTAAACCTTCAGCCAATTGTAACGCTCGTGTCAGTGCTATCAATTCTGCCTTTTGTGCTGATGTTCCTTTTGCCAGTGGCCGAGCTTCTATCACCTTGTCTATCGTTGTTACTGCATATCCTGCATAGCGGATCCCTTCTTTTACATAACTACTGCCGTCGGTGTAATATTGAACATCAGGGTTCTGGATGGGAAAATCACGAAGATCTGGTCTACTTGAAAATACTTCATCCATTACTTCCAAACAATCATGTTGACTTTCAGTAGGTTGTGGCAAAAGGGTAGCTGGATTTAAGGTATTTACAGTCTCTAAATGCACTCTTGGGTTTTCACACAACATTGCTTGATACTTGGTCATACGGCTGTTACTAAACCAATGATTTCCTTTGTAATCCAACAACGTCTGTACTGCATGTGGAACGCGTACATAAAGTTCTTGACCCAGAGTGAGTTTATCGGCTTCAGCTACTAGCAGGGCGGCTGCAGCTACAGCTCTTAG
This sequence comes from Pelobates cultripes, assembly GCA_933207985.1. Classification (NCBI taxonomy): domain Eukaryota; kingdom Metazoa; phylum Chordata; class Amphibia; order Anura; family Pelobatidae; genus Pelobates; species Pelobates cultripes. The sequence continues at coordinate 328,098,356 of OW240916.1, forward strand.
ACAAGGTGGAAGTCCGCTGGCCACTGCATCCAGTTGCTTAGACATGTAGGCAACAGGTCTTTGCCATGATCCCAAGTACTGTGTCAATACTCCCACAGCCATTCTTCTTTGCTCATGTACATACAGGTAGAATGGCCGTGTGTGGTCAGGTAGACCTAATGCTGGGGCACTCATCAAAGCCCTCTTCACATCTTCGAATGCCGTTTGCTGTTCTTGAGTCCATAAGAAGGGGTCATGCTCTGTACCTTTGATAGCTGCATACAGAGGTTTTGCCAGTATCGCGTAGCTGGGAATCCATATCCTACAGAAGCCTGCTGCCCCCAAGAATTCTCGCACTTGTCTTCTATTCCTGGGTATCGGTATTTGGCACACAGCTTCTTTTCTCTCTGGCCCCATAATTCTTTGACCTTCAGAGATATGGAATCCAGATATTTGACAGTTGGCAAACACAACTGAGCCTTCCTTCTTGACACCTTGTATCCTGCCTTCCAGAGGATGTGTAGTAGATCATGCGTTGCTTGCTGACATACTTCCTTTGTAACTGCTGCTATCAACAAGTCATCTACATATTGTAATAATACACACTCTCCTGGGATAGACTCAAAATCTAGTAGATCTTGGCTTAGAGCTGAACCAAATAGGGTAGGTGAATTTTTAAACCCCTGGGGCAATCTTGTCCAGGTCATTTGGCGTTTCGAGCCCGTTACAGCATTTTCCCATTGGAAAGCGAAGATACATTGGCTTTCTGCGGCAATTCGGAGGCAAAAGAAGGTATCTTTGAGATCTAAGACTGTAAAGTAAGTAGCCCCGCCCGGAATTAAAGCAAGCAGGTTATATGGATTGGGCACGACTGGATGTATACTAACAACCGCATCATTGACTGCTCTCAAGTCCTGCACAGGTCGATACTCATCTGTACCGGGCTTTTGAACAGGCAGTAATGGGGTGTTCCAGGGGGAAGTACAGAACTTTAGGATACCATACCGTATGAACTTATCCAGATAAGATTGGATGTTCTTCTTAGCCTTCTGCGGAATATGATATTGTCTCAGGCTTACTGGATAAACCCCAAGTTTTAGTTCGATTTTAATAGGTGGAATATTGCGGGCCAGTCCTGGTGGGTTGTTCTCTGCCCAAACTCCTGGTATGTTAAATAAGGATTCATCACTCCTCGGGTTTTGGCTAGTCAACACTGTATAAAGTCGCCACTCTTCTTCCTTTGGTACGGACAATGTCATAATACCTGAGGGTCCATTAAACTTTAAGGATGTTGTTCCATTTGGTAGGAACGTAATCTGCGCTTGTAATTTGGATAGCATATCACGCCCCAGCAATTGGACTGGACACTCAGGCATATAAAGGAATTGATGTTTTACTACGTGGCCTCCCAATGTACAGAGTCGACTTTTAAGAACCGGTTTTTCAGCACTTCTTCCAGTTGCTCCTATTACAGTAATAGTTCTTCCAGATGGAGGAGCAACTAGATTAGTCACCACCGAATGTTCAGCACCAGTGTCGATCATGAACGCACTCCTTTTTCCCCCTATTGATACATCGACCATAGGCTCCGCTCGACCAAGGGGGATGGAGCCCGGTCGGTATCAATAGTCCTCCATGACCGTGTCAGCCAATCCCACAAAGTCCCTACCTTCTCTATCGCGGGACCTTTGCGCTGCTGGATAGTACCTATCTTCCCTTACACTTCCTCTGTTCCCATTACTCCCTCTATTACCATTACTCCCTCCGGGGCCTCCTCTACCTCTCGCTCTGCCTCTAAAGTTTCCATAACCTGCCCTGGGTAAGTCTCTCTCATACTGCTCTCTTTGCGGACACTCATTCCTCCAATGCCCTTCTTCCTTGCAGTACGCGCACTGATTCCTACTCAAAGGCTCCCTATTCCATCTACCATCGCCTCTATCTGGGCCCCGTCTATCTACGCCTGCGATCGCTACCGCTAGCATATCTGCCTTTCTACGCATCTTGCGCTCTTCCTCTTTCTTACTTTCTGTTTCCCTATTCATATATACTTTGTTCGCTACCTCCATTAGTTGGGTGATAGACATACCTGCAAACCCTTCTAATTTCTGTAGCTTGCGCTTAATATCTCCGTAAGCTTGGCTGACAAAGGCGGAGTTTACCATTCGGGAATTATCAGCGTCTTCCGGATTAAAGGGGGTATACAAGCGGTATGCCTCCAATAATCGGTCATAAAAGACACTGGGCGCTTCATCACTTTTCTGAATCACCTCAACTGTCTTCGACATGTTAATAGCTTTCTTCCCTCCGGCTTTCATGCCAGCAATTATAGCATCTCTATAGGCTTTAAGTTGAGCCATATCTGCGCCATTTACATTCCAGTCAGGATCGGTGTTAGGGTAATGTGTTGCGGCCCATGCTGCCGGATTGGCTTGATTTAAAGCACGGGCTCTCTCCTCTAGCGCCTTAATGGCCGCTTGGTTAATCCTTGTCCTTTCCTCATTATTGAACAATGTCATTAATAACTGCTGGCAATCAGCCCATGTCGGGTTATGTGTCTGAACTATCGAGGTGAACAGATCGGTCATAGCTTGTGGTTTCTCAGTGTACGAGGAATTGTGGGTCTTCCAATTTAAGAGATCGGTAGTCGTGAACGGGACATATACGAAGACTGGGTCAGCATGTGCCATTTGACCTGCGGCATCGATATAGGCTGACCCAGGATTCAGACGAAGAGGCATCTGATAATGTTTTAATTGTTGGGTACCGGTCAGTTGTCGGGTTAGTATGGGGCTACGTGGAGGGGCGTCAGTTAAAGGTTCCGGTCGAGAGGTAATAGGGCATGAGGATGTGGGAACTTGATTTTGTGAAAAATTAGTGAATAGTATACTCTGAGCCGAGCTAGAAGAAGCTTGACCGGAAGTTTGAAGTGGCGCCAAATCAGGATATTCAGATCTAATGGGGGTTGGTCCTGGTTCAGGAAGGGGAGTTTTAATACGAGGGGGGGTGGATTCTGTACTGGAGGAGGAAGCGGAAGTGGATGGGGGCAATAGGGGAAGGGGTGCAGAACTTCCTGCATTCGCGTCACTTCCTCTTAAAGGGAAGTAAGGGGGCGGCAAAGGGATCTCGGACTCAGGGGGCGTGTCCAAAATGGGCCTAACACCGGTCCTAGTGGACAAATAAGTCCTGGCCACCATGAGGCGACATTGCTCCTCGTGGCATATCCGGATCCATTTTGGCGAGTCGTTTACGGCCTGCCTCCAACAATCAATGTATGGAAACTGTCCGTAAAGTTCAGGCCTACCTGACACAGCCACGTGTACACGCTGTACCAGGGTTGGATCCAAACTGCCACGCGGCGGCCATGCCGCAACCAAAGTAGGCCACTCCCTAGTGCACAAAGTGACCAAACGAACAGGAGACATTTTAACCCCAAAATCACATATTTTGAATCCCTTTTTAAAATTCTTTACCATACAACCTAAGGGATCCGAAATCGTTGACTCTGACGCGCCCATACTTATCAATGGAACGTCGTTGACAACGAATACTATGCACGCGTTCTTATTCAACAGTCACACCCGTTTCCTCTGGCAACAGCACCACGTGGTACAGTTACCAAGTGAAACGTACACAATAACACAATAATCACTCAGGGAATTCCCGTACACACACAGCTGTTACACCAGTCGCTAAATAATCAATATTATGCCCTTTGGCGAAACTATACAGTCACCCACGCTATAATTCTCTATATATGAATTACCCGTCTATAACACACCCCAGTAACATCGTCTTTTACTAGTATCGGTTACAGTACGGTTAGCATAGGTCAAAGCACAATTTAAGGTCACAATACAATTATTAGTGGTTATGGTGTTAAACATGCAATAGACGACAATGATTAGTACTTATATACAGTGTCAGTAAATATACAGGGTTATGGTACCGTGCACTATGATACAGCAACACACTATTAACACTCTCGCTAGACGGCTGAGCTCGCGCTATCTAACAAGATATACACTTTACTAACAATCTTTAACACATTTACAATCCCAACTAAACTATTGGCCAGTACCTTGAATGGACTACCTAAAACTATATACACCCGTTTTGGTTAGCCACACTGCCCAAGCACCACATATAGCGAACTAGAGGGCGGAATTTACAAAATTGCCCTTCTAGTCTATTTACTCTATCAAAAGTCTAGTGGGTTCCAAATTTACACGCCTTCCCACTTAGCCAAGATAGGTTGAGAGCTAGCGAACCGAATTTACACAGGCGCCGCTTAGTCTCCCGGTCCCTCCGACCTAGCGAACGTAATATACACCCTAGAACGCTAGTCTAGACAAGACACCGGTGTCCGGCTAGGGCTATTTACACAGGACCCCGCCTGACTAACCAGATCAAACGGTCTTACTAAAGAGCGTTCGATCGAGCGGTGCGCCTTCGCTCCTTCCCTCCGACAGAGGGGGCAGATTCCATACACAGATTTAAACCCCTTTTGGGCCTACCGCACAATCGGTATACCCCTAGTGGGTCTGCCGTCTAAAACAGCAGTTGTCTTACCTCCTCGTTCCTGAACCTGAGTTCACACTCATCGACGGGGACACCCCAGCACTTCTTACGTAGAGGCCGATGATCTCCTGGACAACAGACCAGTGGCGCCGAGACGAAGGGAGGTCCACGCAGAAGTTCAGGGGTGCAGCCGTAGAGAACGTGGGCAAAGATAGACCGTCTCACGCCTCTGCCTCTCAGCTACCGTTGAACGATGAGCTTCCCGGCCAATGCACCAAATGATACCGGAGAAACTGACGGAAGCAAAGCACAGAGGGATGGACACAGGTTTCTTCAGGAAGGAAGAGATTCTTTATTGGATCACCGATCGGGACTCAGAGGGACTAATGTCACCAAAAATACAGCAAGTTCTGAGCCCTGAACAATAGTGCAGGCTCCCTATATAGGCACATAACTCCTCCCATATTAAGCTCCACCCGCACATTCTCTTGACCAATCATTACAAATAAGAATTAACTTCCTGCTTGACCACATGGCTTGTCCAGCACAATGGAGGAGGGGAATACTACATTCTGTATTCTTGCACATGCTCCGTACACTACTGATCGTATCTTGCCTCGTGCAACCAACTGATCGATACGTCAGCATATGCACGTACACATGCCATGTGGTAATCTCGGCCTACTAAATTTATTTTTACCGAGATTCCACCACATTTTCTCTTTTTGGTCCTTGGAGGATTCATCTGGCTGTTCACCTTCTTCCACATTAGCACTACTTTCAGGCTCAATTTTTATCTTTCTTGCCTTCTAATTCCTGTTCTCTCTCTTCTGTGTGTTTCTCAACATCATGTTTTGCTGCCCCCATGCTTTTCAGCTTGCTGAAGACTTCTTCTACTGCCTCTGTCATCTTATGCAGGATGTCAGTAGCTTGGTTACGGGGTCCCTTGCCGGGGGCAATCTGCAAAACATCAGTAAGGGCAGCTCTATTCTCCTGCTGAGCGTCCCTCAGGTTCTTAAGCTGTGCAGCCAGGAAATGGTTGGTGTCTTGTTGTATAGCAGTTGCCTCTTGTTGTACAGCGGTTGCCTGTACCAGAGCCTTCAGCAGGTCCTCCATTATAGCACCAAGCAGGTAACAGTCTTAAAGTTACAGTGCTACTTTTTTTTTGCAAAAATAAAAAGTCCTCAAGCAGACTACTGAATGACTGGCACACCTACAGACCCTCAATGTGCTACTGTGCCCGCATTCTCAACCATATTGTGATCTTTGTCTGCAGGTAGCACGGTCCTCTTGGGCCCAAACATGCACAGTCTTTAAAGGCAACTTAAGTCCAGGCACTTTATTGTTAAACTCCACAAAGAGAGCAGCACATGAAAAACAAAAATGTAACAAAATCCTATAAACAATAACCTAGATCGGTCTGAGCACTAACTGACATCAAGTTCCCTCTCTCTCAAGGGTTTAATCTATAACAAAAAAAGTTGTTTCCCCAACCTTGCATCTTTTTCAGCTCTCAGCACTCCAGTGCTCCAAGCCAGCCTTGACTGCTTTCCTTTCTGCACTCCCAGTGCTCCAAGCCAGCCTTGACTGCTTCCCTTTTGCACTCCTAGTGGTCCAAGCCAGCCTTGACTGCTTCCCTTTTGCACTCCTAGTGGTCCAAGCCAGCCTTGACTGCTTTCC
>OW240916.1:328114336-328126059 GCA_933207985.1 Pelobates cultripes
TGATTTGGAAGCTCTTATAACTTGCTTAGCCTCTTTCTGCCTAATCTTATAGATCATTTTGTCTTCCTCATTCTGTTTTTTTTTATAATTCCTAAATGCTAACTTTTGTTTTTAACTATTTTGGCCACATCTGCGGAGTACCACAGTGGTTTCTTGAATTTTTTGCTTTTACTGACAAGCCTAATGCAATTTTCTGTTGCCTTCAATAGTGCAACTTTTAAATAATCCCATTTTCTTGGACTCCATTTAAATTGCTCCAGTCTGATAATGACTCCTCTACCCATATTCTAATTTTAGAAAAGTCTGTTTTTCTAAAGTCTAAAACTTTTGTTTTTGTGTGGTGTGACTCAGTCACTGTTCTTATATTAAACCACACTGACTCATGATCACTGGATCCTAAACTTTCACCTACAGTAACATCTGATACTAAATCTCCATTTGTTAAAACTAAATCTAGTATGGCCTCTTTACGAGTTGGCTCCTCAACAACTTGTTTTAGAGACAAACCCAGTAGGGAGTTTAGAATATGTGTGCTCCTGGCACAAGTAGCTAATTTTGTTTTCCAATTTACATCAGGAAGATTAAAGTCACCCATGATGATAACTTCCCCTTCATTGTCATTTTAGCTATTTCCTCAACTAGTAGATTATCTAACTCTTCAATTTGTCCTGGGGGCCTATAAATCACACCTACACGAGTTACTGTGTGATTACTAAATTCTAACGTAGCCCAAACGGACTCTATGTTTGCCTCACTAACTTTTATTAGGCTAGATTTTATGCTATCCTTCACATACAAGGCCACCCTCCCCCTTTCTTGCCTTCCCTATCTTTCCTATATAAAGAGTACCCTGGTATTGCTATGTCCCAGTCATTTTTCTCATTGCACCATGTCTCAGTAACAGCGACTAAATCTACACTATCAGTTGCCATTATTGCCACAAGTTCATGGATCTTATTCCCTAAACTGCGAGCATTTGTAGACATGACTCTAAGCTTATCATTGTTTAAAACACTTGTTACAGACACCTTCTGTCCTTGTTTTGGGGGACAATTGGATTGATGTTTTATCACCCTTTTGCCCCCCTCCTAGTTTAAATACATCCTAGCAAAACCTCTGAACTGCTCACTGAGAACATTTGTTCCCTTTTGAGAAAGATGCAACCCATCTTTTTTGTACAGTTTATTTCCATTCCAAACAGAGCTACCATGAGAAATAAAGCCAAATCCTTGCTCCTGACACCATTCACCAAGCCACAAATTAAAGTCCCTAATATGCATCCGCCTGTCGTTCTGAGTGTTATGCACAGGCAGAACTTCAGAGAATGACAGTGTGGAAGCAACCTGCCGTATATCATTGGCAAAAACACTAAAACTTCCTTAACCTCTGAAACCTCATTGCAAGCCAAGTCATTTGTCCCTAGATGGACAAGTACATCCAATTCCCCTTCCTGCTTTGCTTGCTTAACAATATTACAGATACGCCTCCTGTCTCTGTGAGCAGTAGCTCCAGGAAGACACCTCACAAGACCACCATTGTCCATCTCCACACCTCTTATAATGGAATCACCCAACAACAACTGCTTTCTATTAGACCTCACCATAGTCTCCAAGCCGGTCTCCACAACACCACTAGTCTCAGTGCCTCTCTCCACAACAACACTAGCCTCAGTGCCTCTCTCCACAACACCACTAGCCTCAGTGCCTCTCTCCACAACACCACTATCCTCAGTGACTCTCTCTACAACACCACTAGTCTTAGTGCCTCTCTCCACAACACCACTAGCCTCAGGCAATAGCTGGTCAATCACACTAAATATACAGTCACAGGCAATAACCGGTCAATCACACTAAATATACAGCCACAGGCAATAACCGGTCAGTCACACTACATATACAGTCACAGGCAATAACCGGTCAGTGACACTAAATATACAGTCACATGCAATAACCGGTCAGTCACACTAAATATACAGCCACAGGCAATAACCGGTCAGTGACACTAAATATACAGTCACAGGCAATAACCGGTCAGTGACACTAAATATACAGTCACAGGCAATAACCGGTCAGTGACACTAAATATACAGTCACAGGCAATAACCAGTCAGTCACACTAAATATACAGTCACAGGCAATAACCGGTCGCTCACACAAAATATTCAGTCACAGGCAATAACCGGTCAATCACACTAAATATACAGTCACAGGCAATAGCTGGTCAATCACACTAAATATACAGTCACAGGCAATAACCGGTCAATCACACTAAATATACAGCCACAGGCAATAGCTGGTCAGTGACACTAAATATACAGTCACAGGCAATAACCGGTCAGTGACACTAAATATACAGCCACAGGCAATAACCGGTCAGTGACACTAAATATACAGCCACAGGCAATAACCGGTCAATCACACTAAATATACAGTCACAGGCAATAACCGGTCGCTCACACAAAATATTCAGTCACAGGCAATAACCGGTCAATCACACTAAATATACAGTCACAGGCAATAACCGGTCAGTGACACTAAATATACAGTCACAGCCAATAACCGGTCAGTGACACTAAATATACAGTAAAAGGGGTATACTGACACACAGTGTAAAAACAGATACAGCTTACAGACAGACAGGGTGTAACGGATCGCCTGGCACCCCGACTGGGTACCTCCGTTGAAGGATGCTCCTAGCGCTTCCTGAGGACTCCAAGCACTCCAGCAGACACCACAACCACCGAACCGGAGAAGCATATGAATCCTCTCAAGCATATGAATGCTGTAGACAGTTGAATAGGAACCATACGAATAGGTTTACTCTCCTAGCAGTCAAACTGGAACAGCATACAATAAATCCTTCCCCCAATAATGAGACGACACTTCACTTTGAGGGTTAAAACAGGAACTCCCTGTACTGTCACATACAGTCTCTTTTATTCCCAAATCACAAACATAGTACAGCCCACAGGGCGTTACAAAACAACCAATCACATATCAGTTACATCCCACATATTCCCTCCCCTTATCCTGAGAGGAAACTCAATTATACATACAGTTAAAACATACTTTCTACCCAACTTTCATAACTCCAAAACCATACATCACATTCACATAAAATTACATATTCACAATCAATCCATTCAGGGGAACAACATATTCAAAAATGGCACAAATCAGACAAGGGGTTCAAAAGTTAGTAAAAAGTCCTTTGTGACTAAATGAAGCATGGCTTTCTGGCCCAAACCAGTTTCAGAGTCTTCTATCCTGGAGATAAGTAATTCAATTATCTCCCAGGATAGACACAAGACTCCATTAAGCACATGGTTGCAAAAAGACACAAAACACTTTAAAATACATAAAGTCACATTTACACATAACACACAGACATTTCACATATCCCCAGATAGCTGGGATCTGAGTGCACATTATTAGATGAATGGCACTCAGATCACACAAATAAGCCTTTCTGCAGGGGAAATAAACGGTTTAACCTGCAGGGCCATAGTCCAAAGGGAGCAGGCGAGCAACCAGGCTTCTCCAGTTCACAGTGGCGAGGTTGGTTTCGCCACACTTCTCCCCTTTACCAACTAGACTAACAGGGTATCTGACCTCCTGCCGGTCAGTGCCCTGGTTAGTCCAGCAACCCACCCACAAAACAGAAACAGCAGTACAGCCCACCCACAATAACTGGTTACTACACCTGGGTAGAGGAGAACTTTGTCCATGTCCAGGTGCCTCACCACGACTGTGTGGGCAACTGTTAGGCTGCCTTGGTGGGTTGCTGAGTGGGCAGAGACCAGCGGTACTCTGCCCTGATGCCAGTGCTACCACGGAAGTAGCCTGGTGGGAGCCTGGTTGTGGGAGGGAGAGACCGACTGTCTCCCCTCTGGATACACCGCTCTGTGGCTGGGGAACAGGACCGACTGTCCCTATCCCTTGTGCTGTAAGTGCAGAGACTACAGTCCCATCTGCACTGTTGGGGGGTGTAACATCTCCCCTTGCTGGGTTAGGCTGCCACTGGAGAGAGGGTGTAACAAGCTCCTCTCTCTGAACTGTCAACTGCCGCTGGGGAGAGGGGTTAACAGGCTCCTCTCCCTGACACTCTCTCTGCTGGTGGAGAGGCGGACCAGCTGTCTCCCCTTTCATTATTTTGTCCTGCTGCTGGGGTGTGAGACTGACGGTCTCTGCTCCCTGCAGGACACACTGCCGCTGGGGAGGAAGGACGACACCTTCAGCTCCCTGGGGTACACACTGCCGCTGGGGAGGAAGGACGACACCTTCGGCTCCCTGGGCTACACACTGCTGCTGGGGAGGACGGACGACACCATCAGCTCCCTGGGGTACGCACTGCCGCTGGGGAGGAAGGACGGCACCTTCCGCTGGGGCAGCCTGTAGAAAGTCAGGCTCAGGGGAAGGAAACAAGGGAGGACAGAGGCCAGCGGCGCTCTGCCCAGTTGCCAGCTCTTCTGCTGGGGGTCAGGGAACAAAGGAGTTGGCTGGGGAGGAGAAATATCACTTACCTCCCCCTGGTACTCCGGCTGCTGCTGGGGGGGGAGGTCGATGCTCTCCACTTTCTGTAACTCCAGCTCTAGTTGGGGATCTGGGCCGGTTGCCCAGCATCCCTGTAGGGCCGGTGGAGAGATCTCGGTCCCATCTCCACCTGCCTGCAGGGGGTCCTCCCAGGACCAGTCTATGAGGTCCTCTACCTCGGGTACCTCTGGTTGCTGTTGGGGAGGGAGACCGGTTGTCTCTTCCTCCAATAACACATTCTGCCGCTGGGGAGTGAGACCGACTGTCTCCCCTCCCTGTAAAACATACTGCCGCTGGGGATCTGGGCCGGGTGCCCAGCATCCCTGTAGGGCCGGTAGAGAGACCTCGGTCCCATCTCCACCGGCCACCTCGGTTTCTTCCTCGTCCCACTCTACCTGTGGCTGGAGTTTCTCCCAACGTGCCCACTGGCCTTCCCTCAACGCCCTGTGTTGTAGGTTCCGGGTCACCATGTCCCACACGAACCGCACGTATTTCTCCTCTGGATTGGGTCCGTAAAACTTCAGGTGCAACCCTACCATCGTGCCAAACTCTAGTACGGAGTAGCTATACGCCATGCTTGCTGTAGCCACTGCTGGTTCCATTATGTTGCTGAAGATAAGGACGCTGCACAACTCCACACGTTACCGGTGTCTCTGAGCTGCTTCTCCTCGCACTAGGATGCCATCCCACCGCTGCCACCAATGTAACGGATCGCCTGGCACCCCGACTGGGTACCTCCGTTGAAAGGATGCTCCTAGCGCTTCCTGAGGACTCCAAGCACTCTGCAGACACCACAACCACCGAACCGGAGAAACATATGAATCCTCTCAAGCATATGAATGCTGTAGACAGTTGAATAGGAACCATACGAATAGGTTTACTCTCCTAGCAGTCAAACTGGAACAGCATACAATAAATCCTTCCCCCAATAATGAGACGACACTTCACTTTGAGGGTTAAGCAGGAACTCCCTGTACTGTCACATACAGTCTCTTTTATTCCCAAATCACAAACATAGTACAGCCCACAGGGCGTTACAAAACAACCAATCACATATCAGTTACATCCCACATATTCCCTCCCCTTATCCTGAGAGGAAACTCAATTATACATACAGTTAAAACATACTTTCTACCCAACTTTCATAACTCCAAAACCATACATTCACATAAAATTACATATTCACAATCAATCCATTCAGGGGAACAACATATTAAAAAATGGCACAAATCAGACAAGGGGTTCAAAAGTTAGTAAAAAGTCCTTTGTGACTAAATGAAGCATGGCTTTCTGGCCCAAACCAGTTTCAGAGTTTTCTATCCTGGAGAGTAATTCAATTATCTCCCAGGATAGACACAAGACTCCGTTAAGCACATGGTTGCAAAAAGACACAAAACACTTTAAAATACATAAAGTCACATTTACACATAACACACAGACATTTCACATATCCCCAGATAGTTGGGATCTGAGTGCACATTATTAGATGAATGGCACTCAGATCACACAAATAAGCCTTTCTGCAGGGGAAATAAACGGTTTAACCTGCAGGGCCATAGTCCAAAGGGAGCAGGCGAGCAACCAGGCTTCTCCAGTTCACAGTGGCGAGGTTGGTTTCGCCACACAGGGTGTGCACGCACAGGAGATAAAAACACACAGAGGGTACATACACACACACAAGAAAGGGAAACATAAAGAAAAGACGTAAAGAAGGGGTACAGAATGATGCAGGGTCTAGTTAAAGCTTCTACCTCTCCTCGGAATCTATGATTGTTAACAGTGTGTTCTGATCCAGGACTGTCTTTGGATCCCCAATGGAAGTGAAGCTGTGCAGCACGGAATGTCTGTGGGAGACCATCAAATACAAGCAGACTGTCTGGAAGGTCCAGGAGCACTATGTATAGAAGATGGATGTTACACAGACAACAAAAAAAGTAGACACCCGCTACACAGAGATAGGAAATTAGTCTTACATTCAGGAAATTAATAAGGGAGGAACAGCAAGTAATAAACTGAATGTGCTACAACCCACATCCCCATTGACCAACTATAGCTGCTGGCTTGATACCGGTCTCTCTCTGCTCGTAGAATCACATCCCCAGTGACCAACTATAGCTACTGGCTTGATACCGGTCTCTCTCTGCTCGTAGACCCACATCCCCAGTGACCAGCTATAGCTGCTGGCTTGATACCAGTCTCTCTCTGCTCGTAGACCCACATCCCCAGTGACCAACTATAGCTGCTGGCTTGATACCGGTCTCTCTCTGCTCGTAGACCCACATCCCCAGTGACCAACTATAGCTACTGGCTTGATACCGGTCTCTCTCTGCTCGTAGACCCACATCCCCAGTGACCAGCTATAGCTGCTGGCTTGATACCGGTCTCTCTCTGCTCGTAGACCCACATCCCCAGTGACCAACTATAGCTGCTGGCTTGATACCGGTCTCTCTCTGCTCGTAGACCCACATCCCCAGTGACAAACTATAGCTGCTGGCTTGATACCAGTCTCTCTCTGCTCGTAGACCCACATCCCCAGTGACCAACTATAGCTGCTGGCTTGATACCGGTCTCTCTCTGCTCGTAGACCCACATCCCCAGTGACCAACTATAGCTACTGGTTTGATACCGGTCTCTTGATGCCTAGTGACCAACTATATCTGCTGGCTTGATACCGGTCTCCCTCTGCTTGTAGACCCACATCCCCAGTGACCAGCTTTAGCTGCTGGCTTGATACCAGTCTCTCTCTGCTCGTAGACACACATCCCCAGTGACCAACTATAGCTGCTGGCTTGATACCGGTCTCTCTCTGCTCGTAGACGCACATCCCCAGTAACCAACTATAGCTGCTGGCTTGATACCGGTCTCTCTCTGCTCGTAGACCCACATCCCCAGTGACCAACTATAGCTACTGGTTTGATACCGGTCTCTTGATGCCTAGTGACCAACTATAGCTGCTGGCTTGATACCGGTCTCCCTCTGCTTGTAGACCCACATCCCCAGTGACCAGCTTTAGCTGCTGGCTTGATACCAGTCTCTCTCTGCTCGTAGACCCACATCCCCAGTGACCAGCTATAGCTGCTGGCTTGATACCGGTCTCTCTCTGCTTGTAGACCCACATCCCCAGTAACCAACTATAGCTGCTGGCTTGATACCGGTCTCTCTCTGCTCGTAGACCCACATCCCCAGTGACCAACTATAGCTACTGGTTTGATACCGGTCTCTTGATGCCTAGCTGCTGGCTTGATACCGGTCACTCTCTGCTGGTAGAATCACATCCCCAGTGACCAACTATAGCTGCTGGCTATATCTCTGCTCGTAGACCCACATCCCCAGTGACCAACTATAGCTGCTGGCTTGATACCGGTCTCTTGATGCCTAGTGACCAACTATAGCTGCTGGCTTGATACCGGTCTCTCTCTGCTGGTAGAATCACATCCCCAGTGACCAACTATAGCTGCTGGCTTGATACCGGTCTCTCTCTGCTCGTAGACCCACATCCCCAGTGACCAACTAGTGCTGCTGGCTTGATACCGGTCTCCCTCTGCTTGTAGACCCACATCCCCAGTGACCAGCTATAGCTGCTGGCTTGATACCAGTCTCTCTCTGCTCGTAGACCCACATCCCCAGTGACCAGCTATAGCTGCTGGCTTGATACCGGTCTCTCTCTGCTCGTAGACCCACATCCCCAGTAACCAACTATAGCTGCTGGCTTGATATCGGTCTCTCTCTGCTCGTAGACCCACATCCCCAGTGACCAACTATAGCTACTGGTTTGATACCGGTCTCTTGATGCCTAGTGACCAACTATAGCTGCTGGCTTGATACCAGTCTCTCTCTGCTGGTAGAATCACATCCCCAGTGACCAACTATAGCTGCTGGCTATATCTCTGCTCGTAGACCCACATCCCCAGTGACCAACTATAGCTGCTGGCTTGATACCGGTCTCTTGATGCCTAGTGACCAACTATAGCTGCTGGCTTGATACCGGTCTCTCTTTGCTGGTAGAATCACATCCCCAGTGGTATTTTGCTACAATGACAAAGTTTTATTGAGGACACGGTGGCAAGAGTATTATCCATTTCTCTTTCTTTAACACAAACCACATGATAAATAATATATAATTTATTTAACAGTGACATCACATATTATAGTCAATCAAATCTCAAGCCAAGTTATAAAAGCCACTGTGAACAATTTAACGTCCTCTTTCTTTGCAACCGAACTAGTGGTTGGAATCCAGGAACAAGATTTCCTTCACAACTGATCCAAAAGTTGGATCATTTGCAAACACCACAGAAGAAAACAATTCTAAAGAAACTGAGCTAATGTCATACAAAATTCAATAGAACATCCAAACAGAAACGTAGGAAGCAACAAAGAATGCATAAGGATAACAAGGAATCAAAATGCAATTAGTAAGTATAATTAAATAAAAGTGCTAACAATAATGCAAACAACAAATACATATTGTATATTAACACACTCAGATACAATATAGGTGTACACAAGAAGCCAAATAACAGGGAAGGTAAAAAAAAAAAAATAATAATATAATAGTAATAAATTGGGAGGGATAATACTTACCTCCATCTCTGGCTTAGCAAAATATGGGAATTAAACTCCAAGCATAAAGCCAGACACAGGGCTGAATAATGTGGAAAAGCTGGATAAAAAAACTACTGAAGAAATGTGTGACGGAGCTCCTGTACTCCGGACAAGTACCTCCGTCCACTTGGCTTCCTAGCCACTTGCAGGGACCCTGGAATGCTTCAGTCCAAGTCACCGAAGCATGACCCGGGTTCATCTGAAGCTTTTCCACCCAGCCAGGCTGCAGCCCTTCTTCCAGGCAGGTATAGTGCCCTCTGCCTATTCCTCTGCAGCCCTTCTTCCAGGCAGGTATCACATCTGGCTGCAATGTTATAGCTCTTGTGTTTAAAAAGACTGTTGCGGCTCTTAGGCCTAGCTCTCTAGCTTTATCTCAGGGCTAGAGTGATCCTGCAACCAGCAAACAGGTCCGAAGACGTTGTCACTGGGATCTCTACAAATCCACACAGGACAGAAGTTCCAAAAGGATCTGACATACTAAACTTTATTTTACGTGGGACTAGCCCATATGTTTATTACATATATATTGCTGTGACAAACATAATAAAATTCAAATAACCAAAACATGTCACAAAATATACAGGAAATTATATTTATAATTTTTTTTTTTTTAAATAGGATAACAGATAATATAATAATGGCATAAATACAATAATGTATGAACTGTTGTCAAAAGATGGCCTGGTATAATTTGTTTATATCTGGGACGGTTAGAAGGAATTGGCTGAGATTAGAAGATGGCCTGGTATAATTTGTTTATATCTCGGTAGGTTAGATGGAATTGGCTGAGATTAGAAGATGGCCTGGTATAATTTGTTTATATTTCGGCAGGTTAGAAGGAATTGGCTGAGATTAGAAGATGGCCTGGTATAATTTGTTTATATTTCGGCAGGTTAGAAGGAATTGGCTGAGATTAGAAGATGGCCAGGTATAATTTGTTTATATCTCGGCAGGTTAGAAGGAATTGGCTGAGATTAGAAAATGGCCAGGTATAATTTGTTTATATCTTGGCAGGTTAGAAGGAATTGGCTGAGATTAGAAGATGGCCTGGTATAATTTGTTTATATCTCGGTAGGTTAGATGGAATTGGCTGAGATTAGAAGATGGCCTGGTATAATTTGTTTATATCTCGGCAGGTTAGAAGGAATTGGCTGAGATTAGAAGATGGCTTGGTATAATTTGTTTATATCTTGGCAGGTTAGAAGGAATTGGCTGAGATTAGAAGATGGCCTGGTATAATTTGTTTATATCTCGGTAGGTTAGATGGAATTGGCTGAGATTAGAAGATGGCCTGGTATAATTTGTTTATATCTTGGCAGGTTAGAAGGAATTGGCTGAGATTAGAAAATGGCTTGGTATAATTTGTTTATATCTCGGCAGGTTAGATGGAATTGGCTGAGATTAGAAGATGGCCTGGTATAATTTGTTTATATCTCGGCAGGTTAGAAGGAATTGGCTGAGATTAGAAAATGGCCAGGTATAATTTGTTTATATCTCGGCAGGTTAGAAGGAATTGGCTGAGATTAGAAGATGGCCTGGTATAATTTGTTTATATCTAGGATGGTTAGAAGGAATTGGCTGAGATTATAAAATGGCCTGGTATAATTTGATTATATCTTGGCAGGTTAGAAGGAATTGGCTGAGATTAGAAGATGGCCTGGTATAATTTGATTATATCTGGGACGGTTAGAAGGAATTGGCAGAGATTAGAAGATGGCCTGGTATAATTTGTTTATATCTCGGCAGGTTAGATGGAATTGGCTGAGATTAGAAAATGGCCAGGTATAATTTGTTTATATCTTGGCAGGTTAGAAGGAATTGGCTGAGATTAGAAAATGGCTTGGTATAATTTGTTTATATCTCGGCAGGTTAGATGGAATTGGCTGAGATTAGAAGATGGCCTGGTATAATTTGTTTATATCTCGGCAGGTTAGAAGGAATTGGCTGAGATTAGAAGATAGCCTGGTATAATTTGTTTATATCTCGGCAGGTTAGATGGAATTGGCTGAGATTAGAAGATGGCCAGGTATAATTTGTTTATATCTCGGCAGGTTAGAAGGAATTGGCTGAGATTAGAAAATGGCCTCGTATAATTTGATTATATCTAGGAAGTTTAGAAGGAATTTGTTTAAAAATAAAAAGACACAGGGATAAAACTACATCGAATTCTGATATTTGATTAATTAATTTGAAAATTTGCAGCCAATAAGATTTGATTTTAGGACACGGATAGAAGATGTGGAACAATGTACCAGTGTGACCGCAGTTTCTCCAACATTTATTATTTTCTCTAAGAGTTGAGTTATAAAGTTTGGAAGGGGTTATGTACCATCTATAAATTAATTTGTAGTGGGATTCCAAATGATTTGTGCATTGAGTGATACCTTTTAATGATATACCTTTTAATGATAATAAGAAACTATTCCACTCCTCTATTGTGTATATTCCACCCAGCTCACTCTCCCATCTTATCATGTAATTCAATTTATCATACATGTCACCTGAAAAAAATATAACACATGTTTCCGACCAGGGTCCATTAAATACATTTTTCTAGTTTTGTCATATCTAATTTCAACAAGTTCA
>OW240916.1:328126159-328170608 GCA_933207985.1 Pelobates cultripes
AAAATGGGGGTTAGAGTAGGACAAGTGCCCTGCAAACAAATGTGGATAGGGAAATCACTTAAAAATAACATAAAATAAGCAGCCGCTTAGTAGATAACTCCCTAATTCCCACGGTATTAGGGAGCTATCTACCAAAAGGCTGAAAGACCTAAATTGGTCTTTCAGCCACATTTACTAATACTAAGTAAAGATTACTTAGTATTAGTAAATTCAGCCCCTACTTGCTATACCGCGAGTAGGGGCGTGTCTAGTAAACAGTGAGCAGCCATTGTAAAAAAACAAACAAAAAAACTATATTTTTTTGCCCCCACCACTGTGCAATGGGTGGGGCCCCTAAATAACAATAAGGGGGGACCTACTGTCCTCCCCTCCGACCCCCACCCCTGCGCAGTGGGTGGGGGCCATAAATAAAAAATGGGGGGACCTAATGTCCTCCCCCCCACCCCCCACCCCTGAGCGGCAGTTTGGGCCCTAAACAAGAATTTGGGGGGGACCTACTGTCATCCCCCCCGGCCCCCACCACTGCGCGGCAGCTGGGGGGCCCTAGCCCCAACCCGGTGGGTGGGGGGCCTAAATAACAATAAGGAGGGGACCTACTGTCCTCCCCCACCGCCCCCTCCCCTGAGCGGTGGGTGGGAGCCCTAAATAACAATGGGGGACCTAAGGTCCTCCACCCCAGCACCCACCCCTGCGTGGCAGGTGGGGACCCTAAATAGCATGAGGGGGGGACCAAAGGTCCTATCCCCAGCCTCCACCCCTGCGCGGCTGGTGGGGGCCCTAAATAACAATGGGGGACCTAAGGTAGTCTGTGCGGCGGGTGGGGGCCCTAAATAACAATAAGGGGGGACCTAATGTTCTCCCCCCGGCCCCCACTCCTGAGTGGTGGGTGGGGGCCGTAAATAAAAATCCCCCCCAGGTGACTAGGGGTTTCCAAACCCCCCCAAAAAAAACTAACCCCGACCTACCCCCCTCACCCTAAAATAATGAGGGGGGGGGCATTAACTAAGTACCTGTTAAAAAAGATAAAATAAAACTTACCATTTGATGTTTTCTTCTTAAATCTTCTTTTTTCAGCCCCAAAAAAGGCCAAATCAAAATCCATAATAACCGACGCACTGTAAACAAATAAGGAAAAATCCATGTTCACCTGGAGGGCTCCGCGCAGACTGAGCTCTGCAGGTGGGGGAAGGCTTATAAAGCCTTGCTTCGCCCTGCAATTACGTTCAGAGCACTCTGATAGGTGGGTTTATGCCATCTAATCAGAGTGCTCTGACAGGTAAATGAAGAGACTGACAGGTAAGTCTCTACATTTACCTGTCACAGCACTCTGATTGGTTGGCTTGAAATCCACCAATCAGAGTGCTCTGTGTCATTTAACACAGCGTGGGAAAGTTCTTTGGAATTTTCCCACGCTTTGTAAAATGACACAGAGTACTCTGATTAGTTGATTAAGTAACCAATCAGAGTGCTCTGTGTCATTTTACACAGCGTGGAAAAGTTCTTTGAATTTTCCCATGCTGTGTAAAATGACACAGACCACTCTGATTGGTTAGCTTGAAATTCAGCCAATCAGAGTTCATTGTTTCATTTTACAAAGCGGCCAGGGGGAGGACATTAACTCCCCCTCCATTTTTTATTTATGTTTAAAAGCCCCCCCACACACACACACAGACTGCTGAGTCCATACACACATATAGACTGCTGAGTCCACACACACACGCACACAGATGGCTGAGTCCATACACATACATACTGCTGAGTCCATACACACACATTGCAGAGTCCATACACACACACAGGCTGCTGAGTCCATGCACACACACACACACACACACACATACTGCTGAGTCCATACACACAGACTGCTGAATCCATACACACCCACTGCTGAGTCCATACACACACACTGTTGAGTCCATATACACATACAGACTGCTGAGTCCATACACACACACAGACTGCTGAGTCCATACATACGCACACACACACACACAGAGACTACTGAGTCCATACACACACACACACACACAGACCAAGTTGAGTCCATACACAGACATACACCGCTGAGAGTCCACACACACATACAGACCCTCAAGGTTGAGTCCATACACTCACACACACACACACAGACCGCTGAGTCCACACACACACACACACACAGACTGCTGAGTCCATACACACACAGATTGCTGAGTCCATACACACACACACACACACACACTCACACACAGACTGCTGAGTCCATGCACACACACACACACACACACACACACACAGACTGCTTGGTCCATACACACACAGACTGCTGAGTCCACACACAAATACAGACTGCTGAGTCCATACACACATACAGAATGCTGAGTCCATACATACACAAAGACTGCTGAGTGCATACACATACATAGACTGCTGAGTCCACACACACATACACACTGCTGAGTCCATACACACATACAGACTGCTGAATCCATACACACACACTACTGAGTCCATACACACATACAGACTAATGAGTCCATACACACAGACAGACTGCTGAGTCCATACACACACACTGCTGAGTTCATACACACACATACTGCTGAGTCCATACACACACACAGACTGCTGAGTCCATACACACACACAGACTGCTGAGTCCACACACACACATAGACTGCTGAGTCCACACACACATACACACTGCTGAGTCCATACACACATACAGACTGCTGAGTCCATACACACACACACACACACACACACTGCTGAGTCCATACACACACACACACACACACACACACACAGACTGCTGAGTCCACACACACAGACAGACTGCTGAGTCCATACTACATTTACCTGTCACAGCACTCTGATTGGTTGGTTTGAAATCCACCAATCAGAGTGCTCTGTGTCATTTAACACAGCGTGGGAAAGTTCTTTGGAATTTTCCCACGCTTTGTAAAATGACACAGAGTACTCTGATTAGTTGATTAAGTAACCAATCAGAGTGCTCTGTGTCATTTTACACAGCCTGGGAAAGTTCTTTGAATTTTCCCATGCTGTGTAAAATGACACAGAGCACTCTGATTGGTTAGCTTGAAATTCAGCCAATCAGAGTTCATTGTTTCATTTTACACAGCGGCCAGGGGGAGGACATTAACTCCCCCTCCATTTTTTATTTATGTTTAAAAGCCCCCCCCCACACACACACAGACTGCTGAGTCCATACACACATATAGACTGCTGAGTCCACACACACACGCACACAGACGGCTGAGTCCATACACATACATACTGCTGAGTGCATACACACACATTGCAGAGTCCATACACACACACAGACTGCTGAGTCCATGCACACACACACACACACACACACACAGACTGCTTGGTCCATACACACACAGACTGCTGAGTCCACACACACATACAGACTGCTGAGTCCATACACACATACAGAATGCTGAGTCCATACATACACAAAGACTGCTGAGTGCATACACACACATAGACTGCTGAGTCCACACACACATACACACTGCTGAGTCCATACACACATACAGACTGCTGAATCCATACACACACACTACTGAGTCCATACACACATACAGACTAATGAGTCCATACACACAGACAGACTGCTGAGTCCATACACACACACTGCTGAGTTCATACACACACATACTGCTGAGTCCATACACACACACAGACTGCTGAGTCCATACACACACACAGACTGCTGAGTCCACACACACACATAGACTGCTGAGTCCACACACACATACACACTGCTGAGTCCATACACACATACAGACTGCTGAGTCCATACACACACACACACACACACACACTGCTGAGTCCATACACACACACACACACACACAGACTGCTGAGTCCACACACACAGACAGACTGCTGAGTCCATACACACACACAGAGACTACTGAGTCCACACATACATACAGACTGCTGAGTTCATGAACACATACAGACTGCTGAGTCCATACACACACACACACACTGACTGCTGAGTCCACACACACACACACACACACATACTGCTGAGTCCATACACACACACACAGATTGCTGAGTCCATACACACACACACACACGCACACACACAGACTGCTGAGTCCATGCACACACACACACACACACACAGACTGCTTGGTCCATACACACACAGACTGCTGAGTCCACACACACATACAGACTGCTGAGTCCATACACACATACAGAATGCTGAGTCCATACATACACAAAGACTGCTGAGTGCATACACACACATAGCCTGCTGAGTCCACACACACATACACACTGCTGAGTCCATACACACATACAGACTGCTGAATCCATACACACACACTACTGAGTCCATACACACATACAGACTAATGAGTCCATACACACAGACAGACTGCTGAGTCCATACACACACACTGCTGAGTCCATACACACACACAGACTGCTGAGTCAACACACACATACACACTGCTGAGTCCATACACACATACAGACTGCTGAGTCCATACACACAAACACACACACACACACACACACTGCTGAGTCCATACACACACACACAGACTGCTGAGTCCACACACACAGACAGACTGCTGAGTCCATACACATAGACTACTGAGTCCATACACACATACAGACTGCTGAGTCCATACACACAGACAGACTGCTGAGTCTATATACACACACTGCTGAGTCCATACACACACACACACACAGACTGCTGAGTCCACACACACACACACACACACACAGACTGCTGAGTCCATACACACATACACTGCTGAGTCCACACACACACACACACACACACAGATCATGAGTCCATACACACACACACACACACACACAGATCAGTTTGATCTATAAGATTAGGCAGAAAGAGGCTAAGCAAGTTATAAGAGCTTCCAAATCACACACAGAAGAGAAAAATAGCACAGTCAGTAAAAAAGGGGGACAAAACATTTTTTAGATACATAAATGAGAAAAGAAAAGTAAAACAAGGATTAGTTAGATTAAAAACAAAAGAAGGAAGGTATGTAGAAGAGGATAAAGGTCAGGCTGACTGCCTCAATGAATATTTTTGTTCTGTATTTACAGTAGAAAATGAAGGAAAGGACCTCAGTTGAGAAAAAGGATAAATGAGTCATTTATTACACGTGAGTTTACAGAGGAAGAGGTTCTATTTCAACTGTCAAAAGTAAAGACAAATAAGTCAATGGGACCTGATGGAATACACCCAAAGCTATTAAAAGAGCTTAGTGGTGTACTAGCAAAACCATTAACAGATTTATTTAACCAATCATTGCTAACAGGAGTAGTCCCAGAAGATTGGAAGTTAGCGAATGTTGTGCCCATTTGCAACTATAGGCCAGTAAGCCTTACTTCAGTAGTAGGGAAAGTGATGGAAACCATGTTAAAGGATAGGATTGATGAACATCTAAAGAAGATCAGAGACAACATGGGTTTACTTCAGGGAGATCATGCCAAACTAATCTTATTGATTTTTTGATTGGGTAACTAAAATTATAGATCAGGGTGGTGCAGTAGACATTGCTTACCTAGATTTCAGTAAGGCTTTTGACACTGTTGCACATAGAAGGCTTTATCAATAAACTGCAATCTTTAAGTTTGATTCAAATATTGTTGAATGGGTAAGGCAGTGGCTGAGTGACAAGCAACAGAGGGTTGTAGTTAATGGAATATATTCGAAGCTTGGACTTGTCACCAGTGGGGTACCTCAGGGATCTGTACTTGGACCCATTCTCTTTAATAATTTTATTAGTGATATTGCAGAAGGTCTTGATGGTAAGGTATGTCTTTTTGCTGATGATACTAAGATATGTAACAGGGCTGATGTTCCAGGAGGGATAAGCCAAATGACAAATGATTTAGGTAAACTAGAAAAATGGTCAGAATTGTGGCAACTGACATTTAATGTGATAAGTGCAAGATAATGCATCTTGGACGTAAAAACCCAAGGGCAGAGTACAGAATATTTGATAGAGTCCTAACCTCAAAATATATGAGGAAAGGGATTTAGGGGTGATTATTTCTGATGACTTAAAGGTAGGCAGACAATGTAATAGAGCAGCAGGAAATGCTAGCAGAATGCTTGGTTGTATAGGGAGAGATATTAGCAGTAGAAAGAGGGAACTGCTCATGCCATTGTACAGAACACTGGTGAGACCTCACTCTGAGTATTGTACGCAGTACTGGAGACCATATCTCCAGAAGGATAGTGATACTTTAGAGAGAGTTCAGAGAAGGGCTACTAAACTAGTTCATGGATTGCGGGATAAACTTACCAGGAAAAGGAAGTAAAAGGATCTTAACATGTATAGTTTGGAGGAAAGACGAGACAGGGGATATGATAGAAACATTTAAATATATAAAAGGGAATCAACATTGCAAAGGAGGAGAATTATGCATTTAAAAAGAAGGTAAAACCACTACAACAAGAGGACATAGTCTTAAATTAGAGGGACAAAGGTTTAAAAAATAATATCAGGGAAGTATTACTTTACTGAGAGGGTAGTGGATGCATGGAATAGCCTAGCTGAAGTGGTAGAGGTTAACACAGTAAAGGAGTTTAAGCATGTATGGATAGGTATATACATCCTAACTATAAGATATACATAGGGACTAATGAAAGTTTTTAGAAAATTGGGCAGACTAGATGGGCCGAATGGTTCTTATCTGCCGTCACATTCTATGTTTCTATGTTTCTATGTTTCTATGTGACTGTATATTTAGTGTGATTGACCGGTTATTGCCTGTGACTGTATATTTAGTTCGATTGACCAGCTATTGCCTGTGACTGTATATTTAGTGTGATTGACCGGTTATTGCCTGTGACTGTATATTTAGTGTGATTGACCGGTTATTGCCTGTGACTGAATATTTTGTGTGAGCGACCGGTTATTGCCTGTGACTGTATATTTAGTGTGACTGACCGGTTATTGCCTGTAACTGTATATTTTGTGTCACTGACCGGTTATTGCCTGTGGCTGTATATTTAGTGTGACTGACCGGTTATTGCCTGTGACCGTATATTTAGTGTCACTGACCGGTTATTGCCTGTGGCTGTATATTTAGTGTGACTGACCGGTTATTGCCTGTGGCTGTATATTTAGTGTGACTGACCGGTTATTGCCTGTGACTGTATATTTAGTGTGATTGACCGGTTATTGCCTGTGACTGTATATTTAGTGTCACTGACCAGTTATTGCCTGTGGCTGTATATTTAGTGTCACTGACCAGTTATTGCCTGTGGCTGTATATTTAGTGTCACTGACCGGTTATTGCCTGTGGCTGTATATTTAGTGTGATTGACCAGCTATTGCCTGTGGCTGTATATTTAGTGTGATTGACCGGTTATTGCCTGTGACTGTATATTTAGTGTGATTGACCGGTTATTGCCTGTGGCTGTATATTTAGTGTGACTGACCGGTTATTGCCTGTGACTGTATATTTAGTGTCACTGACCGGTTATTGCCTGTGGCTGTATATTTAGTGTGATTGACCGGTTATTGCCTGTGACTGTATATTTAGTGTGACTGACCGGTTATTGCCTGTGACTGTATATTTAATGTGACTGACCGGTTATTGCCTGTGGCTGTATATTTAGTGTGACTGACCGGTTATTGCCTGTGACTGTATATTTAGTGTGACTGACCGGTTATTGCCTGTGACTGTATATTTAGTGTCACTGACCAGTTATTGCCTGTGACTGTATATTTAGTGTCACTGACCGGTTATTGCCTGTGACTGTATATTTAGTGTCACTGACCGGTTATTGCCTGTGAATGTATATTTAGTGTCACTGACCGGTTACTGGCTGTGACTGTATATTTAGTGTGACTGACCGGTTATTGCCTGTGACTGTATATTTAGTGTGACTGACCGGTTATTGCCTGTGGCTGTATATTTAGTGTGACTGAACGGTTATTGCCTGTGACTGTATATTTAGTGTCACTGACCGGTTATTGCCTGTGACTGTATATTTAGTGTCACTGACCGGTTATTGCCTGTGGCTGTATATTTAGTGTGACTGACCGGTTTTTGCCTGTGGCTGTATATTTAGTGTCACTGACCAGTTATTGCCTGTGACTGTATATTTAGTGTCACTGACCGGTTATTGCCTGTGACTGTATATTTAGTGTCACTGACCGGTTATTGCCTGTGGCTGTATATTTAGTGTGACTGACCGGTTATTGCCTGTGACTGTATATTTAGTGTCACTGACCGGTTATTGCCTGTGACTGTATATTTAGTGTGACTGACCGGTTATTGCCTGTGACTGTATATTTAGTGTCACTGACCGGTTATTGCCTGTGACTGTATATTTAGTGTCACTGACCGGTTATTGCCTGTGGCTGTATATTTAGTGTGACTGACCGGTTATTGCCTGTGACTGTATATTTAGTGTGACTGACCGGTTATTGCCTGTGGCTGTATATTTAGTGTGACTGACCGGTTATTGCCTGTGGCTGTATATTTAGTGTCACTGACCGGTTATTGCCTGTGGCTGTATATTTAGTGTCACTGACCGGTTATTGCCTGTGGCTGTATATTTAGTGTCACTGACCGGTTATTGCCTGTGACTGTATATTTAGTGTCACTGACCGGTTATTGCCTGTGACTGTATATTTAGTGTCACTGACCGGTTATTGCCTGTGACTGTATATTTAGTGTCACTGACCGGTTATTGCCTGTGACTGTATATTTAGTGTCACTGACCGGTTATTGCCTGTGACTGTATATTTAGTGTCACTGACCGGTTATTGCCTGTGACTGTATATTTAGTGTCACTGACCGGTTATTGCCTGTGACTGTATATTTAGTGTCACTGACCGGTTATTGCCTGTGGCTGTATATTTAGTGTCACTGACCGGTTATTGCCTGTGACTGTACATTTAGTGTGATTGACCGGTTATTGCCTGTGGCTGTATATTTAGTGTGATTGACCGGTTATTGCCTGTGGCTGTATATTTAGTGTCACTGACCGGTTATTGGCTGTGGCTGTATATTTAGTGTCACTGACCGGTTATTGCCTGTGGCTGTACATTTAGTGTCACTGACCGGTTATTGCCTGCGGCTGTATATTTAGTGTCACTGACCGGTTATTGCCTGTGACTGTATATTTAGTGTGACTGACCGGTTATTGCCTGTGGCTGTATATTTAGTGTGACTGACCGGTTATTGCCTGTGGCGGTATATTTAGTGTGACTGACCGGTTATTGGCTGTGACTGTATATTTAGTGTGACTGACCAGTTATTGGCTGTGACTGTATATTTAGTGTCACTGACCGGTTATTGCCTGTGACTGTATATTTAGTGTCACTGACCGGTTATTGCCTGTGACTGTATATTTAGTGTGACTGACCGGTTATTGCCTGTGGCTGTATATTTAGTGTCACTGACCGGTTATTGCCTGTGGCGGTATATTTAGTGTGACTGACCGGTTATTGCCTGTGACTGTATATTTAGTGTCACTGACCGGTTATTGTCTGTGGCTGTATATTTAGTGTGACTGACCGGTTATTGCCTGTGACTGTATATTTAGTGTCACTGACCGGTTATTGCCTGTGACTGTATATTTAGTGTCACTGACCGGTTATTGCCTGTGACTGTATATTTAGTGTGACTGACCGGTTATTGCCTGTGACTGTATATTTAGTGTGACTGACCGGTTATTGCCTGTGGCTGTATATTTAGTGTGATTGACCGGTTATTGCCTGTGGCTGTATATTTAGTGTGATTGACCAGCTATTGCCTGTGACTGTATATTTAGTGTGATTGACCGGTTATTGCCTGTGACTGTATATTTAGTGTGATTGACCGGTTATTGCCTGTGACTGTATATTTAGTGTCACTGACCGGTTATTGCCTGTGGCTGTATATTTAGTGTCACTGACCGGTTATTGACTGTGACTGTATATTTAGTGTCACTGACCGGTTATTGCCTGTGGCTGTATATTTAGTGTCACTGACCGGTTATTGCCTGTGACTGAATATTTTGTGTGAGCGACCGGTTATTGCCTGTGACTGTATATTTAGTGTGACTGACCGGTTATTGCCTGTGACTGTATATTTAGTGTCACTGACCGGTTATTGCCTGTGGCTGTATCTTTAGTGTCACTGACCGGTTATTGCCTGTGACTGTATATTTAGTGTCACTGACCGGTTATTGCCTGTGACTGTATATTTAGTGTGATTGACCGGTTATTGCCTGTGACTGTATATTTAGTGTCACTGACCGGTTATTGCCTGTGACTGTATATTTAGTGTCACTGACCAGTTATTGCCTGTGACTGTATATTTAGTGTCACTGACCGGTTATTGCCTGTGACTGTATATTTAGTGTGACTGACCGGTTATTGCCTGTGACTGTATATTTAGTGTCACTGACCGGTTATTGGCTGTGGCTGTATATTTAGTGTCACTGACCGGTTATTGCCTGTGGCTGTATATTTAGTGTCACTGACCGGTTATTGCCTGTGACTGTATATTTAGTGTCACTGACCGGTTATTGCCTGTGACTGTATATTTAGTGTCACTGACCGGTTATTGCCTGTGACTGTATATTTAGTGTCAGTGTGTGACTGTATATGTAGTGTCACTGACCGGTTATTGCCTGTGACTGTATATTTAGTGTGACTGACCGGTTATTGGCTGTGACTGTATATTTAGTGTCACTGACCGGTTATTGCCTGTGACTGTATATTTAGTGTGACTGACCGGTTATTGCCTGTGGCTGTATATTTAGTGTCACTGACCAGTTATTGCCTGTGACTGTATATTTAGTGTGATTGACCGGTTATTGCCTGTGACTGTATATTTAGTGTCACTGACCGGTTATTGCCTGTGACTGTATATTTAGTGTCACTGACCAGTTATTGCCTGTGACTGTATATTTAGTGTCACTGACCGGTTATTGCCTGTGACTGTATATTTAGTGTGACTGACCGGTTATTGCCTGTGACTGTATATTTAGTGTCACTGACCGGTTACTGGCTGTGACTGTATATTTAGTGTCACTGACCGGTTATTGCCTGTGACTGTATATTTAGTGTGACTGACCGGTTATTGCCTGTGGCTGTATATTTAGTGTGACTGACCGGTTATTGCCTGTGACTGTATATTTAGTGTCACTGACCGGTTATTGCCTGTGACTGTATATTTAGTGTCACTGACCGGTTATTGCCTGTGGCTGTATATTTAGTGTGACTGACCGGTTATTGCCTGTGACTGTATATTTAGTGTCACTGACCGGTTATTGCATGTGACTGTATATTTAGTGTCACTGACCGGTTATTGCCTGTGACTGTATATGTAGTGTGACTGACCAGTTATTGCCTGTGGCTGTATATTTAGTGTGATTGACCGGTTATTGCCTGTGACTGTATATTTAGTGTGATTGACCAGCTATTGCCTGTGACTGTATATTTAGTGTGATTGACCGGTTATTGCCTGTGACTGTATATTTAGTTCGATTGACCAGCTATTGCCTGTGACTGTATATTTAGTGTGATTGACCGGTTATTGCCTGTGACTGTATATTTAGTGTGATTGACCGGTTATTGCCTGTGACTGAATATTTTGTGTGAGCGACCGGTTATTGCCTGTGACTGTATATTTAGTGTGACTGACCGGTTATTGCCTGTAACTGTATATTTTGTGTCACTGACCGGTTATTGCCTGTGGCTGTATATTTAGTGTGACTGACCGGTTATTGCCTGTGACCGTATATTTAGTGTGACTGACCGGTTATTGCCTGTGGCTGTATATTTAGTGTGACTGACCGGTTATTGCCTGTGGCTGTATATTTAGTGTGACTGACCGGTTATTGCCTGTGACTGTATATTTAGTGTGATTGACCGGTTATTGCCTGTGACTGTATATTTAGTGTCACTGACCAGTTATTGCCTGTGGCTGTATATTTAGTGTCACTGACCAGTTATTGCCTGTGGCTGTATATTTAGTGTCACTGACCGGTTATTGCCTGTGGCTGTATATTTAGTGTGATTGACCAGCTATTGCCTGTGGCTGTATATTTAGTGTGATTGACCGGTTATTGCCTGTGACTGTATATTTAGTGTGATTGACCGGTTATTGCCTGTGACTGAATATTTTGTGTGAGCGACCGGTTATTGCCTGTGACTGTATATTTAGTGTGACTGACCGGTTATTGCCTGTGACTGTATATTTAATGTGACTGACCGGTTATTGCCTGTGGCTGTATATTTAGTGTGACTGACCGGTTATTGCCTGTGACTGTATATTTAGTGTGACTGACCGGTTATTGCCTGTGACTGTATATTTAGTGTCACTGACCAGTTATTGCCTGTGACTGTATATTTAGTGTCACTGACCGGTTATTGCCTGTGACTGTATATTTAGTGTCACTGACCGGTTATTGCCTGTGAATGTATATTTAGTGTCACTGACCGGTTACTGGCTGTGACTGTATATTTAGTGTGACTGACCGGTTATTGCCTGTGACTGTATATTTAGTGTGACTGACCGGTTATTGCCTGTGGCTGTATATTTAGTGTGACTGAACGGTTATTGCCTGTGACTGTATATTTAGTGTCACTGACCGGTTATTGCCTGTGACTGTATATTTAGTGTCACTGACCGGTTATTGCCTGTGGCTGTATATTTAGTGTGACTGACCGGTTTTTGCCTGTGGCTGTATATTTAGTGTCACTGACCAGTTATTGCCTGTGACTGTATATTTAGTGTCACTGACCGGTTATTGCCTGTGACTGTATATTTAGTGTCACTGACCGGTTATTGCCTGTGGCTGTATATTTAGTGTGACTGACCGGTTATTGCCTGTGACTGTATATTTAGTGTCACTGACCGGTTATTGCCTGTGACTGTATATTTAGTGTGACTGACCGGTTATTGCCTGTGACTGTATATTTAGTGTCACTGACCGGTTATTGCCTGTGACTGTATATTTAGTGTCACTGACCGGTTATTGCCTGTGGCTGTATATTTAGTGTGACTGACCGGTTATTGCCTGTGACTGTATATTTAGTGTCACTGACCGGTTATTGCCTGTGGCTGTATATTTAGTGTGACTGACCGGTTATTGCCTGTGGCTGTATATTTAGTGTCACTGACCGGTTATTGCCTGTGGCTGTATATTTAGTGTCACTGACCGGTTATTGCCTGTGGCTGTATATTTAGTGTCACTGACCGGTTATTGCCTGTGACTGTATATTTAGTGTCACTGACCGGTTATTTCCTGTGACTGTATATGTAGTGTCACTGACCGGTTATTGCCTGTGACTGTATATTTAGTGTGACTGACCGGTTATTGGCTGTGACTGTATATTTAGTGTCACTGACCGGTTATTGCCTGTGACTGTATATTTAGTGTCACTGACCGGTTATTGCCTGTGGCTGTATATTTAGTGTCACTGACCGGTTATTGCCTGTGACTGTATATTTAGTGTCACTGACCGGTTATTGCCTGTGACTGTATATTTAGTGTCACTGACCGGTTATTGCCTGTGGCTGTATATTTAGTGTGACTGACCGGTTTTTGCCTGTGGCTGTATATTTAGTGTCACTGACCAGTTATTGCCTGTGACTGTATATTTAGTGTCACTGACCGGTTATTGCCTGTGACTGTATATTTAGTGTCACTGACCGGTTATTGCCTGTGACTGTATATTTAGTGTGATTGACCGGTTATTGCCTGTGACTGTATATTTAGTGTGATTGACCGGTTATTGCCTGTGACTGAATATTTTGTGTGAGCGACCGGTTATTGCCTGTGACTGTATATTTAGTGTGATTGACCGGTTATTGCCTGTGGCTGTATATTTAGTGTCACTGACCGGTTATTGCCTGTGACTGTATATTTAGTGTCACTGACCAGCTATTGCCTGTGGCTGTATATTTAGTGTCACTGACCAGTTATTGCCTGTGGCTGTATATTTAGTGTCACTGACCGGTTATTGCCTGTGGCTGTATATTTAGTGTGATTGACCAGCTATTGCCTGTGGCTGTATATTTAGTGTGATTGACCGGTTATTGCCTGTGACTGTATATTTAGTGTGATTGACCGGTTATTGCCTGTGACTGAATATTTTGTGTGAGCGACCGGTTATTGCCTGTGACTGTATATTTAGTGTGACTGACCGGTTATTGCCTGTGACTGTATATTTAGTGTGACTGACCGGTTATTGCCTGTGGCTGTATATTTAGTGTGACTGACCGGTTATTGCTCAGACTGTATATTTAGTGTCACTGACCGTTATTGCCTGTGATCAGCATTTAGTGTCACCGACCGCTATTGCCTGACTGCTATTTAGTGCGTGACTGACCTGTTACGTCTTCGTGACTGCATGACATTAGTGTGACTGACCGTTATTGCCTGTGGCTGTATATTTAGTAGATTGACCGGCTATTGCCTGTATTGTATATTTAGTGTGATTGACCCGCTATTGCCTGTGACTGTATATTTAGTGTGATTGACCGGTTATTGCCTGTGACTGTATATTTAGTGTGATTGACCGGTTATTGCCTGTGACTGTATATTTAGTGTGACTGACCGGTTTTTGCCTGTGACTGTATATTTAGTGTGACTGACCGGTTATTGCCTGTGACTGTATATTTAGTGTGACTGACCGGTTATTGCCTGTGACTGTATATTTAGTGTCACTGACCGGTTATTGGCTGTGGCTGTATATTTAGTGTCACTGACCGGTTATTGCCTGTGACTGTATATTTAGTGTCACTGACCGGTTATTGCCTGTGACTGTATATTTAGTGTCACTGACCGGTTATTTCCTGTGACTGTATATGTAGTGTCACTGACCGGTTATTGCCTGTGACTGTATATTTAGTGTGACTGACCGGTTATTTGCTGTGACTGTATATTTAGTGTCACTGACCGGTTATTGCCTGTGACTGTATATTTAGTGTCACTGACCGGTTATTGCCTGTGGCTGTATATTTAGTGTCACTGACCGGTTATTGCCTGTGACTGTATATTTAGTGTCACTGACCGGTTATTGCCTGTGACTGTATATTTAGTGTCACTGACCGGTTATTGCCTGTGACTGTATATTTAGTGTCACTGACCGGTTATTGCCTGTGACTGTATATTTAGTGTCACTGACCGGTTATTGCCTGTGGCTGTATATTTAGTGTGACTGACCGGTTATTGCCTGTGGCTGTATATTTAGTGTGATTGACCGGTTATTGCCTGTGGCTGTATATTTAGTGTGATTGACCAGCTATTGCCTGTGACTGTATATTTAGTGTGATTGACCGGTTATTGCCTGTGACTGTATATTTAGTGTGATTGACCGGTTATTGCCTGTGACTGTATATTTAGTGTCACTGACCGGTTATTGCCTGTGACTGTATATTTAGTGTCACTGACCGGTTATTGCCTGTGACTGTATATTTAGTGTCACTGACCGGTTATTGCCTGTGGCTGTATATTTAGTGTCACTGACCGGTTATTGCCTGTGGCTGTATATTTAGTGTGACTGACCGGTTATTGCCTGTGGCTGTATATTTAGTGTGACTGACTGGTTATTGCCTGTGACTGTATATTTAGTGTGATTGACCGGTTATTGCCTGTGGCTGTATATTTAGTGTGATTGACCGGTTATTGCCTGTGGCTGTATATTTAGTGTCACTGACCGGTTATTGCCTGTGGCGGTATATTTAGTGTGACTGACCGGTTATTGGCTGTGACTGTATATTTAGTGTGACTGACCGTTATTGGCTGTGACTGTATATTTAGTGTCACTGACCGGTTATTGCCTGTGACTGTATATTTAGTGTCACTGACCGGTTATTTCCTGTGACTGTATATGTAGTGTCTGACCGGTTATTGCCTGTGACTGTATATTTAGTGTGACTGACCGGTTATTGCTGTGACTGTATATTTAGTGTCACTGACCGGTTATTGCCTGTGACTGTATATTTAGTGTCACTGACCGGTTATTGCCTGTGGCTGTATATTTAGTGTCACTGACCGGTTATTGCCTGTGACTGTATATTTAGTGTCACTGACCGGTTATTGCCTGTGACTGTATATTTAGTGTCACTGACCGGTTATTGCCTGTGACTGTATTTTTAGTGTCACTGACCGGTTATTGCCTGTGACTGTATATTTAGTGTCACTGACCGGTTATTGCCTGTGGCTGTATTTTAGTGTGACTGACCGGTTATTGCCTGTGACTGTATATTTAGTGTCACTGACCGGTTATTGCCTGTGACTGTATATTTAGTGTGACTGACCGGTTATTGCCTGTGACTGTATATTTAGTGTCACTGACCGGTTATTGCCTGTGGCTGTATATTTAGTGTCACTGACCGGTTATTGCCTGTGGCTGTATATTTAGTGTGATTGACCGGTTATTGCCTGTGGCTGTATATTTAGTGTGATTTACTGAATGTTCTGGCTGTACGTGTTGATATAGTTTATTCACGTTGGTTATCTTTTCTCAGATTCACGTAGTTCATTACTCGGCTGAGTATGACAGTATAAGTGAAGCCGTACAACGACGTGGAGGACTGGCCGTGTTGGCTGCCTTTATTGAGGTTAGTTTTGGGCTGTCACGAGCAATGGTGTTTTTGTTTTTTTTTAAATCAAACTGGATAGTATTTGCAGGCTTAGTGCTGTGGATGGTTAGACCAATGCTTTCTGCTGCAACACCTACATTCACACACGATGCATACAGGTCTGCATGCACACACTACACACAATCATTTAGCATTTACAGACAATACATACAATCCATCGGAATCCACACAATCCATATACATTCGCATACTACACACAACACATACAATCAGTCTGCAAACAAACTCAAAACCCACATTTCATCAGTATTCACCCACTACATGGGTATGTTGTGGCCACCCCAATGAGAAGAGGGGTTTCGCCAGGAGAGATGTTCTTTCCCCCCAGCTGGGTACCTTCACAATGGACCGCTTCCTAGCTGGAATAGGGGGCAAACCTCGACACTTTTACCCTCAGTCAGGGCTTGACTGGGGTTCCTGGAACCGCTCCCTGCTGGAGCCGACTGGGGAATTGGCTCTAGACACCCCCAGGCACTGGACGACACTCAGTCCTGGGATCTCTAGTCTTTACAAGGACTTTCCCCGTTTAATCCCCTGCAATCTGGAACAGCAGACACAGGAGTAAATCTTCTTTCCCTCCAATAACAGGACGACACACAGTTTTGGAGTGTAAGCTGGAATCTCTGTTTAATGGCACACACTGTTCTTTTATACAATTCCTTAGGCCAGGAGAACACCCCCCTGGACCTGATGGAGCACTGAATTGCAAGATGTACAAACCAATAAAAACAATGTACAGTGTCTGACACTCCCACATACAGTAAACAATCCCTCCCCTCTGCCTGTGATATAATTAAAGTAGTTAATACAATAACCTAATTATCCACAGGCAGAAAAACACACATTTTCCCCAAAGTACACAAAACACCCCAAAACATAACATGTCCCCATAAATATTACAACCCATAGTAGCCCTGATCTAGGTGAACAATGTAGCGGAGATGCAATATTCCCCAGGTTATCTCCGCTTATAATCCAAGTGAGGCTCAGGAACAAGTAAATAGTAAATCCACAGGCAAGGTTTCCAGCAGGTAAAATACAGCAATCTCCCCACAGCAATCCCAATAACTGGACGACACACAGTTTCAGGAGCAGAACTGAAAGCTTTTAATCCACAGTCTCCTTATAAAGCATGCTCCCATGCAAGGGAGGGATTTACACTCATTAGTACAGTAGCCAATCCTGTCCTGGTAACCTCCCACACATCTCCTCCCCTCAGCCAGCATCATAATCCCCTTATCCAGTACAGCAATTCCCCCCGATTCTGGATGTACCCCTAAACGTAGGGGTACCCCTTTAAATCCTACATCACCTGATAGCCCTGATCTGGGTGAACAACATATCCAAAAATCACCCAGATCAGACTAGGGGTTCGGGAAATCTATGGAGGGAATAAAATGACCGACCGCACTGGAGTCCTGGAGTAAGGGAACAAGCTGCACGAAAGCCTCTAGCTATAGAGGCTAGGGAGGGTTTGCCTAAATCCCCTCGTTCGGTTCTTTCTATCTACCGAACAAGGGGCCGTTCGGTAGATAGGAACCGAACGGACCGGGCTTGTGGAGGTTTCAGCGGTGTTCGCCTAGTCGAGTGTCCGATTTGAGTTCCAGACACTCGACAGCAAAACACCGCTGTTCGGGAGTTTTAAAATGGCCGCCGCCACATGTTCGTTTGTCGAATGGCGGCCACCCCTGAGAACAAAGGACGGCTACTTAACTTGTCAATTACACGTTTGCAACAATGTTGCAACGGGTGATTGAGGACACACTTCACACAGGGGAGGTCTGGTTGTTCGGTAGTTTCATTCCCTTAGTTTATTCGAATGATTCTACCGAACAATCAGAGGAATACAGTTCTTTTAAACACATATAAAACCAGCAGATCACACGAATGCAGTTATTCACAAGACATTTGCAGGACAGCCCAGTGCCATCCGCTACAAACAACATATCCAAAAATCACCCAAGCAGGGGTTCAGGAAATTCCTGGAAGTCTCTTTTGACTGACCGCATGATTTCATGCCCAAAACAGTTCCAGAGAATTAGGCTGTGCGGACGGTCTATTTCGGTAGTTTGCAAATGAACAAACTACCGAACTGAGTCAGTAGTGTTACCCTGGAGCTTGTTCCCTTCATTCAGATGAATTATCTCACCGAACAGTGCCCTTCTAAGCTGAATAGAAATGAATGCAGGCAAAGATGGAAATCCAGCGGTGTTCTGGAGTTTCTGTATCCGATTTTAGTTCCAGGAGATTCATGCCCAAACACCGCTGCCTGCATTCATGCGAACAAGATGGCCGCCACCTCATGGTTGTTCATAGGAAACGCGGCCACCCAGACGAACAATTAGAACACTGCAGTGAGAAACGTTCCAAGTTGTTAATAGGTGTTAACAAGCTCCAGGGTGGTCTCTGTTCGTGCGGTTGTTCGGAAAACAAACCATATAGTCCCAATTGCACGAACAGAACCTGTTTGAAGTTTATTAACCAATTCTGTTGCAGGGACCATAGTCACAGGGTAAAAGGCTGGCAAGTAGTCCCCTCCAAGAACTCGTGGCAAATTCAGCTAAAAAGGGTAGTTTTCCACAAGCAGCTCTTACAAGAGCTAGTGATTTAGCACTCCAAGCAGAAGAGAGACAGCTGTTGTAGCTTTCTCCCACAAATATTAGACGAGGCTCTATGCCATTAGATAACTGGTTTTAATGGGGCCACACACAGCCTTTTATATCAATCCCCATGCAATGGGCACTCCCCACTGGACCTGAGAGTAGACTACAGTAGAAACAAATGCACAGTTACATTGGCTCTCAGGTCCAGGACACTCGCGTACAGAATAAGATAAACCCTTCCCTGTGCCTCAATCATCTCTAGGCCCAGAGAACATACATTTTAGCAGTACCCTCAAAACCTATGGAAACCCCACAAAAGTTATATGTGGGGGACCAACATATCGATATATCTCCCAGATCGGTTCAGAGGTTTGAAATTTCCATGGAGGTCACATTTTGACTGACCACACACGAGGCTCCTGCCCAAAAGAGTTCCATGAAATCAGGCTGTGCAGTCTGTCTCTTTCAGTAATACACAATACAGTCAAAATACCGAATGTAGGGGTTCGTGGGTCTGATCAATCTGTTTCTTGTTCGGGAGCTTGTTCCCACCGTGAAAACAATGAATGAAGCGCATGGTGAGAACAATGGATGGCGGCCATTTTAACTCACAGACACTGTTTGGACTTTTCTAGACGGTGCCATCTCGCCGGTATTTGGTGCACAAAGACATCATGCAGTAGTTTTAAATTATACAACAGGGGACACATTATATAGTAATTATTTTTCATATAGCCTGTATATGTTCTGCGGAATCTGCATTAAACTGTATCTTCCAAACTACTGAACGGATCTGTGGTTCACCCAGATCCCCCGGTTCCGAGGATATACTTTTATATATTTTTTATGGGGTTATTGCATGTTTTGGGGTCCCTGTGATATGTTTTATAATACTGTATTTCTCTGCCTGTGATAATTGTGTTCAGTAATCATATCACAGGCAGAGGGGAGGATTTATGTGGGAGTGTCTGTGTGTATTGTACTGATTGATTGGTTGTATTTCAAAACCCTGTGGGCAATACTATGTTTGTGGATTGTGAATAAAAGAGGCTGTATGTGCCAGTACAGTCAGTTCTACTTCACCCTCAATTTGGAGTGCCGTCTCTTATTGGGGGAATCTGCTACAAGGGATTGCTATGCTCTGCATATTCCCTTGCTATAATCACTCCTAAGCTCTTGTAAGAGCTTGTTCCTGTTTTGCTCTCTGGAGGAGTCTACGGTGGTTATGGTGTCTGCTGCAGTGCTTGGAGTTCTCAGGAAGCACTAGGAGCATCCTTCAACGGAGGTACCCAGTCGGGGTGCCAGGTGATCCGTTACACTTCCCGCACCCACAGCCTCCCAGAACCTATAGCCTTCCCGCGCCCACAGCCTCCCAGAACCTATAGCATCCCAGCGCCCACAGCCTCCCAGAACCTATAGCATCCCGGCGCCCACAGCCTGCCAGAACCTATAGCCTTCCTGCGCCCACAGCCTCCCAGAACCTATAGCCTTCCCGCGCCCACAGCCTCCCAGAACCTATAGCCTTCCCGCGCCCACAGCCTCCCAGAACCTATAGCCTCCCGCGCCCACAGCCTCCCAGATCCTATAGCCTTCCCGCGCCCACAGCCTCCCAGAACCTATAGCCTTCCCGCGCCCACAGCCTCCCAGAACCTATAGCATCCCGGCGCCCACAGCCTCCCAGAACCTATTGCCTTCCTGCGCCCACAGCCTCCCAGAACCTATAGCCTTCCCATGCCCACAACCTCCCAGAACCTATAGCCTTCCTGCGCCCACAGCCTCCCAGAACCTATAGCCTTCCTGCGCCCACAGCCTCCCAGAACCTATAGCCTTCCCGTGCCCACAGCCTCCCCGAACCTATAGCCTCCTGGCGCCCACAGCCTCCCAGAACCTATAGCTTTCCCGCGCCCACAGCCTCCCAGAACCTATAGCTTTCCCGCGCCCACAGCCTCCCTACCAGTATCAGTACCCCTACCAGCTTGCCTCCTCAGCCACTGCATCTGTAGGCTCCTTTGTTGTGTTGTTGTCTGTTGTTTGTATAGCTTGTGTTGTTTAACCCCTTAAATACACAACTTCTGGAATAAAAGGGAATCATGATGGAATATTCCGTCATGTGTCCTTAAGGGGTTAATAAAGCCTGCTTGGATGTATTGTCTGTATTGTAATGCAGAGCTCAGGTTTGTTCTATTTTTGTTCTTTATTTGTATTGGTTATATTGTAATTGATTGTGTTATTGTGTACCGTTGATATTGGTGTGTTATGTATTGGTTGTGTATTGGTTGCTTGTGCTATTAATGTTTACATATTAAACCTTTAGGTAAATTATAAATGTTTTGTTTGACTGTTAAAGGAGGGGACTGAAGAAAACCCAAATTACGAGGAACTACTTTCCTACTTGGAGAATGTGGCAGAGGAGGGTGAGACCTGAAATGTTTATTTATTGATCTTTATAATGACCGCTCCCAGCACCTGCTTCTCGAATTATTCTGGATTTCATCCAGCCTGATTGAGGGCACTTTATTGTTACTTGTGCTTATTTTATATTAAACTTGCGACCTTACGATCTATAAATTATCCTCGTTGAATTTCACATAAGTAATAGGCTTTTCTTAGTGTTTACCTTAATGGAAAGTTGAATTGAAATCATATAATATCACTAAAGTTTTTTCACACATACGATCACATTATCCATTCAGGAAAATAGTAAACACACCCCCCCAAACACATTTGACTGGTCTCTACAGAAATGGGAGGCACTCATTGAATAAATGAGACTGTGTGTACAGCGGTCACCTATGATGGATGACGTGTATATATAAGTGATTGGCTCCGACCATAGGGAACCATGTCGGGTATACTAATATAAAGGGATTTGATCTCATTGTACTCTTTGACCCGACGAAGGTGCACATATTTTTGCACCGAAACGCGCGTTGGGTTGTTACTATTTTAACGTTATTTCACCTTTTGCACGTTTGGTGTTATCCAAACTTACGTATTGACATAATTGATTGATTCTAATTTTCTTTATCTCTTCAATTATGTACTCTAACTATCTAGTTCGATTTAAAGGGAGGGAGGCTTCTCTAGATGGTCATATGTTGATTTAGCATGCTATGAGGATCCATGTGAATATCTATAAACCTCTATGAAGTGAGAATGAAGGCACAATGTTGGGCATCCTAGTTCTTTCTATACAGTATTTAATGAGATTATCGGCATACAACTAATGGTACTCCACCCTATCTAGGACACTATAATTTCTTTAGCGATAGGGATTTTAACCCCCTCTAGACAAGGAATCAAACTATTTATTACTTTGGATTAATCCCTTACTGAACACTGCTCCTATTGGCCAATGTTATAATAAAGCCAACTTTGTGCATGCTGTTCTAACTTTCTTAGGGTTACTTCGTCACTGTATTATTACTACTACTGGTATTTATATAGCGCCAGCATCACTGTATAGCAGTATGAGGTAGAGGAACAGCCTTCTAAGGCTTATGGTTTTATTGTATCTATCTAATTAGTTATCTTTGGTATTTTTATGTCTTGTTACCTTTGTTTTTTATTCATTGCAGTCACCTAGCACTCAGGATACTGCTACATAATAAGTGGGAATTTATCTCACTGGTTGTGAGATTATTATGCCCTTCCTTTTGCTCTTTATAAAAGGAGGTGGCAGGAATAATTGACCAACATGACCCTTGTTAAGTATATGTTAAGGCGAGGGTACAATCACAGATTATCGAGTTGAGGATAGCCTGCAGCAAATTTGGAGCAAGTAGGCATTGTGACAGAAAGGGATATCAAAACATAACATTGCGGACAAGTGGAGTAACTGAAAATGAACAGATTACCTCAAACACTGAATACCTGATGTACTTAATTTAGGCCTGAGTTCCAAAAAGTTTGAGTTCGGGTTTGAACTTGGCCCGAACTTGACCCCGAAGCCAAACCCCATTGAAGTCAATGGGGACCTGAATTTTTGGGCACTAAAATGGCTCTAAAAAAGTCCTGGAAAGGGCTAGAGGGCTGCAAAAGGAAGTAAAATGTATTGCCAAAGTACTTATATACTTACCCAGTGGAAGAAGAAGAATGTTACACTGTTTACAATTTTAAATAAAAAGTATTCAAACATAGCCAGGATTCAGCTGTAAGCATTTGCAACACTTACAACAATCAAGTAACACACATTCATATAAAATGTAAGTTACTTGGCCAGT
Source organism: Pelobates cultripes (assembly GCA_933207985.1). Classification (NCBI taxonomy): domain Eukaryota; kingdom Metazoa; phylum Chordata; class Amphibia; order Anura; family Pelobatidae; genus Pelobates; species Pelobates cultripes. The sequence continues at coordinate 328,149,618 of OW240916.1, forward strand.
CAGTGTAATGACAGGAATGAATAAGTAGATAACTCCCTAATTCCCACGGTATTAGGGAGTTATCTACTAAAAGGCGGAAAAACCTCAATTGGTCTTTCAGCTAAATTTACTAATACTAAGTAAAGATTAATTAGTATTAGTAAATTATGCCCCTACTTTCTATACTGCGAGTAGGGGCATGTCTATTAATAATAATAAAAAAAAGGTTCTCCCCTCCTGAGCCCCCACCCCTGAATGGCGGGTGGGGGCCCTAAAGTAAAATAAGGGGTGGTACCTAATGTCCTCCCCCCTGGCCCCCACCCCTTAGCGGTGGGTGGGAGCCCTAAATAAAAATTGTGAGGGGACACCTAATGTGGGGACACTGAGTGGTGGGTGGGGGCCCTAAATAAAAATTGGGGGGAACCTAATGTCCTCCCCCCTGGCCCCCACCCTTGAGCGGTGGGTGGGGGCCCTATATACCAATTAGGGGGGGGACCCTAATGTGGGGACACTGAGTGTGGGGGCCCTAAATAAGAATGGGGGGACCCAATGTCTTCCCCCCTGGCTCCCACCCCTAAGCAGTGGGTGGGGGCCCTAAATAGCAGTGGGGGGACCTAATGTCCTTCCCCCTGGCCCCCAACCCTGAGCGGTGGGTGGGGGCCCTAAATAAAAATTGGGGGGGACCTAATGTCCTCCCCCTGGCCCTCACCCTTGAGCGGTGGGTGGGGGCCCTATCTACCAATTAGGGGGGGGACCCTAATGTGGGGACACTGAGTGTGGGGGCCCTAAATAAGAATGGGGGGACCCAATGTCTTCCCCCCTGGCTCCCACCCCTAAGCAGTGGGTGGGGGCCCTAAATAGCAGTGGGGGGACCTAATGTCCTTCCCCCTGGCCCCCAACCCTGAGCGGTGGGTGGGGGCCCTAAATTAAAATAAGGGGGGGACCTAATATCCTCCCCCCTGGCCCCCACCCATGAGCGGTGGGTGGGGGCCCTAAAAAAAATTGGGGGCAGGGACCTAATATCCTCCCCCCTGGCCCCCACCCCTGAGCAGTGGATGTGGGCCCTAAATACCAATTGGGGGGACCTATTGTCCTCCCCCCTGGCCCCCACCCCTGAGTGACAGGTGGGGGCCCTAAATAAAAGTGGGGCCTTTAACTAAGTACCTGTAAAAATAAAATAAAATTTATCATTTGATGTTTTCTTTCTTCTAAAATCTTCTTTTTTCAGCCCCAAAAAAGGCCAAATAAAAATCCATAATAACTGACGCACTTAAAAAAACAAAACAAAAAAAAAACAAGCGCAAAAAACTAATCCATCTTCACCCATGGAGACTGAGCTCTGCAGGGTGGGGGAAGGGGTGGGAGCCAGGGGGACGGACAATAGGTCCCCCCACCTTATTGGTATTTAGGGCCCCCACCTGCCGCTCAGGGATGGGGGCCGGGGGAGGACAATAGGTCCCCCCCCCCATTATTTTACTTTAGGGCCCCCACCCGCCGCTCAGGGGTGGGGGACGGGGGGAGGACAATAGGTCCTCCCCTTTTTCAAAACACACCATTAAATCACCGAACTCGAACTGTTGCTGAAATGTTCGGGCTTGGGTTTGGGGTCAAAAAACGTAATGTTCGGTACGAACTTTATAGTTCGGGTTCGCTCAACTCTAGTTAGGACTCTATCAAATATTCTGTACTCTGTCCTTGGGTTTTTACGTCCAAGATGCATTATCTTGCACTTATCCACATTAAATGTCAGGTGCCACAACTCTGACCATTTTTCTAGTTTAATAAAGAAAAAGTTAACCAAGGGATAGGTCAAGACGTCTTCTGCTAGCTAGAACCATAAGCCAGGGAAGACCTATGACTATATCCCACTGTTAAGCACTAATTGAGCAGGGGATAACCCTAATTACTAGAACTAGAAATCAAAAGAAAACAATATCCAAGACATTCCCTCCAAATGGAAAAAGTACAACTTTAAATACACTAGTAGCCTAAAAGCCCCCAAAATTACGAAACCTTTATTATCCATAGGCATAGAGCTAACAATGAAAGTTGAAATAGAACCTCTTCCTCTGTAAACTCACGTGTAATAAATGACTCATTTGTACTTTTTTCTAACTGAGGTCCCTTTCCTTAATTTTCATCTGTAAATACTGAACAAAAATATTCATTGTGGCAGTCAGCTAGACCTTTATCCTCTTCTACATACCTTCCTTCTTTTGTTTTTAATCTAACTAATCCTTGTTTTACTTTTCTTTTCTCATTTATGTATCTAAAACATGTTTTGTCCCCCTTTTTTTACTGACTGTGCTATTTTCTCTTCTGTGTGTGATTTGGAAGCTCTTATAACCTGCTTAGGCTCTTTCTGCCTAATCTTATAGATCATTCTGTCTTCCTCACTCTGTTTTTTTTTATAATTCCTAAATGCTAACTTTTTGTTTTTAACTATTTTGGCCACATCTGCGGAGTACCACAGTGGTTTCTTGAATTTTTTGCTTTTACTGACAAGCCTAATGCAATTTTCTGTTGCCTTCAGCAGTGCAACTCTTGGACTCCATTTAAACTGCTACAGTCTGATAATGACTCCTTTACACATATTCTAATTTTTAAAAAGTCTGTTTTTCTAAAGTCTAAAACTTTTCTTTGTGTGTGGTGTGACTCAGTCACTGTTCTTATATTAAACCACACTGAACACGCTACCAGTATTAATGGAGGAGTTTGAAAACTATGGCCGAGCATCAGGGCTCAAATTGAATCATACAAAATGCGAAATACTACAAGTTTCGACCCCGTCACCGGACTGGAACCAGATCAAACAGACCTACCCCTTCACATGCTGTGAAGATCAGATGAAATACCTTGGCATATGGATCCCATGCAGACCAACAGAAATATACACAAGGAATTACACCCCGCTCCTTCAACAAATTCAAAGAGACCTGAAGACGTGGAACCATGAGTACATCTCCTGGCAGGGACGATTAGCGGTAGTGAAGATGAATATTCTGCCAAGACTCCTGTACTATTTCAACACCATACCGTGGCATATACCACCGGACTTCTTCGCGACAATAAAATCAGCGATAAGCAGTTATATCTGGAAAGGGTGCCTACCCAAATCATGGGGCGGACTAGCACTGCCCGACATACGGAAATACTACCATGCTGCTGTTCTACAGAGGATCAGGGACTGGCACAAAGCCCCGAACCACAAAAGATGGGCAGACCTGGACAGGGAAAGTATGCACGGCACCCTACCCTCACTGGTGTGGCACCAAGCTAGGGGAGAATCACCGAATACGAGTAAGACCTCACCTGTCACACAAACACTACAAACATGAGCTATAGTGAGAAAGGAATCCTATATCTCCCCACAACCGAGCCCGCTGATCCCACTGACACATAACGTGGATCTGGGAGGCGGCCTAGCGAGAGGTGCATGGCCAGAAACTAATGGAGAAGAATATCTCCTCTGAAGGAGGCGCTACACAATGCAGGGCTAAAGAACCTACAGGAATGGACCGGGACCGCAATCCCCACTCTCATGCACAGGTTCCGCTATGCACAACTAAGGCATTTCTACTATAATATCCTGAACAGACAGGCGGTACATAGGGATACAACATGGTTCGAAAACCTGTGCGTCGACACACCTGAAGCGGATGGGAGAGTCTCCATAATATACCAGAGAATACTGCTGGGCGACCGAGTCAGGAATATAGCATTTAAAGGTCAATGGGAAGACCTCACGGGCAGGACATACAGTGACGCACAATGGGAACAGATCCTCATACTGCAACATAAGAGTTCGATCAGCTCAAAATACCAGGAGGCCAATTTTAAACTACTATCCCACTGGTACCGAACACCTGTGTTGCTACATAGGATATTCCCAGGGACCCCTGACACATGCTGGAGATGCGAGACCCACACAGGAACAGTATGACACATATGGTGGGACTGCACTAAAATACAACCATACTGGGACCAAATCCGACAAGAACTGAATGTGATCCTGGGCGACATACCGGACCTTAGCATAGAAGTCGCCCTACTCCACTTCACGGACCAATCCGTGGTACAATATAAGAGATCAATTCTGAGACATCTACTCAATGTGGCTAAAGCCTTAATCCCAACGCTGTGGAAAAGCACACAACCACCCACAATTGCGCAATGGCAACAGAAAGTTATGGAAATTCACACAGCGGAGGCAAAGAACGCGGACTTACAAGGGAGAAGCACCAAACACGTAGATTTATGGAGGCCATGGTACATGTACCTAACACGTCCACGAGCACGGGGAGGGGGGGGAGACACAGGGGACACTGAGACACACATGACCAATATATAACTTATACAAGCAACCCCCCCTTGGAGCCCCTCCCCCCACCCTCTACCCCCCCTTTCTTTCTCTTCTTCTTTCCCTCCGTTACCCGGACCTGCCTCGGGCGATGGCGACTGGTGCCTGCATACCCTACCCCTGGCCTCCTTCAGAGGCAAAATAAGACAGCACCGAATAAGACCAGACGCATATAGGGACTGGGGACCCTACCACACCACCACACACACGTCCAGGTAAACGCCAGACCACACAATAAAACATACACAAATGCCCTGACCCTGGCCAAAGACGATACGGCCCAATCTGGAGAAACAAGGACCGAAAGGACCCTAAACCTGATCCACTTGCAGACTGATGACACGAGACACTTGACCACACTGACAAACACTGGGACTGAGACGATAGCAAACTCAGAAATACAATCCTAGGCTTATGTAGGAGCATATTAAAACACATTTCTGTATTTTGTTAACTAAAAAGTAAACCTCTATAGCCAAATACCATGGCACCGGTATTAGGGACTTACAATCTCGCATCTGAATGACGTGACCATGAGGTACACCTTGCTAAGAGACCTGCGAGTCTCCCTACCATTGAAGCTTACGCAGAGATTTGCATATCTCAATGTATAATAAGCTCCTATGAGTATAAGAAACCTGCGAGTTTCATAATGTTTATCAACCTATTGCATTTTACAACATGAAAAAAACATAATAAAGAAATTTACAAAAAAAATAAAAAATTATAAATTAAACCACACTGACTGATGATCACTGGTTCCTAAACTTTCATCTACAGTAATATCTGATAATAAATCTCATTTGTTAACACTAAATCTAGTATGGCCTTCTTACGAGTTGGCTCCTCAACAACTTGTTTTAGAGACAATGCCAGTAGAGAGTTTAGAATATGTGTGCTCCTGGCACAAGCAGCTATTTTTGTTTTCCAATTCACATCAGGAAGATTAAAGTCACCCATGATGATAACTTCGCCCTTCATTGTCATTTTAGCTATTTCCTCAACTAGTAGGTTATCTAACTCTTCTATTTGTCCTGGGGGCCTATAAATCACACCTACACGAGTTACTGTGTGATTACCAAATTCTACGTAACCCAAACTTTTATTAGGCTAGATTTTATGCTATCCTTCACATACAGGGCCATCCAGGGCTTTCACTGTCTTTTCTTTATATGTCCCAGTCATTTTTCTCATTATACCATGTCTCAGTAACAGCGACTAAATCTACACTATCAGTTGCCATTATTGCCACAAGTTCATGGATCTTATTCCCTAAACTGCGAGCATTTGTAGACATGACTCTAAGCTTATAAATTTTTAACACACTTGCTACAGGCACCTTCTGTTCTTGTTTTGAGGGGCAATTGGATTGATGTTTTATCACCTTTTGCCCTACCTCCCCCCTCTCCTAGTTTAAATACATCCTAGCAAAACCTCTGAGAACACTTGTTCCCTTTTGAGAAAGATGCAAACCATCTTTTTGTACGGTTTATTTCTATTCCAAACAGAGCTACCATGAGAAATGAAGCCAAATCCTTGCTCCCGACACCATTCACCAAGCCACAAGTTAAAGTCCCTAATACGCAGCTGTAACGGATCACCTGGCACCCTGACTTGTTACCTCCGTTGAAGGATGTTCCTAGCGCTTCCTGAGGGCTCCAGGCACTCTAGCAGACACCACCAGGCCGAACCTCTCTTCCTTCAGAGCGAAGCAGGAACAAGCTCTTAAAAGAGCTTAGGAGTGATTATAGCAAGGGAATATGCAGAGCATAGCAATCTCTTTTAGCAGATTCCCCCAATAAGAGACGGCACTCCAAATTGAGGGTGAAGTAGAACTGTTTAATGGAAGGAAGCACTCACAATTTATATAATTCCTCAGGCCAGAGGCACACACCCCTGGACCTGATGGAACACTGGCACACAAAGGACACAAACCAATTGAAACAATACAACAATGTCTGACACACCCAGCCATTACAGCAAAATCCTCCTCTCTGTCTGTGATATAATTACTGAACACAACGGGTTAACGTAATTATCACAGGCAGGAAAATACAGTTTTTCACAATATTCATAACTTTAAAAGTATGCATCACATTCACATAAAACTTACATTTTCAGAATCAGCATACTCCCTTTTTGACTGACTGCAAGCATGGTTTGGGTGTGGTAAGCCAATTATCTCCAGCATACAGAAAATATCTCTATTCACAACAACAGTAAAAACACATAAAAATACAAATTCCTATTATACTGAACAGAACCCCCACATTCAACCCATCCCCAGATAGTTTAGATCTGAGCGCTCAATATATCCGAACAGCGCTCAGATCCCACGAACAGAATAAAATCACCATGTTAAAGTGATTAGCTGGTTAAAGTTTAGCAAAGGCCATACATAGTCCAGTAGAAGTCCATAAGCTCCAAGACTGTTTTTAAAGTGCCCAATTTCCCAGGGGCCATAGTCCCATGGCACGAGGCTGGAAATCAGTCCCCTCCAAAAACCAGTGGTGAGGCCTGAGCCTGTCTCCACAACACCACTACCCTCAGTGCCTGAGCCTCTCTCCACAACACCACTACACTCAGTGCCTGAGCCTGTCTCCATAACACCGCTACACTCCGTGCCTGAGCCTGTCTCCATAACACCACTACCCTCAGTACCTGAGCCTGTCCCCACAACACCACTACACTCCGTGCCTGAGCCTGTCTCCACAACACCATTACACTCTGAAAGTACTGAATATAAATTATGGAGAGCAACAGACTGCGCAATATCCACAACTCTGTCTACCAGATCCTACAGTAATCCATCTGCCATTCCTAGTATGTAACTAAGACATGTTGGTGATGACATGGTAGAGTTACTAATAATCATGTAGTTTATGAAATGGTGAACAAAATGGAGACTGTATGTAAACCTTTATAAAACGTCATATAATACATATGTACTGAGTCCAATAAAACAAGGTGTCGGAAGACAGAATCAAAACTGGAACGGAGGCCTCTAGTATACTTCTAGAATGCCACAGTGGCTGAACAGGCTAGGGGCCGTGATGGCCATACATAATATATAGGAAGAGACAGGAGATATAAGATATACATTAAAAAGACCTACATGCGGAATGCTTAGGAGGATGATAAACACTTATGCATACACAGCTGGCATGGAAGATTAGGATTGAAAGCAATGGCAAATGCTAGAATAATGGTAGAATGTCTCAGTAATATTAGCATCAGATATAACTTAATTGCTTAAACTGAATGTGGCGGAACGTACTGTTCATTGTGACTATTTGACTTTTCTTACTTTCGGGAGTTATCATACCCGAACCCACTTGTTTCGGCTCCTGAATGGGGAGACCCCCTGTACCTCATTAGAACACCGGAACACCGATTAATACATACGTGGGAAACAGCAAAAGAAACAATTAATGAGTGCTTTGCCTTGGTTGGCTCCTTTTCCGATAGACGACCTTGCGAAAATCGGAGAAACTCTACCACTACCTGCTCCGTGCCCCGAACAGTTAGGAGAGCACTCTTCGGGAGAACGAGACTATCATCCACAGACATCCCAAGTCTCCCAATAGTTTTGTGAGACTCCCTTATTCTTAATGCGGCTCCCTGACACCCTCATATCATGTGTACTATCCCGGTAATCACACATACCATGTATATCAAATTGTGTGTGTTTGTTTCCAGGATATTATATATGATTTGAGCCCCCCAGCAGAGCCACACAGCAGCATGGAGTCAGAAGAGAGGCTGGAGTGAGCTGCCACTGCATGCTCACTCCCATCAGCCTCAGCCAGGACCAGAGCATCAAGGAAGAAGTGTAGCTGCGTGTTTGTGTCAGTGTGTATCTGTATGTCAGTGTGTTTGTGTTGGTGTGTGTATATCTGTATGTCAGTGTGTGTATATGTATCTGAGTGTTTGTGTCAGTGTGTATCTGTATGTCAGTGTGTTTGTGTTGGGGTGTGTATATCTGTATGTCAGTGTGTGTATAGTGTGTGTATGTCAGTGTGTGTATCTGAGTGTTTGTTTGGCTTGTAATATTTTAGTATGGAGACCTCTTGCTGGGGGTCTGTGTATAAATTGAGCATGTTTGGCCTGATTAAACTAGATGACTCCCAGAACTATGTCTCGTCTAGTTACTGGGGGAATATGAGCTTAATCACACATGGTTCCAGTCTGTCTGAGAGGAGAAACAGTGGAGGTAATCAGTCAGGTTACCCGGAGTCCGCTACACTGAACATGACTGAATGATGTTCCTAATGCATGTAAACCATAGAGAGAAAGTCTGGGTGAGGTTAGCAAGGGAGGGAATGCAAAAGTAGCAGTCACGAGAACTGCAAGTTTTGCTATCAGATTTTAGATTAAACCCCAATGAAAATTACATCATTAAATGCATACATGCTATCATTTGGGGCATATCTACTAAACAGTAAATTACTAAACAATGTAGGCTCAATGAGTCCCTTAATACCCAGAGGGCAATCAAATAAAACATTCAAATGTAGGATGTAAAGAGCTTCCCATACCCCGGTTGGGTACCTCCGCCGACGGATGCTCCTAGTGCTCACCGAGGACTCCAAACACTCCAACAGACATCATCAGCACTACACGTCCAGTGTTACAGCTTGGCTGGAAACTCGCCGTCCTCTACCCACCCTGGACCCAAGACCAGGATCAAGCTTCCAGTAGGTGAACCTCTCCTACTCCAGAGAGCGGAACAGTTCTTAAAAGAGCTAATGATTATAATCCCAGGGGAGTATAGTGATATAGCAATTCCCAGGGTAGATAGAGCCTTTTCCCCCACACATGAGATGAGATTCTATGTTGAAGGTAAAAAAGGAACTCTATTTTAATGGAGGCACACTGGCCTTTTTTTACAAGTTTCCCAACAAGGGTGACATCCAGGTGGACGTTGTTGGGCACAGGAACACAAAGGGAATAAACCAATATAGCAAGAAGAACAAGTTGTGTACCTGTATGTAATCGGTGTAAAATAAAGAACAAAATAGGTACGATACTAAGTATATCAGTCTCAGACAAATATGCTGAGAAGATATACTATTAAGCAAAGTATACCACTGATATATAGTAAAAAAAGAAAATAACAAACGAATTTTATTGACTTAGTATTAAAACCAAAACGTGCTAGTGTACATATGTGAAAAACACAAATAAGTGCTACAATAAATACCCAAAAATAAGTATGCAAATCAAAAAAAGGATAAAAAATATATCTACCAGTAGTTAAATCTTAATGTATCAGGACTGGCAAACAATCACCAGGCCACTTAGTAGGTATATATCGCAAAAAAAAAAATGAAAGAAAACGCTGGTGAATCTCAGCACTTCATGCAGCTGTACTAAGTGCTAGGGGATTGTAGCTAGTATTGTAATGAATTTATACAAACTTGATAATCAAAAGAATTTTGATAACAATGTATAGATACAAAAAGAGCACAGCTCCACATACAGGCTAATGGGAATCACAGCGAATATATTAGCAACATTGTAACTGAAGCTTAAACAGCCTAAGCAGTCCAGTGTTTCATAATAAGCAGCTGCAGCTTATCCGACTGTGTTGAGAGGATCTAATAGTACACTATGAAAAAATGGATGTAACACTGGATATAAATTGCTGCTATAGCAAATAATACCTCTGTGATAGCATTAGATATAAATGGATGGATTTAACACTAGATATAGATTACTGCTATAGCAAATAATACCTCTGTGATAGCATTAGATATAAATGGATGGATTTAACACTAGATATAAATTACTGCTATAGCAAATAATACCTCTGTGCCTTCGAGGGCACCTAACTGTCATCCAGCTAACACAGAATTAATCGAACATGAGATTAACCGTTTGATTAGCGGCTAAGCTCAATCTAAAAAATAACTTGTTATAGATACACCTAATAAATAAAAAACTATGGATCTGAAAATAGGTAATTTAGTATGATATTTTGCCTTCAGGGGCACCTACCACTAGTCCTGCTAGACACAGAAGAAAAGAGATAAGAAAATGAAGGAGAGAGAAAACAACCGTTTCAATGACGGTAAAGCTATAGTAGGAATAATAATGAAAGTATCTATTAAAGGTTTAATTAATCCTGTGCTGTGATCCCCCTAGTCTGAAACTAGACCTGTGCTGTAAACTGTGCCTTCAAGGGCACCTGTCACTAATCCCACTGGTATAGATACAAAGCAGAAATACGAAAAAATAATAATGTCTACATCACTGATAGGATTCTCTAATAGAGTGTGCTAAAAAATTGATGCGCACACTCAAAAAGCTTATCAATATTAAGATAAGTTAAAAGTGATGAGAAGATAGCATGGTTGCAAGTCGAAATACTTCACCCCCGATCATAGGGGAAGTACTATTGAAACGCCCTGACGCGCGCGTTTCGCCCGACCTGGCTCGTCAGAGGGGAACCGGTCGGTACACTGCGTCTGGTTTAAATCTGTGAAGAAATATCTCTATTGGTTGACAGAGATGATTACTGATTGGTTAATGCTCGTTAATTGAGTTATGACGAAATCAAACTTGTAACAAGAGGAGTCAATCGGATGAGTTTGTTAACCCTTTCTCTACTGGATTTCTCAATTGAATTTAGACAACAATGATAATCAAAGAGGAAAGAACATTTTTAAATGTTAAGAATAGAGTAAGGTTGCCCTAAAAATTGCTGGTTATAATTGGAAAATGAAATATTAGGGGAAAAGGAAACAATAAAAAATTAAATTAAACTAAATGAATAGTGCAGCAAATGAATAATAAATAATAAATTCCTTATCCCAAATTGATTAACCCTTTCTCTACTGGATTTCTGAATTAGAATTTAACCAACAATAATGATTAAAGAGGAAAGAACATTTTTCAAATAAATAAATGTTGTGAATAGAATAAGGTTGCCATAAATATCGCTAATTATAAATTTATAATTTATATAAATTAAAGCCTTATCCCAAATAAAATATAGATATAATGAATAACTTCAAACTATGTTTAATAAATATAAATGAACAAAAAATAAAAAATAAATAAATAAATAAAAGAGACAAATAATTAGACAATATATTACTCTATAATTATGAAAAATTAAACTGGCTATCATAATGTGTAAGCAAATAATAACTTAATACCTGAGAATAGATGAACATGAAAATTAGCCTGGAAAAAGGTATTAAATTCTTATAATGTATTTATATGTATAAAGGCAGCCACCTTAAAAACATTAATGTTATAGAGATACAGTTAGTAAATGGTGAATAAATCCTAAACTTGTCCAGAAAAGGGTAGGTTCAGAGTTAGCCAAGTTGTTTATTGGTGTATAAAGGGGGTAAAATTAAACTCTTCGTTTAAACCGTCAGGTGCTAATGTTTTTAAAAAATAAATCCATCTAGACTCTTTCATTAGGAGAATTTTATTAAAATTCCCTTTCCTGGTGTTTAAGGTTAATTTCTCTAATGCTTGGAATGTAAGGTGTGTTGGGTCAGCCTGATGGTGGTTCCGAACATGGTTTGATACTGGAGTGGAGATGTTTAGGTTGGTGATGGAACAAATGTGCTGTAGTATCCTTCGTTTTAATTGCTGGTAGGTTTTGCCTACATATTGGATACCACAGCAACATGTAATTAGATAAATGACCCGGGTAGAACTACAGTTAATAAATTCCTTAATTTTGTATTCTTTTTTTGTTATGGAACTTGTTACTGTTTTAGTGGGTTTAATAAATTGGCATGCCTTACAATGTCCACAGCGATAAATACCCGTAGTCTGAGTTAACCATGTGGATTGTAATGGTTTAGTGGGCTCAGTGTGACTGTGAACCAAGACGTCTCTCAAGTTTTTAGCCCTGCGTGCCGTAATTTGAGGAAAATTGCCAATGCTTTCAACCAGATCTGTGTCGTGTTGAAGTATTGGCCAATTGTGTGTCATTATCTTTTGTACTTTATCCCAATATAAATCGTACGTGCCTATACAGCGAGTTATTTTTGTTTCTAATTGAGGTTTACAAAATCTTAGACTTTCACTTCTGTCTGTTAGTAATGCTCGTTGATAGGCTCGTTTCAGAATTCTATTTGGGTAGCCTTTCTGTTTGAACATCGTTCTTATTTTATTGGCTTCCTTTTGAAAGGATATTTCAGTGGAACAGTTGCACCTTGCGCGCAGGTACTGGCCAAAAGGTATTCCTGACTTTAACTTAGCAGGATGATAGCTAGTCCAATGACTCCTTCATTTTCTTATCTTTTTTCCTCTGTGTCTAGCAGGACTAGTGGTAGGTGCCCCTGAAGGCAAAAATATCATACTAAATTACCTATTTTCAGATTCATAGTTTTTTATTTATTAGGTGTATCTATAACAAGTTATTTTTTAGATTGAGCTTAGCCGCTAATCAAACGGTTAATCTCATGTTCGATTAATTCTGTGTTAGCTGGATGACAGTTAGGTGCCCTCGAAGGCACAGAGGTAATATTTGCTATAGCAGTAATCTATATCTAGTGTTAAATCCATCCATTTATATCTAATGCTATCACAGAGGTATTATTTGCTATAGCAGTAATTTATATCCAGCGTTACATCCATTTTTTCATAGTGTACTATTAGATCCTCTCAACACAGTCGGATAAGCTGCAGCTGCTTATTATGAAACACTGGACTGCTTAGGCTGTTTAAGCTTCAGTTACAATGTTGCTAATATATTCGCTGTGATTCCCATTAGCCTGTATGTGGAGCTGTGCTCTTTTTGTATCTATACATTGTTATCAAAATTCTTTTGATTATCAAGTTTGTATAAATTCATTACAATACTAGCTACAATCCCCTAGCACTTAGTACAGCTGCATGAAGTGCTGAGATTCACCAGCGTTTTCTTTAATTTTTTTTTTTGCGATATATACCTACTAAGTGGCCTGGTGATTGTTTGCCAGTCCTGATACATTAAGATTTAACTACTGGTAGATATATTTTTTATCCTTTTTTGATTTGCACACTTATTTTTGGATATTTATTGTAGCACTTATTTGTGTTTTTCACATATGTACACTAGCACGTTTTGGTTTTAATACTAAGTCAATAAAATTCGTTTGTTATTTTCTTTTTTTACTATATATCAGTGGTATACTTTGCTTAATAGTATATCTTCTCAGCATATTTGTCTGAGACTGATATACTTAGTATCGTACCTATTTTGTTCTTTATTTTACACCGATTACATACAGGTACACAACTTGTTCTTCTTGCTATGTTCATATTTGGGGTTACCCCCCGTTCTTTAAAAGTGTACCTTTGATTTGGCTCTAGTTCTACTTTCTTTTGCTTGAATAAACCAATAAGAACAGTAATTAACTGTACGACACTCACATAACACACATACAATCCCTCCCCTCTGCCTGGGAGATAATTAAGGCAGATAATGCATTAACTTAATTATCTCCAGGCAGCAAAACACACATTTTTACAAAGTCTAATAAGTACTCCATAACACAACATATCTTCATAAAAGTCACATCCCCTGATAGCCCTGATCTGGGTGAACACATATCCAAAAATCACCCAGATCAGAGTAGGAAATTCCTGGAAGTCTCTTTTTGACCGACCGCACGCATGGTTTCATACCCAAAACAGTTCCAGAGAATTAGGCTGTGCGATTGGTCTTTTTCAAACCATCGAAGTACCGTTTGAATTACCGAACGTACAGGTGAATGAACATAGTCAATGTGTGTCCCTTGTTCGTGTGCTTTGACTTACCGAACGCCATTCAACTCCCATTCGAATAGTCGAAGTTCCCTGGAAGGTAACTGTTCAGCGGTGTTTGTGCTGTCACATGTCCGGTTTGAGTTCCATGAACCTGATGACAAAACACAGCTAAACATGTTTGACCAAATAAAATGGCCACCGCCACGTGTTCGAATGTCGAATGGCGCCCACTTCGACACTTCGACTGTAGCAGAAGTGCCTCTTCGAAAGTTCGTATCTGTTCCGTTAGAAGTCCAAAAGGCAGAAACAGTATATTTAACCCCCAGTTCTGCAAAGGGCCATAGTCACAGGGTAGGAGGCTGGCAAACAGGCCCCTCCAAAAACCATTGGTTTGCCACATATCTCCCTTCCTAAGGGGACACTAACCTGGTACCTGACCTCCTTGCGGTCGGTACCTGAGTTAGTCCAGTAGCCCACCCACAAGTCATTACTGGTAGTTCCAGGATCAAGGACAAGGGGAGGGCAGAGACTAACTGCACTCTGCCCTGGTGCCAGCGCTTCTGCTGGGAGGACTAGTACGTAGCCTTGACCTGTAACAAGGGGGTAGGTAGGGCAGATGGGATGGGGTCAGCGAATACTACCCCCAGCACCTGGTTGCAGATCTGCTGTGGAAAGAAGGGATCGCCTACCTCCGCCTCCTGGTCTGCTGCAGAGACAGTGGTCCCATTTGCACCATTGGGGTCAGGAGTGCTGTCCCCATGTGGTTGGGGAGAACGAACAGTTGTCTCCTCTCCCGGTATCTCCGGCTGCTGTTGGAGAGAGAGACCGGTTGTCTCCTCTCCCTGCAAGGTACACTGCCGCTGGGGAGGGAGACCGATTGTCTCCTCTCCCTGAAACTCACCCTGCCGCTGGGGAGTGAGACCGGTTGTCTCCCCTCCCTGTCACACACACTGCTGTTGGGGAGGGAGACTGATTGTCTCCACTCCCTGTAGGATACACTGCCGCCGGGGAGGGAGGACAATGCTCTCCTCTTCCTGTGACTCTGTCTGCCTCTGGGAAAGTTCCCTGGAAGGTTCAGCGGTGTCCTATTTGAGTTCCATGAACTCTACGACAAAACACCGCTGAACACGTTCGACCAAATAAGATGGCCACCGCCACGTGTTTGAATGTCGACTGTAAAAGGTCACATGGCACCTCGACTGGGCACCTCCGCCAACAGATGCTTCCTAGCTGATGCTGAGGACCATAAGCACCGCACCGGACACCACAAGCACTGCAGACTCCACAACCGCCGTAGCTTAGCTGGGATCTCGCCGTCTTCCTTCCACCCTGGACCAACCTCTGACATCCAGGACCATGTGGGAAAGACCACTCCTACTCCAGAGAGCGTAGCAGGAACCGCTCTTAGAAGAGCTAGTGATTAAAACCCAGGGGAGTATAAAGAGTATAGCAATCCCCAGTGTGAATAAAGCAGTTCCCCTCCAATCACGAGACAAGGCTACGTGTTGAGGGTTAAACAGGAACTCAAGGTTTAATGGGACACACTGGCCTATTATACAAGTTTCCCAACAAGGGTGACGCCCAGGTGGACCTTGTTGGGCACAGGACACAAAACATGCAAGGCAATAAAAACAGTGTAACAATGAAAGACACTCCCACACACAGTACACAATCCCTCTCCTCTGCCTGTGAGACAATTAAGGTAGATAATACAATTTAATTATCCCCAGACAGAAAAACCACACAAGTCCAATAAGTACCCCAAAATACAACATATCCCCATAAAAGTCACATCGCCTGATAGCCCTGATCTGGGTGATCTGATCTGGGTGAACCACATATCCAACATATCCAAAAATCCCAGATCAGAGCAGGGGTTCAGGAAATTCCTGGAAGTCTCTTTTTGACCGACCGCACGCATGGTTTCATGCCCAAAACAGTTCCAGAGAATTGGGGCTTGCGGTTGATCTAGTTCGGTAGTTTGAAAACTAACAAACTACCGAACTGAGTCAATAGTCTTAGCCTGGAGCTTGTTCCCTTCATCTAGACGAATGATCTAACCGAACAGTGTCCTTCTAAGCTGAATAGAAACGAACGCAGGCGATGATGGAAGTCCAGCGGTGTTCGGGAGTTTCTGTATACGATTTCAGTTCCATGAGATTCATGCCCAAACCGCTGCCTGCATTCATGCGAAACAAGATGGCCGCCACCTCGTTGTTGTCCATAAGAATCGCGGCCACACAGACGAACAATTAGAACACTGCGGTGAGAAATGTTCTACATTGTTAATAGGTGTTAACAAGCTCCAGCGTGGTCTCTGTTTAGTGAAATTGTTCGGTAAACAAACCATGTAGTCCCAATTGCACAAACAGAGCCTGTTTGAAGTATATTAACCAGTTCTATTGCAGGGGCCATAGTCACAGGGTAAATGGCTGGCAAGTAGTCCCCTCCAAAACCCAGTGGCAAAGTCTCTTTCATCACAGCGGCCACTTCAACACTTTGACTGTATCCAAAGTGCCACTTTAAAAGTTTGAATCTGTTCCACTTAGAAGTTCAAAAGGCAAAACCAGTATCTTTAACCACCGGTTATTATTATTATTATTGCCATTTATATAGCGCCAACAGATTCCGTAGTGCTTCTTATTATTATGAGAGGGGGATTTAAATATAAATAGGACAATTACAAATAAACTTACGGGAACAATAGGTTGAAGAGGACCCTGCTCAATCGAGCTTAGATTCTATAGGAGGTGGGGTGTAAAACACATTAGGACGGGAATTTGCAGTCAAATAAGGTGGGCTGCCCTTTAGGAGAGAGCAAGAGACAGGTATGGGAGGTAGAGGTTACTCTGGAAGGCCATAAGCTTTCCTAAAGAGATGGATTTTAAGGCACTTCTTAAAAGATGCAAGACTAGGGGAGAGTCTGATGGCGGTAGGCAGACTATTCCATAGGAAGGGAGCCGCCCGCGAGAAGTCATGCAAGCGTGAGTTGGCCGTACGGGTGCGGACAACGGACAGGAGGTGGTCACAGGCAGAGTGGAGAGACCGAGAAGGGACATACTTATGGATCTGTGAGGAGATATAAGAGGGGCTAGAGTTGTTCAGTGCTTTATAGGTGTGAATTAGTACCTTGAATTGACTCCTATAGCATGGTTTGGGGCGAGTCCTCCTCGAGGTGCTTGTTTGGAGCGGTGCTGCAGTGTTAAAGGCAGAGGTGAGGGTGTATCTGTATGTCAGTGTGTTTGTGTTGTGTTATATGCGGAGATGGCCAGTGAAGAACAGGATAGGGAAGGGATGGACAGCAGTCGTGAATCAATATCAGCTGACAACTGCTGGAGATCAAGAGAATTAAGGTCCCTCCTGTGTTGAGGGGGGTTAGGCTCAGGTTGTTGGGTGAGGGGGTACACAAGAGGAAATGATAAGAGGTGGTGATCAGAGAGAGGAAATGGAGTGTTGCAGATATTAGATACTGTACATGCATAAGTGAAGATTAGGTCAAGGGTATTGCCAGCTACATGGGTGGGGGAATTAGCCCACTGTGATACCCTGAGGGAGGAAGTAATTGAAAGTAGTTTGGAGGCTGCTGAGGTCAAAGGTGGGTTAATAGGAATATTGAAGCACAGGGCCATAGTCACAGGGTAGGAGGCTGGCAAACAGGCCCCTCCAAAAACCAGTGGCGAGGTCACTTTCGCCACATAGGGTGACTAACAAATGCATATGATGCAGTTTTAGGAGTTTGAGGTTGTTTTAGTAAGAAGACTTTTAGACATTTAGAAGATATTCCCCTTTAACCCCTTAAGGACAGAGCTTCAGAAGCTTGTCTTGCACACAGATGATTCAGTGGTAAAGTGCACTCACTGGCAGAGCCAAACTGGGAATCCCTGGGAATCCAAAGCAGCCCTGGAAAAAAAACGTATGCCATTCCTACAAGTCTAAATATATATATATATAGTACAGTAAGCACACAAGCTCACTGACATGCGCAAATAGGCTCACTAACAGACAAAACTCTCTGACTCACACACAAGCTTACTACAGACACTCACTTGTATAAACAGAAGGCTCACTACAAAGAAGTTCAGGGACACACACACAAGCTCACTAAAGACAAGCTCACTGACACACACAAGCCCACTAAAGACAAGCTCACTGACACACACAAGCTCACTAAAGACAAGCTCACTGACACACACAAGCAGTACCGTTTTAACAGAGTTAATGGCCCCCGGGCAAAGCAATACACTGGGGCCCTTCCTACGCAACAGCAGGTATATCAGTGTCACAATCCAAAGCGCGAACAGTGAGAAAACAAAAAAATCAATAGAAAAGAACTTCCCTTAGAGGAGATATAGCCCAAAGATTTCCTCCTGTCTTCTAGAAAGAATATACACAAAACAGGAGAAACTCTGCTAAAAAGAAAAAAATGAGCCCATAACTGCGTATGAAAAGTTCTGAGAACGCGCACTTTGTAGGTAAAAATGATGCTTTATAAGAACTTGTTCCTTTGATGTCCAGACCCCCATAATCTCCGTAGTAATGGGGTGTCATTTTAAATTGTAGTGCAAATAAGTAGTGAAGCTTGATAACAATTTACTGACTTAAAACAGCAAGTGTAATTCAGAAAAGTCACCACTAGTTGTCCAGCACGTTTTGTCCTGTTTAGGGACTTCCTCAGAGACATGTCTTTAACAAGTGCCAAAGAACAACAACATGATGAACCCACTGAATGTCAGCACTGCCCCAGGAAGCACCTCTAGCAGCCATCTGAGGAGTGGCCAGTGGAGGTATCCCTAGGTTGTCATGTAAAGACTGCATTTTCTCTGAAACAAACAGTGTTTACTGTAAAAAGCCTGAAGGGAATGATTCTACTCAGCAGAACAAATACAATACGCTGAATATTATGTCGGCTTCATCCCATGGTCATCGCTGTGAGGCTCCCCTGTTACAGACCCCACTCCCACAACTCTCAGCCCAATCTATCTGTTTCATCTTACAGTTGCCATTCCCACAACTCTCAGCCCAATCAACCTGTATCCATCTTACAAATCTCAGTTCCACAACTCTCAGCACAGTCTATCCTTATCCATATTACAGACCCAACTCCCACAACTCACAGCACAGCCTGTATTTATCCTTCTTATAAACCCTACTCCCACACATCTTAGTCCAGTCAATCTGTCCCGATTTTCCATACCCAGAGCTTCCACCTTGTATCTTTCACTAATTAGTGACTCTGAATCCTCTGTCCTCTGCACTCACTGTCCTCTCCTATCCTTCTTACTAGTTGGCAGGGCTCCTGGTCTGCATCCTGGGACAAAAAAAGTGGTGGAAATAGTGAGTGTAGCTGTAATGGGACATGCCACACTGTCAGACAGAGAAAGAGGTGGCTGTAGTGAGTGTAGCGGTAATGGGACATGCCACACTGTCAGACAGAGAAAGAGGTGGAGTGAGTAGTGAGTGTCACACTGTCAGACAGAGAAAGAGGTGGACATGTCACACTGTCAGACAGAGAAAGAGGTGGATATACGGAGTGTAGGGGTAATGAGACATGTCACACTGTCAAACAGAGAAAGAGGTGGATATACGGAGTGTAGGGGTAATGGGAAATGTCACACTGTCAGACAGAGAAAGAGGTGGATGTAGTGAGTGTGGCAGAGAGGGGACATGTCACACTGTCAGACAGAGAAAGAGGTGGATATACGGAGTGTAGGGGTAATGAGACACTGTCAGACAGAGAAAGTCACACTGTCAGACAGAGAAAGAGGTGGATGTAGTGAGTGTGGCGGAGTGTCAGTCAGGGTAATGGGTGTAAATGTCACACTGTCAGACAGAGAAAGAGGTGGATGTAGTGAGTGTAGGGGTAATGGGAAATGTCACACTGTCAGACAGAGAAAGAGGTGGATGTAGTGAGTGTGGCAGAGAGGGGGCATGTCACACTGTCAGAGAATGAAAGAAAAGAATGTAGTAAATGTAGCGATAAGGGGACATTAGAAATGGCATCTCCACAATCCACGCTGAATTATAGAGCATGATGGGGAGGAGTGATACTTTCCTTTTTTAAATCTGTAATCATGGGTCTATTACTGGGGATTGAGCCTGGAGGTAAAGCTGCGTCAGCCCAATATGTTAATTCCACCGTGACCATCATTGCCATGTGTGACGGACCGCTGGCACTCCGACCGAGTAACTCCGCCAATTAATGCTCCTAGTGCTTGCCGAGGACTCCACCGACACCATCAGCACTGCAGACCCCACTTCCAGCGATGAAGCTGCGCCAGGGTCTCGCCGTCCTTCACCCACCCTGGACCCAAGGCCAGGATCCAGCTTCCAGTGGGCAGACCTCTCTTCCTCCAGAGAGCGTAGCAGGAACAAGAACAGCTCTTACAAGAGCTTACCTTGGGGAGTATAGTGTGAATATAGCAATCCCCCAGAGTGTAGTTATCCCATTGTTACGCTACTTGGGGTGATTTGGATTGGAACTCAACTGCAGCTTGTAAAACAGACAGAGGCGGCTCTCTAATTAGGTGGTTTAGGCGGCCGCCTAAGGCCTCGCGCTGGCTAGGGCCTCGCGGCCGCCTAAACCACCTTATGGCAGTCTGTGTCAGGCCCTCGGTCAGTGACCAGACACCGCAGGCACAGGTCTGCAGCTCCGTAGTGAGCAGAGCTGCAGACCATGTGTCTCGCAGGAATTAGCCAATCAGAGCGTTGCTGCGGGTTACCATGGCAACGCTCTGAAATCACGCGAGATTACACGGTCTGCAGCTCTGCGGAGCTGCAGACCGGAAGAAGTGGCCACCGGACCACCAGGGAGCCCACTGGACCACCAGGGAGGACAGGTAGGCTCTCTCACCCCCCTCACCATCACCCACCCTTTTCCCCCTCAGCCTCACTACCCCCCACCACCCTCAGCATAACCACCCCCAACCACCCTC
>OW240916.1:328172803-328185800 GCA_933207985.1 Pelobates cultripes
TGTATGTGTTTAGGGGCGTGGCTGTATGTGTTTAGGGGTGTGGCTGTATGTGTATAGGGGAGTGGCTGTATGTGTTTAGGGGAGTGGCTGCATGTGTATAGGGGAGTGGCTGTATGTGTTTAGGGGCGTGGCTGTATGTGTTTAGGGGTGTGGCTGTATGTGAATATGGGAGTGGCTGTATGTGTATAGGGGAGTGGTTGTATGTGTTTAGGGGCGTGGCTGTATGTGTTTAGGGGCGTGGCTGTATGTGTATATGGGAGTGGCTGTATGTGTATATGGGAGTGGCTGTATGTGTATATGGGAGTGGCTGTATGTGTTTAGGGGAGTGGCTGAATGTATAGGGGAGTGGCTGTATGTGTATAGGGGTGTGGCTGTATGTGTATAGGGGTGTGGCTGTATGTGTTTAGGGGCGTGGTTGAATGTGTTTAGGGGAGTGGCTGTATGTAAAATACAAATACAGAGTCCGAGCGTGTCACCCAAAGGAATCCCAAGTAACTCACAAAAACACCCGTGTGGCAACCTCTCTTATCCACACTTAAAACACAATAGAAATATATACATACATGATGGGTGGAGTATCTTGGTCCAGAATAACAGATTGTGGTGTAAATACAAATATAAATGGAATAGCTGTGAAAACACAATAGTAGACAGGCACCTAGTGCAATATTGTACAATATTAAAATGACACAATTCAAAGCCAATATGGTTGTACTCACAAGGAGAGAGACAGAAATTTATGGCTCAATCTAGGCGCCGTGGGATAATCAAAGGGATCCCACTCCCTTGGTATGTGTGGATGGTCCTCTGTTGTTTCCAATAAGGAATGTCCACATCAATTATTATGAAGAACTAAGTAACTTTTAATAATCAAACAAAAATAAAATATAAAGTATGAATAAAATAGCAATAAATAAGTCCTCTATGGGATGCAAAATAAGTCCTCTATGGGATGCAAGACGCGTTTTGCCTAAGTCCTAGGCTTCCTCAGTTGCAGTTGTTACCTTCTACTGGTGCTCTTTTATGTCCAGTGTGTTCGGTAAATTCCTCCACTTCGTGTTGGCGCGATGTTTCGATTTCCGGTCGCATGCCCGTGACGTACTTCCGGCTCACGGCTTCTGCATTTAATCACTGTTGGAACGCATATGCGTTCCACTCGTATACAAGTGTGTTTACTTCCGGTCACATACTTATGACGCACATCCTGTACGCCACTTCTTCATTCAAATCGTTTGTTGGAACGCATATGCGTTCCATTCCCATGAAAAACTTTATTATTCATTATCATACACTCAAAATATCGTAAAACAAAGGGAGATTGAACGTGTCATTCGTAAACAAATAGTAATACTACAATATTTAAAAAGAAAGTATCAATTCATCAATATTAAAAAGTATTAAAAAATAGAGATTAGATCATAGTAGTTTAAAATCTATACTTAGTATATGAGAAATATAAAAATATAAAAATATGCGAATATAAAAAATATATAAGCACCACATATACACTTCATATTTAAAATTTAAAATATAGCTAAGTATTAAGAAAATGGCATATTTCAAAATCTAAGTTAAGTCCATTTGGTATCAGGGTATTGAAATTAAAAATAAATTTCATCTCTTCTTTCCCTAACTTCTTTATATAATTGCCTCCCCTCCAGTCTTTTTGAACTGCTTTAATTGCACAGAAAAATAAACCTATAGGGTCTTGGTTATGAAAATTTTTAAAGTGCTGAGAGACAGAGTGTGTTTCAAGGCCTTTTTTAATGTTGCGAACGTGTTCTGCAATTCTTGTATTTAGGGGCCGTATTGTTCTTCCTATATACAGAAGATTACAGGGGCACTTTAAAATATATATAATGCCTTTGGAATGACAGGTAAGATGATCTCTTATTTTATATTGTTGTCCTATTATTTCACTTATATCTATCAAGTGTCTTTTTTAACTTTTTGTAACTCTGCATGGCAAGCAATCTCCACAGCCATAAAAACCTGTAAGGTTATCGATAAAGTGCTTTGGTTTTATTGTTTCTAAATTGCTTTTGACAAGAATATTTTTTAGATTGTTTGTACCTCTATATATCATCTTGGGTTTAGGGGGTAAAATATCTCTAAGTATGGGATCATCTCTTAGAATGTGCCAATGTTTGTTGATTACTTTTTGGATCTTTTTTGTATTTCTGTTGTATTTGCTGATAAACGGAATTTCTTGAAATTTAGTAGAAGTATCTCTGGGTTTGTACTTCAGGAGTTGGCTTCTATCTAGAAGTTTAACTTCTTCCATACTATTCTTTAAATCTCCTTTATCATAGCCCTTCTCTATGAATTGGTTCATTATGTATTCAGCTTGTTTTACATATTCTTCATCTTCTTTGCAGTTCCTCCTTATTCTTTTAAATTGCCCCTTTGGGGCATTAGTGAGCCAAGGGGTATGATGGCAGCTGGTCCAATCAATGTAGCTGTTTGTATCTACTGGTTTAAAGTAGTTTCTGGTAAAAATCATAGATTTTTGTATATAGATGTTTAAATCCAGAAAATTGATATCTGTATTGCTCACGTTGCTGGTCAATTTGATGCCCCAGTCATTGGTGTTGAGGAACTTGAGGAAATGGGTCAATTCGCAGCTGTTCCCCCGTCCAGATGAAGAATATGTCATCTATATATCTGCGATAGGACACCAAGTTCACCCTCCAGTCATGGTCACCTGAGATAAAGTGTTTCTCCCAGTAGGCCATGAATAAGTTAGCGTAACTGGGGGCGAACTTGGTGCCCATCGCAATACCACAAATTTGGAGATAAAATTGTTCTTGGAACCAAAAAAAATTATTGGTTAAAATAAGTGAGATTCCTTCCAAAATAAACTCTATTTGTTCTTTCTTAAAATCCGATTTCTCCAAAAAATATTGAACTGCTTCAAGACCTTTTTTGTGGGGGATGATGCTATATAATGAGCTAACATCGCATGTTACTAAAAGATATCCTTCCTGCCATTCGGTTTGTTCTAATATTTGGAGCATATGTATGGTGTCGTTGAGGTAATATGGAGTTTTCACCACCACAGGTTGCAGCATAACATCTATGTACTCTGATACCCGAGTAGATACCGAGTCAATGCCTGATATTATAGGCCTACCCGGTGGGTTTTGTTGATCTTTATATACCTTTGGTAGGTGGTAGAACACCGGTACTTTAGGATGACTAATAGATAAATATTTGGCTTCCTTTTCATTAATAATCTCTAATTGTCTTCCTTTCAAAATAAATGCCTCGAATTTTTTTTGTACCTCTCCCATAGGGTTAGAAGGTAGTTTTTGGTAAGTCAATGGATCTAAGAGAATTTTCTCTGCTTCTTTAACATAATTCTCTCTATCAAAAATAACTATACCCCCCTCCTTATCCGCTGGTTTGATGACAATGTTATTGTCCTTTCCCATCTCTTTCACTACTTTTTGTTCCTTTCGGGATAAGTTCTGCTGATAGCTATTGATTTTCTTTATTTTATTGACTTCTTTCATAACCACAATTTCAAAAGCCTTCATTTGGTCGGAAATCATATGTCGGGGGAAGAAAGTAGATTTTTCTTTAAGATCTGAATGTATGTAGTTATCTTCTTGTATAACGGTCAAAGGTTCATTCCTTCCGTGGAAGAATTTTTTCAGAGATAATCTTCTAATAAAATGGTTAAGGTCAATAAAAAAATCAAATTGATTAAAATCTGAAGTGGGTGCAAATTTAAGACCTTTTCTAAGAATTTGTTTCTGTTCTATAGAAAGATCCTTTTGAGTTAAATTAAAAATTCCTTTTATATTCGTTTCCTGTTCCGTTTCTCCCTGTAAGCTAAATCTTCTTCCTCTTCTTCTTCCTCGTCTTCTTCTATTATTCTCTGTCTCTTCCCGGGAGACTCTTGAGGAAGTGTTTTTTGGGACCACTGTAATCTGTTGATAGTTGGGTCCTTCCGAAAAAACGAAGAGGATGATTTTTCCACTGGAGTTACATTAGATCTTTGTCGTACATGATGTCTCCCAGTAGTGGTTATTGATTCTAAAGCTTGTGGTCTCCTATTTTCAGTAGGTTTTTCTCCATCATTAATAGTGCGTTCTCTTGGTATATCGCCCTTAACTACTGAACTATAACTTCTTTTGTCATTTTTATATATGTGGTTGTTTTGTCTTTGAGTGTTTGATTCCCAATAGGTATTTTTGTACTGTGGGATTGATTTCTCTCTATGATCTCTCATCCTTTTATTATGTTGAGGTATATACGTATCAGGATAAGGGTTCTGTCTTACATTGTCCTTCCTATTCCTATATGGACTTCTTTCTCGTATTCTCCTACCTTTATTTGGTTTTCTCACATTGCCTGTTTTATAATCATTGACATCTCTAAGGTATTTACTCTTTTTAATTTCTATGACCGTATTTTCTATTTTATCTACTTTTATTCTAATCTCTTTAACAATATTGTTAAAAATTTCCGGGCTAGTATTTTCAATGAGATTCTCTTTCCATTTAATAATATCTTCATTTAGTTTGGGCAAATTTTCTTCCCTCCTAGCCACAATATAGCCCATCAGGCTGAATGAAAAACCATCTAACATTTGGTTCCAGCCTGTCATAAAGTGTGGATCGTCTCTATCTGAGGTTGGGTCTTTTGTAAATCTAACAACTGCAACTGAGGAAGCCTAGGACTTAGGCGAAACGCGTCTTGCATCCCATAGAGGACTTATTTTGCATCCCATAGAGGACTTATTTATTGCTGCTATTTTATTCATACTTTATATTTTATTTTTGTTTGATTATTAAAAGTTACTTAGTTCTTCATAATAATTGATGTGGACATTCCTTATTGGAAACAACAGAGGACCATCCACACATACCAAGGGAGTGGGATCCCTTTGATTATCCCACGGGCGCCTAGATTGAGCCATAAATTTCTGGCTCTCTCCTTGTGAGTACAACCATATTGGCTTTGAATTGTGTCATTTTTATATTGTACGATATTGCACTAGGTGCCTGTCTACTATTGTGTTTTCACAGCTATTCCATTTATATTTATATCTACATCACAATCTGTTATTCTGGACCAAGATACTCCACCCATCATGTATGTATATATTTCTATTGTGTTTTAAGAGTGGCTGTATGCAGGGCCGGATTAACATAGGGGCTGATGGAGCTGCAGCTCCAGGCCCATGGAATAGGCCCATTTAAAAAAAAAAAAAAACTTTTTTTTTTTTTTTTTTTTACACACTACTCTTAGGTTTGCCACCTGACTGGTATTTTAATGGCACAGATGGTATTTCAGGCTGCCTGGCCCTGCCGGTATTGCAGTAATATCAGCAATACAAATGCAGGTAATTTTCTCAGAATAAATGGAAATTACTCTGCAATACCAGCACCGGCCAGTAGGGGTCACTGTGTGTGAAGAGAGGCAGGGATAGGAAGTTACAGAATATCCTTGCCTCTCTCTACTACTCACTTATCTGTGGGGGAGCAGCTACACAGCACAGAGAGTCCAGACAGCAGCTCTAGAGTAAGTGAGGGATCGGGGGAAAGGCAGCAGGGAAACATGGGGACACATGGGGACACTGAGACACTAGGGGACACATTGGGGACACTGAGACACTAAGGGACACATGGGGATACAGACACTAGGGGACACATGGGGACACTGAGACACTAGGGGACACTTACACTAGGGGACACATGATGACACATACACTAGGGGACACTGAGACACTAGGACACAGACACTGGGAGACCTGGGAACGCTGAAACACTTGGGGACACTGGAAAACATGGGGACACTGAGACACTTGGGGACATATGGGGACACAGACACTAGGGGACACAGACATTAGGGGACACATGGGGACACTGTCACTAGGGGACACTGAGACACTAGGACACATGGGGACACATACACTGGGAGACCTGGGGACACTGAGACACTAGGGGACACTGAGACACATGGGGATGCTGAGACACATGGGGATGCTGAAACACATGGGGATGCTGTGAGACATAGGGACATTGGGAGACAGAGACACTATGTCCCCCAGCCAGTGTCCCTAGTGTCTCAGTGTCCCCAAGTCTCCCAGTGTCTGTGTCCCATGTCTCTGTGTGCCTAGTGTCCCCATGTGTCCCAATGTCCACAACTGTCCCCATGTCTCCCCAAGTGTCTGTCTCCCAGCCAGTGTCCCCTAGTCTCTCAGTGTCCCCTAGTCTCCCAGTGTCTGTGTCCCTAGTGTCTTAGTGTCCTCAAATGTTTCAGTGTCTTCATGTCTCCCAGTGTGTTCCTAGTGTCTCAGTGTGCCTGGTGTCCCCATGTCTCCCAGTGTCCCTATATGTCCCAGTGTCCACATGTCTATGTCCACAACTGTCCCCATGTCTCCCAGTGTCCACAAGTGTCTGTCTCCCAGCCAGTGTCCCCTAGTCTCCCAGTGTTTGTGTTCCCATGTCTGTGTCCCTAGTGTCTTAGTTTCCCCAAATGTTTCAGTGTCCCCATGTCTCCCAGTGTCTGTGTCCCTAGTGTCTCAGTGTCCCCATTTCTCCCAGTTTCCCTAAATGCCTCAGTGTCCCTGTGGTCTCTCAGTGTCCCCAGTATCCTAGTGACATGGGGACACACTGAGACATTGGGACACTGGGAGAAATGGGGACACAGACACTGGGGACTAGGGGACTGGGCGACATGGGGACACTGACACTGTGATACATAGGGACACTGAGACACTGGGTGACTTGCGAGACTGAGACACTGGGAGACAGGGAGACACTGGGAGCAATCCATCTATACAGCAGAATCAAACTGTGAGTAGTTTGGTGATTTTACAGAATTTTCTCTGATGTCACTCCTTGTGATTTACATCATGTGATGTCACGCATAACTAATTAATTATACAAATTATTAAGGCTGGTATTTTTTTCCAAGAAAGGTGGCAACCTTAACTACTCTTCACATACTCTTGCTTAAAGGAGCACTATAGGGTCAGGAACACAATCATGTATTTCTGACCCTATTATGTTAAAACCACCACCCTGGCCCCTTCTTGCCTCCCTAAATATAGTAAAATATTACTTGTATTCAATTCTGTAGCTGCTTGCTCAGAAGTGGTGGTCTGAGCAAATTACAATACTTCCCCATAGGATTGGCTGAGACTGTCAACTAGGCAGATCAGGGGCAGAGCCAGCACAAGTCCAACCTAGCCCTGGCCAATCAGCATCTCCTCATAAAGATAAATTGAATCAATGCATCTCTATGAGGAAAGTTCAGTGTCTGCATGCAGAGGGTGGAGACACTGAATGGCAGTGCTGCACACTAGGCAGTACTGCCCCAGGAAGCACCTCTAGCAGCCATCTAAGGAGCAGCCACTGGAGTTATTTTCTCTGAAAAGACAGTGTTTACTGCAAAAAGCCTGAATGGAATGATTCTACTTACCAGAACAAATACAATAAGCTGTAGTTGTTCTGGTGACTATAGTGTCCCTTTAAGTTTGGAAGCTTAAGAGGGATGTATGGGAACAAAACTTGTGTGCACTGGCTGACATTAAAATTAGTTTAGGTAATGCAGACATTGGTCTCTCTAACACTGTGATATGTCCCCTTTCTTCTACACTCACTACAGACACCTTTTCTCTGTCTCAGACTATATACCAGGAACTTCTTCCTGCTAGTAAGAAGGTAACGAGACAAGTGGACCAGCGAGTGCTATGGGACAGTCCTTAGAAAGAATGGAGTGAGCGCATCATTAGACACATTTATGTCAAGCTCAAGGTGCTGCCTGCATAGTATGCCCTTAGTTGGACAGCCTGCAGGATTGGCAGGCAGCCTGACATGCATTCATGCCAGGCTGACCTTCCAATTCTTTGGACAAACATGCCCCTTTTTGTTCACCCCTTTTGGCAGGTCTTGTCACGTGATTCGCGCCAGTGGCACACCCTTTTACCCCGCCCATTGACTTCCTGCTTCACTGGACACTGCTGTTAGGGGTTATGGATTTACTTGAAAGATGAAAGCATAAATTAGAGAGGGATTAGCATAGAGTATGTGTTTTCTTATAGCTGCATCCTATGAGTTTCCCTCCAGCACCATCTCCATCAGATACATGAGGTATGATTGTTTTAGTGTTTTTGGTCGATAAGATAATAAGGCCCATAATTAGGCCCATCATAATTGTCAGCACCAGGCCCACTGTGCTCTTAATCCGGCCCTGGCTGTATGTGTTTAGGGGAGTGGCTGTATGTGTGCAAGGGAGTGGCTGTATGTGTATAGGGGCGTGACTGTATGTGTATATGGGCGTGGCTGTACGTGTATAGGGGAGTGGCTGTATGTGTTTAGGGGAGTGGCTGTATGTATGTGTTTAGGGGAGTGGCTGTATGTGTATAGGGGAGTGGCTGTATGTGTTTAGGGGAGTGGCTGTATGTGTATAGGGGCGTGGCTGTATGTGTTTAGGGGAGTGGCTGTATGTGTTTAGGGGAGTGGCTGTATGTGTTTAGGGGAGTGGCTGTATGTGTATAAGGGAGTGGCTGTATGTGTATATGGGAGTGGCTGTATGTGGTTAGGGGAGTTTCTGAATGTATAGGGGAGTGGCTGTATGTGTATAGGGGTGTGGCTGAATGTGTTTAGGGGTGTGGCTGTATGTGTTTAGGGGTGTGGCTGTATGTGTTTAGGGGAGTGGCTGTATGTGTATAGGGGCGTGGCTGTATGTGTATAGGGGCATGGCTGTATGTGTTTAGGGGCATGGCTGTATGTGTTTAGGGGAGTGGCTGTATGTGTGTAGGGGAGTGGCTGTATGTGTATAGGGGCGTGACTGTATGTGTATATGGGCGTGGCTGTATGTGTATAGGGGAGTGGCTGTATGTGTTTAGGGGAGTGGCTGTATGTGTTTAGGGGAGTGGCTCTATGTGTGTAGGGGAGTGGCTGTATGTGTATAGGGGCGTGACTGTGTATATGGGCGTGGCTGTATGTGGGGTGGCTGTATGTGTTTAGGGGGTGGCTGTATGTGTTTAGGGGCGTGGCTGTGTTTAGGGGAGTGGCTATATGTGTTTAGGGGAGTGGCTATATGTGTATAGGGGAGTGGCTGTATGTGTATAGGGGCGTGGCTGTGTGTGTTTAGGGGAGTGGCTGTATGTGTATAGGGGCGTGGCTATATGTGTTTAGGGGAGTGGCTGTATCTGTTTAGGGGCGTGGCTGTGTTTAGGGGAGTGGCTGTATGTGTATAGGGGAGTGGCTGTATGTGTTTAGGGGAGTGGCTGTATGTGTATAGGGGAGTGGCTGTATGTGTTTAGGGGAGTGGCTGTATGTGTATAGGGGCGTGGCTGTATGTGTTTAGGGGAGTGGCTGTATGTGTTTAGGGGAGTGGCTGTATGTGTTTAGGGGCGTGGCTGTATGTGTTTAGGGGTGTGGCTGTATGTGTTTAGGGGAGTGGCTGTATGTGTTTAGGGGAGTGGTTGTATGTGTTTAGGGGCGTGGCTGTATGTGTTTAGGGGCGTGGCTGTATGTGTATAGGGGAGTGGCTGTATGTGTTAAGGGGAGTGGCTGTATGTGTTAAGGGGAGTGGCTGTATGTGTATAGGGGAGTGGCTGTATGTGTTTAGGGGCGTGGCTGTATGTGTTTAGGGGCGTGGCTGTATGTGTATAGGGGCGTGGCTGTATGTGTTTAGGGGAGTGGTTGTATGTGTATAGGGGCGTGGCTGTATGTGTTTAGGGGAGTGGCTGTATGTGTATATGGGCGTGGCTGTATGTGTATATGGGCGTGGCTGTATGTGTTTAGGGGAGTGGCTGTATGTGTATATGGGCGTGGCTGTATGTGTTTAGGGGAGTGGCTGTATGTGTATAGGGGCGTGGCTGTATGTGTTTAGGGGCGTGACTGTATGTGTATAGGGGCGTGACTGTCTGTGTATAGGGGCGTGGCTGTATGTGTTTAGGGGAGTGGCTGTATGTGTTTAGGGGCGTGGCTGTATGTGTATAGGGGCGTGGCTGTATGTGTTTAGGGGCGTGGCTGTATGTGTATAGGGGAGTGGCTGTATGTGTATAGGGGCGTGGCTGTATGTGTATAGGGGAGTGGCTGTATGTGTTTAGGGGAGTGGCTGTATGTGTATAAGGGAGTGGCTGTATGTGTTTAGGGCCTTTCACGCATGCCTCAGGGAGCGGCCGTGCTGCCACGGGCTGTATGTGTTTAGGGCTGCATGTATGTGTATATGGGAGTGGCTGTATGTGTATAGGGGCGGCTGTATGTGTATAGGCTTGGCTGTATGTGTATAGGGCTTGGCTGTATGTGTTTAGGGGAGTGGCTGCATGTGTTTAGGGGCGTGGCTGTATGTGTTTAGGGGAGTGGCGTATATGGGCGGCTGTATGTGTTTAGGGGCGTGGCTGTATGTGTATATGGGAGTGGCTGTATGTGTATAGGGGCGTGGCTGTATGTGTATAGGGGCGTGGCTGTATGTGTATAGGGGCGTGGCTGTATGTGTTTAGGGGAGTGGCTGTATGTGTATATGGGCGTGGCTGTATGTGTTTAGGGGAGTGGCTGTATGTGTATATGGGAGTGGCTTCCCTCGGACCCACCCTCTTTTCAGTTGTTATTGTCTCTGTCACAGCTAGCGGGGAGCACGTCCTTGCCAATAGGTTTTTGGGGGCTATTACATTGAGTGTACCAAGCTACACGTGGCCATCAAGCCAAAAGCCAGCTGGTGGGAAGTATTAAAAGGAAAAGGGAATTTTGGTTTGGAGGGAGGAGGCAAGTTGGTGCATAGGCACGTGATCTCGTTCAATGTTAAGTCTGTAGGGTCTAGGTGTTAATAATTATATGTTATGTTATGGATTATTTATGTATTATCTCTGGTAATAATTAAATGACAACGTTAATAAATGTTTTAATAAATGCTGTGGCCTGTTCCATCCAAATTTGGTGTCTGTGGTTATTGGGGGGATATTTGGGGTAGGCTATAAGTTATCTTATTTGCATCAAATTCCCCGCTACGTCCATACATGTTCTTCACAGACATGTAGATCCAAGTGCTAGATTAGAAACCTCATACTCTGTACATAGCCCCACCTCGGCCATATTTACAGATAAAATGTATTTATCTGGACACTGTATGCTACGTGAAACAAAAGGCCCAGGGCCTTCTTTAACACAGGACAAAGGAGTCCTATAATCTGCATCTATCCCAGAAGTCTCTTACTGGGTGAGGTGAACAGATAAGTTCAGCGGCCCTCACACAAATGGCCAACGGGGATCTGCAAAGAAGTGATATGCAATACAGGACCATCAATCCTTACTGCTCCCTTTGTGTGGTGTTATGATGTCACAGAGTGATGGCAAATTAGAGGAAGAATGCCACTGATATAGAGGGTGGAGCAGAGGCATTAGGTCTCCATAAGCTGATGCAGGTGTGTCTGTAGATCTGTGAATGTGTGTGCCTCTGTTTGTGTGTCTATCAGTCTGTGCCTGCATGTAAGTATCTGTCAGTGTGTGCCTGTCTGTGTGTGCCTGTCTGTGTATATGTATGTGTGTGCCTGTATTTGTGTGTCTATCAGTCTGTGCCTGCATGTAAGTATCTGTCAGTGTGTGCCTTTGAGTGTATATGTATGTGTGTGCCTGTATTTGAGTATGTCTGTTTGTTCCTGTATGTGTGCAGCTGTCAGGATGGCTGTCATTGCATTTATTCACCTCCTGGAGGTGCTCTTCTTCCTACCACAGATGTACCAAAACTCGACAGAACCAGGCGCCCATTAAGACTCTGTGGCTGTCGGAAATTCATCTGCAGGACGTGGTCATGGTCAGAATGTATACTGTCCTCCAGTGTGGCAAGCTGGGAGAAAAATATTACAATTATTACTCATCATCACATTTCTATCACACAGTAACAATATATATATATATATATATAACATGCTGTATTCGTATTTGTGTGGAGTACACAGAAAGTAAATGATCCCTCGTTAGATTTGAGAAATATTTGCATGACGCCATTTTGTTTTTGGGACCCCTGATATATTGGACAAACCCTCATAATATATGTAGAATTCTGGTGTGAAATCAGTGAATTATGGTGATTCTTTTGAGATTGTGATTAAAAGGCACTGTAAATGCTTCATCCCACTGAAGTGGTTATAGTGTCTGGAGTCCCCTGGTGCCATCCCTCCATTCAGTTTTAAACCGCTTTTAATGTTAAACGAGAGACTCCCAGCAGCCCCATCGCCTCTGTGCTGTGTGTTAATGAGGAAGTATAAGCCTGAGCAGCAATGGGTGGCTGTGATTGAATAAGAGTGTCAGCTGACTGCTTTCAGCCTATCACAGCCCTCATTGCTGGTATGAATTGGTATGGTTAGAAGGAAGTATATTAGCCACACCCAGGAGGGGCAAAGCCATGGGAAGCCAGGGACCCTTATATTGTGTTAAACTGCTGGCAAATGGTTTAATGCTGAATGGAGGAACTGCGTCAGGGAAATCCAGACACTATAACCACTTTAATGAGATGGAATGGTTTAAAACTAAATGGAGGGATAATGCCAGGGGACTAGGGGCACTATAACCACTTCAATGAGATGAAATGGTTTGACACTAAATGGAGGGATAGCACCGGGGAACTTCAGGCACCATAACCACTTCAATTATATAAAATGGTTATAGTGCCTAGAATGTCTCTCTAATTCATTGATTTTATACTTGGTACACCTTAACTCCATACACTGCTGGGTACCTGGTCACTTTCATGCATGAACACAGAAATAGATTAGCTCTAGTCAATCCATCTGACATGAATAAATGGGGTATATATGTGTACAAGTGTATGTAGAGATAGATTTACTGTGGTATAATTTACAAGCCCACTCTGACTTTGGGGTCGAACCTGTTGCTCGGACAGGGTGATGGTCTGGTTAAAGATAGTCCAGTTGACACTCTGGAAGCAGGGTGGGGTGGTTAGAGATCCATTGTAACGATAGTATCTGTCCAGCTTCTTGGGTAATAGGCCACGAATATCAAACCTCGGGATC
>OW240916.1:328185900-328197336 GCA_933207985.1 Pelobates cultripes
TAGTGGCATCCCAACTGTCAGCAGTGGCATTATCTATACACCAAACCTGCTTCATTAAGATAAAGTTGCTTTGGTGCTAAGTGTCCTGTGGCGAAACCAACCTCGCCACTGTGAACTGGAGAAGCCTGGTTGCTCGCCTGCTCCCTTTGGACTATGGCCCTGCAGGTTAAACCGTTTATTTCCCCTGCAGAAAGGCTTATTTGTGTGATCTGAGTGCCATTCATCTAATAATGTGCGCTCAGACCTGAGCTATCTGGGGATATGTGAAATGTCAGTGTTTTATGTATAAATGTGACTTTATGTATTTTAAAGTGTTTTGTGTCTTTTTGCAACCATGTGCTTAATGGAGTCTTGTGTCTATCCTGGGAGATAATTGAATTACTCTCCAGGATAGAAGACTCTGAAACTGGTTTGGGCCAGAAAGCCATGCTTCATTTAGTCACAAAGGACTTTCCCTTAACTTTTGAACCCCTGGCCTGATTCGTGCCATTTTTTAATATGTTGTTCCCCTGAATGGATGGATTATGAAAATGTATGTTTTATGTTTGTGACATGTATAGTTTAGAAGTTATAAATATTGTGTAAAAACTGTATTCCTCTGCCGGTGATAATGAGATTACCCATTGTGTTCAGTAATCATATCACCTGCAGAGGGGAGGATTTTGTGTGGGAGTGTCTGGGTGTATTGTACGGATTGATTGGTTGTTTTGTAACGCCCTGTGGGCTGTATTATGTTTGTGGATTGGGAATAAAAGAGACTGTATGTGACAGTACAGGGAGTTCTATTTTTACCCTCAACTTGAGTCCTGTCTCTTATTGGGGGAATCTGCTACAAGGGATTGCTATGCTAGGCATATTCCCTTGCTATAATCACTGAGCTCTTGTAAGAGCTTGTTCCTGCTTCGTTCTGAAGGGAGATAACTGCAGCCTGCGGTGCTTATGGTGTCTGGTGGAGTGCTTGGAGTCCTCTGGAAGCGCTAGGAGCATCTTTCAACGGAGGTACCCAGTCGGGGTGCCAGGTGATCCGTTACATTGGTGGCAAGCGGTGGGATGGCGTCCTAGTGCGAGGTAAAGCAGCTTGGAGACACAGTTCGTGGATTTACAAATTGAGGGCAACGCTAGTACCCGTACAGCGACCCTATCTACAAAAGAACTAACTTCAGCAGCGCAAGCATGGCACCCAGCTACACTCAGGAGCAGTATGACAGAGAGTTTACCATGCGGCTGGCTTTCTTTGGACCCAACCCCCCGGAGAAATACGTGCAGCTCGTAAGGAGCCAGGTAGACGAGTACATGCAGTTCATGGCAGATCCAGCCAAAGGTATCGGCCGCCCTATCCGGTGGCAGAGTGCATTACGGGGACTCAAAGGTGTACCCCAGGGAGCTGAAGGTGTCGTCCTTCCTCCCCAGCGGCAGAGTAAGTCCCAGGGATCTGAAGGTGCAGTCCTTCCTCCCCAGCGGACGTGTGTATCCCAGGGAGCTGAAGGTGCAGTCCTTCCTCCCCATCGGCAGTGTGTATCCCAGGGAGCTGAAGGTGCAGTCCTTCCTCCCCAGCGGCAGTGTGTATCCCAGGGAGCTGAAGGTGCAGTCCTTCCTCCCCAGCTGCAGTGTGTATCCCAGGGAGCTGAAGGTGCAGTCCTTCCTCCCCAGCGGCAGTGTGTATCCCAGGGAGCTGAAGGTGCAGTCCTTCCTCCCCAGCGGCAGTGTGTGTCCCAGGGAGCTGAAGGTACAATACTTCCTCCCCAGTGGCAGTGTGTAACCCAGGGAGCTGAAGGTGCCGTCCTTCCTCCCCAGCGGCAGTGTGTACCCCAGGGAGCTGAAGGTGCCGTCCTTCCTCCCCAGCAGCAGTGTGTACCCCAGGGAGCTGAAGGTGCCGTCCTTCCTCCCCAGCGGCAGTGTATATCCCAGGGAGCTGAAGGTGCAGTCCTTCCTCCCCAGCAGCAGTGTGTACCCCAGGGAGCTGAAGGTGCCGTCCTTCCTCCCCAGCGGCAGTGTGTATCCCAGGGAGCTGAAGGTGCAGTCCTTCCTCCCCAGCGGCAGTGTGTATCCCAGGGAGCTGAAGGTGCAGTCCTTCCTCCCCAGCGGTGTGTATCCCAGGGAGCTGAAGGTGCAGTCCTTTCCCCAGCAGGTACTAGGGGCTGAAGGTGCAGTTCTTCCTCCCCAGCGGCAGAATGTGTACCCCAGGGGAGCTGAAGGTGCATGTGACGAGACCAATCTCGCCACATTGCATTGGAGAAGCCTGGTTGCTCGCCTGCTGCCTCTGGACTATGGCCCCCCTGTTAAAAGACATCAAAAGCTTCATTCGTGCTTTTCTGCCTGGGGTTCGGTAGATTTGTTTGAATGTGTTATACCCCAGATAGGAATCCCATGGAGCCCATTCGTATGAAACTGACTGTAAAGACTTTGGCTCCATGGCGATTAAACTGTATTCGTGTGGTCTGAGCGCCATTCACTTAATAATGTGCGCTCAGACCTGAGCTATCTGGGGATATGTTACATGTCTGTGTTTTATGTAATAAATGTGACTTTATGTATTTTAAAGTGTTTTGTGTCTTTTTGAAACCATGTGCTTAATGGAGTCTTGTGTCTGTCCTGGGAAATAATTGAATTACTTATCTCCAGGATAGAAGACTCTGAAACTGGTTTGGGCCAGAAAGCCATGCTTCATTTAGTCACAAAGGACTTTTTACTAACTTTTGAACCCCTTGTCTGATTTGTGCCATTTTTGAATATGTTGTTCCCCTGAATGGATTGATTGAGAATATGTAATTTTATGTGAATGTGATGTATGGTTTTGGAGTTATGAAAGTCCTTCCTCCCCAGCGGCAGAGTGTCCTGCAGGGAGCAGAGACCGTCAGTCTCGCACCCCAACCACAGGACAAAATAATGAAAGGGGAGACAGCCCCTCTCCACCAGCAGAGAGAGTGTCAGGGAGAGGAGCCTGATACCCCTTCTCCCCAGCGGCAGTTTACAGTTCAGAGAGAGGAGCTTGTTACACCCTCTCTCCAGCGGCAGCCTAACCCAGCAAGGGGAGATGTTACACCCCCCAACAGTGCAGATGGGACTGTAGTCTCTGCACTTACAGCACAAGGGATAGGGACAGTCGGTCCTGTTCCCCAGCCACAGAGCGGTGTATCCAGAGGGGAGACAGTCGGTCTCTCCCTCCCACAACCAGGCTCCCACCAGGCTACTTCCGTGGTAGCACTGGCATCAGGGCAGAGTACCGCTGGTCTCTGCCCACTCAGCAACCCACCAAGGCAGCCTAACAGTTGCCCACACAGTCGTGGTGAGGCACCTGGACATGGACAAAGTTCTCCTCTACCCAGGTGTAGTAACCAGTTATTGTGGGTGGGCTGTACTGCTGTTTCTGTTTTGTGGGTGGGTTGCTGGACTAACCAGGGCACTGACCGGCAGGAGGTCAGATACCCTGTTAGTCTAGTTGGTAAAGGGGAGAAGTGTGGCGAAACCAACCTCGCCACTGTGAACTGGAGAAGCCTGGTTGCTCGCCTGCTCCCTTTGGACTATGGCCCTGCAGGTTAAACCGTTTATTTCCCCTGCAGAAAGGCTTATTTGTGTGATCTGAGTGCCATTCATCTAATAATGTGCACTCAGATCCCAGCTATCTGGGGATATGTGAAATGTCTGTGTGTTATGTGTAAATGTGACTTTATGTATTTTAAAGTGTTTTGTGTCTTTTTGCAACCATGTGCTTAATTGAGTCTTGTGTCTATCCTGGGAGATAATTTAATTACTCTCCAGGATAGAAGAAGAAGATAGAATGAGATTACCCATTGTGTTCAGTAATCATATCACCTGCAGAGGGGAGGATTTTGTGTGGGAGTGTCTGGGTGTATTGTATGGATTGATTGGTTGTTTTGTAACGCCCTGTGGGCTGTATTATGTTTGTGGATTGGGAATAAAAGAGACTGTACAGGGAGTTCCTGTTTAACCCTCAAAGTGAAGTGTCGTCTCATTATTGGGGGAAGGATTTATTGTATGCTGTTCCAGTTTGACTGCTAGGAGAGTAAACCTATTCGTATGGTTCCTATTCAACTGTCTACAGCATTCATATGCTTGAGAGGATTCATATGCTTCTCCGGTTCGGTGGTTGTGGTGTCTGCTGCAGTGCTTGGAGACCTCAGGAAGCACTAGGAGCATCCTTTAACGGAGGTACCCAGTCGGGGTGCCAGGCGATCCGTTACATGTCCCTTTAAGGAGAGATTTCAATAGGAGACCGTTATGAAACCCAACGTTATTCAAACTTCACATGCAGACAGAGAAACGTTTTTCTGCGATTCCCGCCACTATCTCTAGATATGAATAAATAAAATAGTGTTTGAATAAAGATAATGAGGGTATCGCTGGGGGTCTTTTGGTGTGCACTTTTACTAGGGTCTGACATTCACTGGTAGTTAGGTAGTTAAGCAATGTGAGTGTTTTATTTGATTCACATATTTCTTATAAAAGATCATAGATAATTATTAATATTTTTTTCGTTTTTTACCAATATCTTGTATAATGTATGTTAATATAGCTTCCACCAGTGCAATCTAGGAGAATCATTTGATTGAACCCTGCCCAGGATGAATCTAGGAGTTAGCGCTGGACAAAAAGGGGGCGGTTCAGCTTAGATACTGAATTTGCAAAGAGGTCAGATTTTAGGGATTTAGCGAAAAAAAATGTAAATATTAGATAAATGCATTTTTTTAAAATCGCTTTGTGCATTAAAATATGCATTTTTCACCTAGACTTTCCCACTTGTATAGATAGTACGATGTCACTGGAACCATGCAATTTACGATCACTACAGATACTGCCATACATTAAAAAACTCTCATATAAAACTGACTTCTATAGGAAAATGCAAACCGGGTAACCAGCAAAACATACTCCAGTACTTCGGAAACCACCAATACCTGATGACCTATAGGCCTTGACAAAGGACCTCTCTCCAAGTTGATAGCTATGTAATCGTATTTAAGGGCCAGTATTGACACCATAATCACTGCATAACACTTGAGGGGTTACGGTGCCAGTTGTCCTTTGGCGTCATCCCCCGGGTTATGATTTCTTTGGGAGATTTGATTTCATGAAATTTGATTTGTGGCTCGTTCAAGTCATTCTCAGGCTAGTCCCTAGACGTGTTTTACAATCAAATGTTCCACAAAGCAGAAAAGAATTGTAATAACAAAAGTGTGGTATAGCAGAGCGCAAGTCCTAGCAGGCCCTCTCCTCCGCTGGTTACTCCAATATGCGCTCAGAAACAAATAGAATACTCCAAGGGAACAGCCAAACACAGCAAAGTAATCCAAGAATCTCCCACCACCTCCCCAGCAACTGGAAGACACTCAGCTCTGGGGGTATAACTGATATTAATGGAGTCACATATATGAGAATTCCCATGCAAGCGGTTCCAAACACATATTCCAGGGGCATTCCCCACTGGACCTAGGACAAAGTACCCAACATAATTTCATGAACTCTCAGGTCCAAAACATACAGTTCCCCACCAGATACCCCACCGTAAGTCCTATATCCCTGGATAGCCTGGGTCTGAGCGCCCAATATATCCGAAAAGAGCTCAGATCCCACGAACGCATCCGGAGTATAGTTTAGACTGACTGTGCATGAGATGCCTTCCCAAAAACGTTCCATGAAAGTAGGCTGTGCAGCCTGTCTCTTTCGGGAGTATCAAATAGACGAAAAACAAGACATGAACTGTTCGTGCATACATTATTGCTGTGTATATTGTTCGGAAGTTTGCTTCCCCTCGAATGCTGCTCTGTTAGTCTGAATCTCCACAAACATAATGGAGGATGGAAGTCCCAACTGTGTTTGTGCCGTCGAGTGTCTGATTTTAGTTCCATGCACTCAACGACCAAACACCGCTGTCTCCGTTCGCGACTAAAGGTGGCTGCTGCCACGTGTTCGTACATACGAACGGTGGCCACCCAGCAGACCGCTTGGAACATTCAGGTTATTGCGGTTGATAGAGGTGTGAACAGAGATTACTGAGGTTAATGAGCGGCACGTATGGGTGGTCTGGTGTTCGGTAATTTGATTGGTTGTCGAACAAGACGTGATATTAGACAGGGTGGCCGCTATTTTACTGAACAGAGAGATGAACAGGAGAAAGAACAAGAGGCACCAGGGACTAGGGGCACAAAACAAAGGAACTAATAGGGGGGTGGGACAAGCTACAGACAGTCCATAGCAGGAATAAGGGTGACAGTCTAAGGTCCATTCCGCTACATGTGGCAAACATGCTGGAGCAACCTGCTAGCTAGCCTCCTGCCCAAGGACTATGGACCATCTGTTTGGGAGTTAAACCTATCTAGCCACCAATAGCAGCTTTCTCTGAGTGCCCCAGGTACAGCACTTTCCCTTCGTGCGAATGGAACCTAACCGTAGCTCCCTGGCAGCAGTTCACATGAACCAAACTCGCGATCAGCTAATACCCACAGGCCAGCCCTCAGCGGGAATACCCACAGGCCACCTGTGTATATAAGCAGGCAACCTGGCCATAATATACCAGTTCCTTTACACCCTTCACTCAGTCTCCACTAGTGTTTGGTTGTACCAGCTAAACAGCTATACTCTCTATAGGAGAGCTTTAATCACTAGAAGCTGGATCCAAGATCCTGTTCCAGGGTGGGAAGCGACGGAGAGACCCCGGCCAAGCTGCAGTGGCTAGGGGCTGAAGTTCTGATGGTATCCCGGCGATAGTGTTTGGTGGAGGTACCCAGTTGGGGTACCTGGTGGTCCACCACAGAAAGTTCTGCTCTAGTTCGGCCACTCTTCATGTCCCTTCGTTTAGTGGCTATCATCACGACTCTCTGTCGTCACTTTCAGAACATTAAGCTGAAAGTGTGACTGACATTTTCATTAAATCTGAATTACTGAGTTAATGAACCTGGAGCATTCCAATTAAATGGATGGGGAGGAGAAATGAAAATGCAAACTAAAGCTTTAATAGAAAGCCCAAGTTCTGGCATCGTGATCCGTCCACTACCCCTTTATACTGATATAAGATGGTGACAGGGGGAAGGGGGCAGCGATTCCTTAACCATTAAACCTACACATTAAAATCAATTTCTAACCGTCTTAAAAACACCAGCATTTGGCATGAAATATTAAAACTGGGAATACAAAATGTTAGTTAACCTGGGGTTGGTGAGAGGCATTTATCCTTATTGTCTTGCTCCATGCATTGTACGGATTGTGATTGTCCAGCGATTTCCAGCCTGACTCAATCTGTTTCTATTTACCTCAAAGAATTAAACTCATTATCAATAACATGCTCCGGCTCGCTATAGTCACATCATTTTACCATTTATTTTTTCTCATTTGAATTTAATTTGTGAAAATGTTTGTTTAGTGAACAAGCCTGCATTTCTCACCCTCTGCCTCGCTATAGTCTGTCTCTATAGTTCATACCCATAATGTGTGTGGTGTTTATGTGCTGGCTGTGTATGTATGTGTGTGTGCTGGCTGTGTGCAATGTTTGGCAGACAAAAAAAGACACAACATATCCCCATAAATCTTAAATCCCCTGATAGCCCTGATGTGGGTGAACAACATATCCACAAATCACCCAGATCAGATCAGGGGTTCAGAAATTCTATGGAAGTCATAGTTTTGCCCAGGCGAACACAGGATTTCATGCCGAAAACAGTTCCATAGAATTGTGGCTAAGTGCCGCTGGAGGACCGACCAGGAACTGCAAGGTTTTCATGTCGAAAATAGTTCCAGGGCATTTGCGGCTAAGTCCCCCTGAAGTCTATGTGCGGTTTTAGCCCATGCGAACAAGGTGGCCGCCACCACATGTTCGAATGTCGAATGGCGGCCACTCAGACTGTTCGGGAGTTCAAAGAACCAATGTTTAAAGTCCCAATAGGCACAATTAGGGTCTCTCAGCCAGAATAAATTAAAGGGGCCATAGTCACAGAGTGAAAGGCTGGCCAGTAGTCCTCTCCAAAGCCCAGTGGCGAAGTGGCTTTCGTCACATTTTCCATTTAAAAAAAGTTTCAACAGAAGCAAAAGACAAAAAAGAAAAATAGATTAAAAAAAAGTCTGGCAAATTGCTTAAATGTCAGAAATGAAATAATCAGAAATGATTTGTACCCAGAAGGGCAGAGTATCTAAGCATATTAATACCATTGAAATAAATGAGTGTCCTGGACGAGGCACTTGGATCCACCAGAGTCTATTACAGTCTCTCTAGAATTTCCCAGCGGAATGTAATGCTTGCTGGATATCACCCAGCCATGAGGATGCTTTCAGCCCCAACCAGGCTACAATACCTGCACTGGGATAACTCTAGGCCTGCGCACTCGTACTTTTGATGGCAATAAAGCAGGAAATAAAATGATGGTTATTTAGAGTGCTAAACATGCAAGCACAAACACATAGAATGTGACGGCAGATAAGAACCATTCGGCCCATCTAGTCTGCCCAATTTTTAAAATACTTTCATTAGTCCCTGGCCTTATCTTATAGTTAGGATAGCCTTATGCCTATCCCACGCATGATTAAACTCCTTTACTGTGTTAACCTCTACCACTTCAGCTGGAAGGCTATTCCATGCATCCACTACCCTCTCAGTAAAGTAATACTTCCTGATATTATTTTTAAACCTCTGTCCCTCTAGTTTAAGACTATGTCCTCTTGTTGTGGTAGTTTTTCTTCTTTTAAATATGAAATGGAATGACGTCCAAATGTACAGATGTCAGAATAAAATAAAATTTATCACAATTGTGGGAAGAAACATTGGCCTTGATTTTAATATTTTTGCAGCAAATTTTAAAATGACTTTTTTGAATATTAAAATATAGCATAGTTATGGTGTCCTAGCATAACCTCAACAGTTGTACTTTTTTATCTATGATAATTTGGTTTAGAATACCATTAACCATTGTGTAAAGGCCCGCGGGTACTCCGGATGAGTTTCCCGCCACGTCCTCTAGGCATAACTCCTTGCGTTTCTTTCTGATAGCAGCCCTCTGCACCAAAAAAACAAACAGATTGACGCCATTTTGTCCATATCACTTTTATTAACAAAATATGTGAATCGAATACAAATGTCTTTGGTCTCTATTAGACCAATGTGCCCTTTAAATATAGTTTAATAAACTTAAAATATATATAATTTATGAACACAACAAATTTCCTTGTAAATTCCCCACCCAAACAATAGGAGCTGCCCTGCAACCCTGGGTCCATGATGCATCTTATTTTATCCATTATAACCTGGTCTAGTGAACAATTAACCATTGTATGCTTATTTAAGTTATGCTGGATAAAGATATAATGGTTTATGGTATTCTAGACCAGGTTATGATGAGTAAAGATATGATGGTTGACGATATGTTAGACCAGGTTATGATGGGTAAAGATATGATGATTGACGATATGTTAGACCAGGTTATGATGTGTAAAAATATAATGGTTGACGATGTAACGGATCACCTGGCACCCTGACTGGGTACCTCCGTTGAAGGATGCTGCTAGCGCTCTTACAGAGGGCTCCACAACCACCGTAGACCCCACGAACCGCCGCAGCTTGGTTGGGGTCTCGCCGTCTCCTACCCACCCTGGACCTGCGACAAGGCTCTAGGTCCCAGTGGGTGAACCTCTCCTCCAAGAGAGTGAAGCAGGAACAAGCTCTTACAAGAGCTCAGTGATTATAACAAGGGAATATGCAGAGCATAGCAATCCCTTGTAGCAGATTCCCCCAATAAGAGACAGGACTCAGATTGAGGGTGAAGTAGAACTGACTGTACTGGCACATACAGCCTCTTTTTTTCACAATCCACAAACATAGTACTGCCCACAGGGTTTTGAAATACAACCAATCAATCTGTAGAATACACACAGACACTCCCACACAAAATCCTCCCCTCTGCCTGTGATATGATTACTGAACATAATGGGTAATATAATTATCACAGGCAGAGAAATACAGTATTATAAAACATATCACAGGGACACCAAAACATGCAATAACCCCATAACATATATATCCTCGGAACTGGGGGATCTGGGTGAACCACATATCCAAAATTCACCCAGATCCGTTCAGTAGTTTGGAAGATACAGTTTAATGCAGATTCCACAGAACATATACAGGCTATATGAAAAACAATTACTGTATAATGTATCCCCTGTTGTATAGTCCAAAACCACCGCACGATGTCTCTGTGCACCAAATACATGAAATGGTGGCCACCCAGTAACTCCACAGTATGTCCCCAGCTGGTTCTTAAAGGGCCAGCAGCAGCACAACACAAATCCATTATGCCCCAATCATGTCTTTAAAGGGCAATACATCCCAGGGGCCATAGTCACATGGCAGGAGGCAGGCAATCAGTCTTCTCCAATGCTAGACCAGGTTATGATGGGTAAAGATATGATGATTGACGATATGTTAGACCAGGTTATGATGGGTAAAGATATGATGATTGACGATATGTTAGACCAGGTTATGATGGGTAAAGATATGATGATTGACGATATGTTAGACCAGGTTATGATGGGTAAAGATATGATGATTGACGATATGTTAGACCAGGTTATGATGGGTAAAGATATGATGATTGACGATATGTTAGACCAGGTTATGATGGGTAAAGATATGATGATTGACGGTATGTATGACCAGGTTATGATGGGTAAAGATATGATGGTTGACGGTATGTATGACCAGGTTATGATGGGTAAAGATATGATGGTTGACGGTATGTATGACCAGGTTATGATGGGTAAAGATATGATGATTGACGATATGTTAGACCAGGTTATGATGGGTAAAGATATGATGGT
Source organism: Pelobates cultripes (assembly GCA_933207985.1). Taxonomy (NCBI): domain Eukaryota; kingdom Metazoa; phylum Chordata; class Amphibia; order Anura; family Pelobatidae; genus Pelobates; species Pelobates cultripes. The sequence goes on from OW240916.1 coordinate 328,196,722, forward strand.
TGACGATATGTATGACCAGGTTATGATGGGTAAAGATATGATGATTGACGATATGTTAGACCAGGTTATGATGGGTAAAGATATGATGGTTGACGATATGTATGACCAGGTTATGATGGGTAAAGATATGATGGTTGACGGTATGTATGACCAGGTTATGATGGGTAAAGATATGATGATTGACGATATGTTAGACCAGGTTATGATGGGTAAAGATATGATGATTGACGATATGTTAGACCAGGTTATGATGGGTAAAGATATGATGGTTGACGGTATGTATGACCAGGTTATGATGGGTAAAGATATGATGGTTGACGATATGTTAGACCAGGTTATGATGGGTAAAGATATGATGGTTGACGGTATGTATGACCAGGTTATGATGGATTTTTCTATTACAATACAATGATTAGAGAGTTTTTATTTACAGATATATGTGGCTGCTACTCTCACCATTGTGTTAGTCACTCCCCAACAAAAATAAACAATGAAAAGATTAGAAAAAATTCACTGGGTGAGAGCTCTCACCAATTGGTTTTTATGGATTTTTATAGCTTTATTCTTGTCTTTGGTTGAACTTCTCATGTATCTGTGTTTGTCTTGCAGGACCTG
>OW240916.1:328199748-328220002 GCA_933207985.1 Pelobates cultripes
GCAGGGCCCTCAATCCCCCTGTTACTGTGTCACTTTACCCCACTCCCTCTAACATGTAAACTCACTGAGCAGGACCTCAATCCCTCTGTTACTGTGTCACTATACCCCACTCCCTCTAACATGTAAACTCACTGAGCAGGGCCCTCAATCCCTCTGTTACTGTGTCACTATACCCCACTCCCTCTAGCATGTAAACTCACTGGGCAGGCCCTCAATCCCTCTGTTACTGTGTCACTATACCCCACTCCCTCTAACATGTAAGCTCACTGGGCAGGGCCCTCAATCCCTCTGTTACTGTGTCACTATACCCCACTCCCTCTCACATGTAAACTCACTGAGCAGGGCCCTCAATCCCTCTGTTACTGTGTCACTATACCCCACTCCCTCTAACATGTAAGCTCACTGAGCAGGCCCTCAATCCCTCTGTTACTGTCAATATACCCCACTCCCACTAACATGTAAACTCACTGAGCAGGCCCTCAATCCCTCTGTTACTGTGTCACTATACCCCACTCCCTCTAACATGTAAACTCACTGAGCAGGACCCTCAATACCTCTGTTACTTCAGTATACCTCACTCCCTCTAACATGTAAACTCACTGAGCAGGGCCCTCAATCCCTCTGTTACTGTGTCACTATACCCCACTCCCTCTGTTACTGTCACTATACCCCACTCCCTCTAACATGTAAACTCGCTGAGCAGGGCCCTCAATCCCTCTGTTACTGTGTCACTATACCCCACTCCCTCTGTTACTGTCACTATACCCCACTCCCTCTAACATGTAAACTCACTGAGCAGGGCCCTCAATCCCTCTGTTACTGTGTCACTATATCCCACTCCCTCTAACATGTAAACTCACTGAGCAGGCCCTCAATCCCTCTGTTACTGTGTCACTATACCCCACTCCCTCTAACATGTAACCTCACTGAGCAGGCCCTCAATCCCTCTGTTACTGTGTCACTATACCCCACTCCCTCTAACATGTAAACTCACTGAGCAGGCCCTCAATCCCTCTGTTACTGTGTCACTATACCCCACTCCCTCTAGTATGTAAGCTGGTTAAAGCAGGGCCCTCGGACCCTCCGGTCCTGTGTGTCCAGCTATTCTTTCTGCAGATACTTGTATGTTAGTCCACATATTGTACAGCGCTACGGAATTTGTTGGAGATTGTAAATATTAACCCCTTAAGACCACAGGTCGTTCTATGCCGTCCTTAAGAGACTGGCTCTAAACGCAGAAGGGCAACATAGAACGTCCTGGCCGTTCCTGCCGCCCGCATGGCCCGCGCCATTACCCCGCTGCAGATCATAGTCGGGGGGCATGCGTGGCCTCCCAGACAGCCCCCCTGTGCCCAGTGACTGTGGTTTGCAGCCTGCGATCGCAGTGACAGGCTGTCACTGCGATCAGTATTTACCACGTGTCAGCCGGCGCCATTCTCCTGCAGCAGATCACGGTCGGGGGACATGCCTTAAGGGGTTAATAAAAAAGCAGCCAACCTCATAAGATGTCGATGTAAAATGATTTATTTACTAACATTGGGAGAACACCAGAGCACTTCTGGAACAGGGTGCCAGCAGTGTACCTTTAGAGGTAATATAATATAATATATATATAATGATAATATATGGTACATAATTGTACAGTGGGTATCTGGATCTAGTATTTATTATTATGTAAGTGTTTATATTAATTATGTCTATAACGTCACCACAGGAGACCGCAAACACACATATTTACACTGCATCCCGTCATATTAATTAAAAGGAGGTAAGATACGGTAAGGGTTACTGCAAGAATCACAGCGTTCCCTAAAGCCGAGATCTTGTCTGTCACCTTCACCACATGTTTTATACACACTCATTAATTGAGGAACTTGGCCGCGTTCCTGGAAAATCTCGCTAATCAGCGAGTATTCATAGAAAAGGGGGGCTCTTACAGGCATGGCTGGCCCGACAGGGGTCTACTGGACACAGGTAACACTTGGAGGGCCCCAGGTTAAGAGGATTAATTCTTAAATATACTCGTGGTAATTGTTCTCTCTCTCTCTCATTATCTCCCTCTCCTCTCTCTCTCTTCCTTGTTTTCTCTCTCCCTCCACTGCTATCTCTCTCTATATCTATATTTTACTTTCTCTTTTTTTCTCTCTCTCTCTCTCTCCCTCTCTCTCTCTCTCACTATCTTTCTTTCCCTCTCACTGTCTCTCTTTCTTGCTATCTCTCCCTCTCCCATTATCTCTCTCCATCTCTACTGTTCTCTTTCTCCCCTTCTCGCTCTCGCTCTCTCCTCCTCTCCCCATCTCTCTCTCTCCCGTTCTTTCTTTCTCCCCCTCCTGTTCTCCTCATAGATGAAGAAGAATGGAAAGTTAATTTCCCGCACTGTGGGGGCTCAGAACAATCTCCAATAAATATCGATACCGGCTCTGTGGTCTTTGATCCAAATCTGAAACCAATTCGATTGTCTGGGTACAACGTGACATCAGCAGCATCTCTAAGACTAAAAAACAATGGGCACACAGGTGAGTATGGACAGAATGGATGATGAAAGGGGGCACACAATGTAAAGGGGTATGAGGCATATACAGCACATACATACACACACTGTGACACACTCTGATATGCACACACATACATACACACACTGTGACACACTCTGATATACACACACATACATACACACACTGACACACACTCTGATATACACACACATACATACACACACTGACACACACTCTGATATACACACACATACATACACACACTGACACACACTCTGATATACACACACACACATACACACACTGACACACTCTGATATACACACACATACATACACACACTGACACACACTCTGATATACACACACATACATACACACACTGTGACACACTCTGATATGCACACACATACATACACACACTGTGACACACTCTGATATACACACACATACATACACACACTGTGACACACTCTGATATGCACACACATACATACACACACTGTGACACACTCTGATATACACACACATACATACACACACTGACACACACTCTGATATACACACACATACATACACACACTGACACACACTCTGATATACACACACATACATACACACACTGACACACACTCTGATATACACACACACACATACACACACTGACACACTCTGATATACACACACATACACACCCTGCGACACACTCTGATATACACCCACATACATACACACACTGCCACAAACTCTGATATACACACACATACATACACACACTGCGACACACTCTGATATACACACACTTACATACACACACTGCCACACACTCTGATAAACACACATACATACACACACTGCCACACAATCCGATATAAAGTGAGGGGGGAAAGTATTTGATCCCATGCTGATTTTGAACGTTTACCCACTGACAAAGAAATGACCGATCTATAATTTTAATGGTAGGTGTATGTGACAGAACCATCTGTCTTCTTGGATTTTTTTACTGCATTCGTCTGTTTGTCTCCCGTTCGTATGAATGGCTGGTTTCTATAGCCCAGCCATTCGAATGACTATTTTTTCCCGAACAAACCTGCCGAACGAACGGCCACCCAAGAGAGGAGTGTGCTGCTGGTTAACGTAGTGATCCCAATTAGAACGTTGTGGTTAACCGCAGACACTTCTCAATTAAACCGAATTCAGGGTGGTCGTCGTTCGTATGTCGACCACGAGGCAGCGGCCATTTTAAATCAAGCGAACGCTCAGCGGTGTTTGGCTCTATTTCTATGGAACTAAAAATGGACACTTTTTCTGCCGAACACCGCTGAACCAACGGAACGCCTAGCTGCCTCCAGCCGGCCGTTCGGGAGATTTAGAGCATACGAAAAGACTTAACCCAGATAGCCTTCCCATGGAGTCATTGGTATACCGAAAGACTGTAAGAACTTTGACTCCATGGCGATTGAACTATGTGTGTGGGATCTGAGCGCTATTCGCTAATAATATGCACTCAGATCCAGGCTATCTGGAGATGGGTGATACGAATGGGAAATGTTCGGTTTTCATGTAGTTATATATTTTTATGTCTTTTATTATTTTATGTCTAAGATGGCGACTGGCTTTGTCCTGGAGTTAATTGAGTTACTTGGTAATCAACTCCAGGGCAGAGGGGAGGGAATCATAATGCACTGTGGGTAAAATCTGTGACTGTGTGTCTGGAATGTCCCCATATCTGTCTGTCATTTAAGTCTCCCATTTGGTCCCCTAGGGGAGTGTCCACCAAGTGGGAGACCTGCATAAATACGGGCAGGTAGCCCACAGTAAAGCCAGATCCTGTTTGACCCTCAATGCGGAGCTTCTGTCTCGTTATTGGGGGGATTTCTTCTTCACGCTTAGAGACTGCTGGATGGAACGGAAGCCGCTTGGTGAATATTGCTGTTCGACGGTTGCCAGCAGTTCGTGTATTGCCGTTCGGGAGTTTGGAGCCGTTCACGGATCTCGTTCGGGAGATTGCCGCTTCCCCTGCATTTGGTTCGTGTATTACAGATTAAGCGAACAGAGACTGTACTGCAGCCGGGGAAGGTCTACTAAACGGCGGTTTTGCCTAAAGACACTGGAGGTGTCTTAACAGTGTATTTTAACAGTGAGAGACAGAATAACAAAACAAAATCCAGAAAAAACGCATGTCAAAAAGGTTATAAATTGATCAATGAGTGAAATAAGTATTTGACCCCTTCAGCTTAGTACTTGGTGGCAAAACCCTTGTTGGCAATCACAGAGGTCAGATGTTTCTTGTAGTTGGCCACCAGGTTTTCAGACATCTCAGGAGGGATTTTGTCCCACTCCTCTTTGCAGATCCTCTCCAAGTCATTAAGGTTTTGAGGCTGACATTTAGCAACTCGATCCTTCAGCTCCCTGCACAGATTTTCTATTGGATTAAGATTTGGAGACTGGCTAGGCCACTCCAGAACCTTAATGTGCTTCTTCTTGAGCCACTCCTTTGTTGCCTTGGCTGTTTTATGTTTTGGGTCATTGTCATGTTGGAATACCCATCCACAACCCATTTTGAATGTCTTGGCTGAGGGAAAGAGGTTCTCACCCAAAATTTGACAGTACATGGCCCCGTCCATCATCCCTTTGATGCAGAGCTAGCATAAAAACACCCTCAAAGCATAATGTCTCCACCTCAATGTTTGACAGTGGGGATGGTGTGTTCTTGGGGTCATAGGCAGCATTCCTCCTCCTCCAAATACAGCAAGTTGAGTTGATACCAAAGAGCTTGATTTTAGTCTCCTCTGACCACAACAATTTCACACAGTTCTCCTCTGACTCATTCAAATGTTCATTGGCAAACTTCAGATTGGCCTGTACATGCTACGTTCTTTCTTGAGCAGTAGGGACCTTGCAGGCACTGCAGGATTTCAGTCCTTCATGGCGTAGTGTGTTAGCAATTGTTTTTTTGATGACTATGGTCCCAGCTGCGTTGAGATCATTAACAAGATCCTACCGTGTAGTTCTGGGCAGGTTCCTCACCATTCTCATTAACATTGGAACTGCACGAGGTGAGATCTTGCATGGAGCACTCGACCGAGGGAGACTGACAGTTATTTTGTGTTTCTTCCATTTGCGAATAATCGCACCAACTGTTGTCATCTTCTGTGGTGAAAGTAACCTCGGCACTGGTTTTTGGAGGGGCCTGTTTGCCAGCCTCTTACCCTGGGACTATGGGCCCTGTGATAACCCATGTTCAAAAGTACTGTTTGTGCCCCTTGGACTTTTAACTGGAACAGATTCAAACATGTGGCGGTGGCCATCTTAAATTGTTCAGCGGTGTTTTGTAGTCCTGTGTATGGAACTGTTTTGGGCATGGGACCATGTGTACGGTAGGGCAAAGATAAGACTTCCAGATAATTCCTGACTGTTCATTCGGTAGTTTCGCCGGATGAACAGCAACCCCCAGATAGCTAAGCCATGGAGCCTATTCATGTAACGAAAGACTATGGGAAAGACTTTGGCTCCATGGCGATTGAACTGTATGTATGTGATCTGAGCGCCATTCAGTAGTAATGTGGGGATATGTAGAATGTATATGTTTTATGTAATAAATGTGACTGTATGTACTTGTATGTCTTTTACTGTATTGTTACTGCCATGTGGTTAATGGAGTTTTGGATTACTTCCCAATTATCTCCAGGACAGAGAGGAGGGATTGTGATGTAATTGTGGGAGTGTTTAAAGGTGTATGTATGTGATTGGCTAAGCGCCAATATGTTTCACAGTTTCCCATTTGGTCCCCTAGGGGAGTGTCCACCAGGTGGGAGACCTGCATAAAAGCCGGGCAGTTAGCCCCAGTAAACCAGATTCTGCTTGACCCTCAAAACGAAGTGTCGTCTCGTCTTTGGGGGGATTTACTGTATGCTGTTAGAGACTGATTGCCAGGAGTGTAAGCCGCTTGGGGGCTTTTCCTGTTCATCTGCTAACAGCTATTCGTGTGTCTCCAGTTCGGCTGTTTCCAGTGTTCGTGTGTTTGCAGTTCGGGAGTTGGTGAATTCGTGGGTTTCCAGTTCGGGAGATTGGTGCTTGCAGTAGCTGTCTATGCAGCTGAGAAAGGGAAATATCGCCTAAACGTTTTTTATCCTCTTGTGGGCAAAACGGTCCGTTACAGGGGGAAACTACTACAAAGGATTGCTATGCTCTTCATACTTGCCTGAATAACCACTAGTTTTTGTAAAAGCTGTTCCTGCTTCGCTCTCTGGAGGAAGAGAGGTTCACCTACTGGAACCTGGAGCCTTGTCGTAGGTCCAGGGTGAGTAGGAGACGGCGAGACCACAACTAAGCTGCGGTGGTTCATGGGGTCTGTAGTACTTATAGTGTCTGAAGAAATGCTTGGAGCCCTCGTAAACACTAGGAGCATCTGTCGGCGGAGGTACCCCACCAGGGTACAGGAAGCTCCGTTACACCTTCTTACCAAGCTGCTTGGTGATAGTCTTTTACCCCATTCCAGCCTTGTGTAGGTCTACAATCTTGTCCCTGACATCCTTGGACAGCTCTTTGGTTTTGGCCATGGTGGAGAGTTTGGAATCTGATTGATTGCTTCTGTGGGCAGGTGTCTTTTATACAGGTAACGAGCCGAGATCTCAGCTCATTACCTGTGTAAAAGACACGTTGGAGCCAGAAATCTTGCTGATTGACAGGGGATCAAATACTTATTTCACTCATTGACATGCAAATCAATTTATAACTTTTATGACATGCGTTTTTCTGGATTTGTTTTTGCTATTCTTTCTCTCACTGCTAACATATACCTACCATTAAAATTATACACTGATCATTGCTTTGTCAGCGGACAAACGTTCAAAATCAAATACTTTTTTCCCCTCACTGTACACACAATGCCACAGATACACACATACATACACACACTGCCACATACTCCTATATGTACACACACACTACCACACACTCGGATATTTACATACATACATAGACACTGCCACACACTCAGATATATACACACAAACATACATGTGGTGAACTTGCCCTTGCCACGAGCTCCTGATGGAGCCTGCTTGCTAGCCTCCTGCCTCAGGACTATGGGCCATGCTAAAAGGCTATTGAAAGACTGGGTTTGTGGGATTCCTTTGGACTGTTCTGGAACCAAACCAGACCACATCTGATCTTATTGACCCTTGTTGACCTCTCCTGAAAGTTCTATCAGTGTGGGTTCTAATTGTGCGGCTGGGATCGTATGCACAAACGCTTGGGAACCGTGTGGCGGCCATCCTATTCCCGAGAATGCAGGCAGCAATGTTTGGGCATTAATAACACTCCCGAACACCATTGAACTTGGACGAACGCCTGCTCCTTCCCACACATGTCAGGAGAGCGCCATTCGGTAGGTTTGTTCATATGGTTCATACGAACAAACGGTACCAAAAAGCCAGAGTGTGCGTTCAGTAGTTCTTTCACCTGGAACTTGCGAAGTTGACCAGCCAAAAGCACAAAACCCCATAGAACTGTTTTGGGCATAGAACCATGTGTGTGGCCAGTGAGAACACACTGCCACACACTCAGATATATACCTGCACATACATAAACACTTTCACACATTCAGATATACACACATATACATACACACTGCCACACACTCAGATATATATACACATACATACACACACTCAGATGTATACACATACATACACACACTGCCACACACTCAGATGTATACACATTGCCACACATTCATTTATCTATGCACATACATACATACACTGCCACACACACACATACACACACTGCCACACACTCAGATATACACACACATACATACACACTGCCACACACTCGGATATATACACATAAATACACACACACTCGGATATACACACACATACATACACACTGCCACACACTCGGATATATACACATAAATACACACACACACTCGGATATATACACATACATACACACACACACACTCGGATATATACACATATACACACACTAGGGATCGACTGATATTGTTTTTTTTAGAGCCGATACCGATAATCTGTGAATTTTCAGGCCCATAGCCGATAACTTATACCGATATTCTGTACATTTACCATTTTGAAAAAAAAAAAACAATTTCTAAAGGTAAATGCACAAAATATACATGCCACATGTAGTGGATGCAGTGTGTTTAGACAGGGGAGCTGTGTGTGTGTGTGTAGTGGATGCAGTGTGTGTTTGTGTAGTGTGTATATAATGAATGCAAGGTGTGTTGTGTAGTGTGCATAGTGAATGCAGTGAGTGTGTAGTGTGTATAGTGAATGCAGTGAGTGTGTAGTATGCATAGTGAATGCAGTGAGTGTGTAGTGTGTATAGTGAATGCAGAGTGTGTGTAGTGTGTATATATAGTGAATGCAGAGTGTATTTGTGTAGTGTGTGTATAGTGAATGTAGTGTGTATATAGTGAATGTAGTGTGTGTAGAGTGAATGCAGTGTGTGTAGTGTGCGTAAAGTGAATGCAGTGTGTGTGTGTAGTATGCGTAAAGTGAATGTGGTGTGTGTGTAGTGTGCCTAAAGTGAATGCAGTGTGTGTATAGTGAATGCAGAGTGTGTGTGTGTGTATATATAATGAATGCAGTGTGTGTGTGTAGTATGCGTAAAGTGAATGTGGTGTGTGTGTAGTGTGCGTAAAGTGAATGCAGTGTGTGTGTAGTGTGTGTATAGTGAATGCAGTGTGTGTGTAGTGTGCCTAAAGTGAATGCAGTGTGTGTATAGTGAATGCAGAGTGTGTGTGTGTATATATAATGAATGCAGTGTGTGTCTGTGTAGTGTGTATGTGTAGTATGTGTATATAATGAATGCAGAGTGTGTGTGTGTGTGTATATAATGCAGAGTGTGTGTTTGTGTAATGTGTGTGTTTGTGAAGGGATGTAATTTTTGTAAAATGGCGGCGGGGGGGTATTTTTTATTAAAATGTTATTTTTAATATTTATGGGTTTTATTATTATTATTTTTTGTCCCCCCTCCCTGCTTGTTACCTGGCCAGGGAGGGGGGCTATGGCATTTGCTGGTGTTCCAGTGGTATGGGCTGAGCAGTGGGGGGGCCGGCAGCAAGCTGTGACTTACCTTCCCAGCAGCTCCTCCAGCTCCCAGTGTAATTCTCACCGTCTGGGTGCCGCACTGAGCGTTGCCATGGTAACCCGCAGGTCTCGCGAGATTTACACTGGGAGCTGGAGGAGCTGCTGGGAAGGTAAGTCACATATCTATATTGGCCGATACCGATATTGACGAAAATACAGAATATCGGCCGATAATATCGGTAAAACCGATAATCGGACGATCCCGAATACACACACACACACACACTTGGATATATACACATACACTCGGATATATACACATACATACACACACACACTCGGATATATACACATACAGACACACACACTCTGATGTATACACATACAGACACACAGACTCACATGTATACACATACATCCACACACTCAGATGTATACACATACATCCACACACTGCCACACACTCAGATATACACACATACATACATACATACATACATACACTGGCACACACACACACATAAACACACTGCCACACACTCTGATATACACACATAAATAGACACACTGCCACACACTCAGATATATACACATACATACATACATACATACACTGGCACACACACACACATAAACACACTGCCACACACTCTGATATACACACACTGCCACGCACACATAAACACACTGCCACACACTTGGATATACACACACTGCCACACAATCAGATATACACACACTGCCACACACTCGGATATACACACACATACATACACACTGCCATACACTCGGATATACACACAAATACATACACACTGCCACACACTCGGAAATATACACATACATACATAGACACACTTCCACACATTCAGATATACACACACATATATAGACACACTGCCACACACTCAGATAAACACGCACACATACATAGACACACTGACATACACTCGGATATATACACATACATACACACAGCCACATGTAAACAATATTTTGTTAATAATTATGTGTGTGCAGGATGCTGGTTTCCATGGGACCAGTGAGAGAGGGCTGGTCCAGGCTGACAGATCTTTTTTCCTCCAATGGAGGAAGTGATGTGAAATCTCACACTGACCCGGGGCACGATGCCGGTCTGCTAGTAGTTTATAGACTGTAAAAAGTAAATTTTTAGTATTTTTGTTATTGGGACACTCTAAGCACCAAAACAACTTTAGCTTAATGAAGCAGTTTTGGTGTATAGAACATGCCATTTAGGAGTTAAATTACTTTGTTTATTCAGCCCTAGTCACACCTCCCTGTATGTGACTTACACAGACTTCCTAAACACTTCCTATAAAGAGTCATCTAATGTTTAAACTTCCTTTATTGCAAATTCTGTTTAATTTAGAACTGTATTTCAATACACAATTTAATCAGCAGCAAAAGAAAATGAATAATAAATGAACACAAATTAAGGGGAAAAAATATGTATAACATTGACATCCAATCAAATTTCAAGCCAAGTTATAAACTCTCCTGCACATATTCCAATAGCCTCTTTCTTTGCTGCTCCTCAGAGTTAATACAAGTACCAATGTAATGCTTTAAATCTATTATTGATCTCATGAATTAATTTAAATGTATTTTCTTTTATTGTTAATATTTTCCTGATGCCTCGTTTGTACTGATTTAATATAAGTTTGACTATATTATTGCTTTATATTTCTCACTTTATGCATCTTATTTATGCTTATTTCTCCTTGTATTTTCCATGCTCCTTACTACTTTTCTGTGGCACCAATTTTGCATTATTTTGGTATTTTTCTTCTGTTATTGTATTGTTTCTGAGTGCCATGAGCTTGTTGTTTGTGCTCGAGACCTGCCTGCCACTTTGGTGAAGTCGCGCGCATGCTACAATATGTGTTTAAGGCTATTCATAGCCATTTGTATCACTGTTACCTTGACGGTGCTGCAACACTTGTTTTGGGGTATAGCGGACATTGCTTTGGGGTTTTGAGGCGTCTTTTTGTCAGATATTCGTTTGACTTCTAATAGTAATTTGTTGATATTGGCTTTTATTGGGAGCTGTTTGCTGACAGTATTCTTTATTTTATCTTTTTTAGTTTTTCTTCCACAGTATTATATTCTTTTATTATGCCTAAATCTAAGGCTTCCAGTATAAGTCTAGTTTGCCCCAAGATGGCCAAATAAGAGTTTGTTCCACAATTTTGTTGTAATTCCTAACTTAAAAGTCTCTCGGTCAGTACATCCTATTATAGACTTTGTTAGTAAATAGGTGAGGCAGGAGGCACACTATATTAAGCTATGGATGTTATGCCCAGTATCTTATCAAAATCTATTCCACAGGCTATTCTGCATGCTGAACCTGCTAATAAGGAGACCTTTCCTCATGCTGACCAGTTTTGGTGTAATCACTCTACCTCTGCAGACGACAGTCCATCTAGATTATTTAAAATTATTGGGCAAAAAAGTGCTAGTAAATCTAAACATATAGACACCATAACCTTCAGAAAAATTCTGAATGATGAGTGTAACAGACCGTTTTGCACACAAGGGGTTAAAACCGTTTAGGCGATCGTCCCTGTAACGGAAACGCTGGCACCCCGACCGGGTACCTTCCGCCGACGGATGCTCCTAGTGCTTTCCGAGGACTCCAAGCACTCTGCCTGACACCATAACCACTGCAGACCCCACGAACCGCCGCAGCTTGGTTGGGGTCTCGCCGTCTCCACCCACTCTGGACCCAGGACCAGGGTCCAGCTTCCAGCAGGTCGACCTCTCTCCGAATTCCAGAGAGCAGGAACAGGAACAAGCTCTTAGCAGAGCTTAGTGATTATACCCTGGGGAGTATAGTGATTATAGCAATCCCCAGAGTGTAGTTTCTCCAATCCCCCAAACATGAGCCGAAACTTCATGAAGGTACAAGATGATCTGAGTCCAATGAGCGTTTATTACTCCTTATATACAAGTTTTCAGGTCAGAGGCACACCCTCTGGACCTGGTGGTAAACTGTGACAAAAGGGACACAAACCAATGGGAACACTAATTAACATGATAACACTCTCACATACACAATGAAATCCCTCCTCTCCATCCTGGAGATAATTGGCTTAAGACACTGCAGTAAACTCAATTATCTCCAGGTACAGAAAATATCTACATTTAACACTAACAGCAAAATACGTAAAAGTACATAAAAATACATAATTCTTATTTTATTACACAGAACCCCCACATTTAACCTATCCCCAGATAGCTCGGATCTGAGCGCCCAATCTAGGTGAACAGCGCTCAGATCCCATGAACAGAGTAGATTTTCCATGGGGTAAAGCATAGCAAGGGCTGTTGAGAAACCAAGGAGGGACAAAAGCAGTCACTTCCAACTGGTTTGGTAGTGTGCCTGGGACAACGCCCTGCTGGAGAACAATAGACAGGAAATGGGGGAGGGGAAGAAACACACCTTCCCATGGATTCAAATGGGAAGAAACTGTCTTTAGAAGCCAATAAGCCCCAAATAGTCTTTTTAAATGGCAATACACCCCAGGGCCATAGTCATGAGGAAGGAGGCTGGCAATCAGGCTCCTCCAAAAGCCGGGGGCAAAGGGCAGCTTGTCACCTAACAATCCAGGGACAAAAGGCATTTCGTCACAGTCCCCCTTTCAGAGATGCAGGCACAGCTACTGTAGAACACCAAACTCACGAACCGCCAATAAAGGAATGCTCCAAACTCCCGAACGGCATCCAATATAGCACTCCAAACACACGAACAGGAACCATACGAATAGCTGCTAGCAGACGAATAGGAAAAGCATCCAAGCGGCTTACACTCCTAGCAATCGGTCTCTATCAGCATTCAGTAAATGCCCCCAAAGATGAGACAAGGCTCCGTGTTAAGGGTCAAGCAGTGGTCTGAGGTGCTGGCACACCCAGCCTGGTTTTTATTACAGTCTTTTCAAATACAGGACCGCCCACAGGGAGGTATAAAACAACCAATCACATATCAGTTACATCCCACATATTCCCTCCCCTTATCCTGAGAGGAAACTCAATTACACATACTTTCTACCCAACTTTCATAACTCTAAAACCATACATCACATTCACATAAAAATTACATATTCACAATCAATCCATTCAGGGGAACAACATGTAACGGACCGTTTTGCACAAAAAGGGGAAAAACCGCTTAGACGATAATCCCCTTTCAGAGACAGGCACAGCTACTGTAGAATCACCCAAAGCTCATGAATTGAATACAAGTGAATTCACCAAACATCCGAACTGGAACCTCCCAAATAGCTGCTAGCAGACGAACAGTAAAAGCAGACAATCAGCTTACACTCCTGGCAATCAGTCTCTAACAGCATACAGTGAATCCCCCCAAGAACGAGACAAGGCTCTGTGTTGAGGGTCAAGCAGTGGTCTGAGGTGCTGGCACACCCAGCCTGGTTTTTATTACAGTCTTGCAAATACAGGACCGCCCACAGGGAGGTATAAAATATCCAGTAACATATTAGTTACAACCCACAGATTCCCTCCCCCTTATCCTGAGAGGAAACTCAATACACATACCTTTTACCACAATGCATCCTGGCTTCCTCTCCTCTGCCCTGGAGATAAGTGAGAAGTAATTCAATTATCTCCCAGGACAGGGACAAGACTCCATTATGCACATGGTGACACAAAGACAGTAAAACACTTTAAAATACATAAAGTCACCTTTTACACATAACACACAGACATTTAACATATCCCCAGATAGCTCAGGTCTGAGCGCACATTATTAAGCGAATGGCGCTCAGACCACACGAATACAGTTTAATCGCCATGGAGCCAAAGTCTTTACAGTCAGTTTCATACGAATGGGCTCCATGGGATTCCTATCTGGGGTATAACACATTCAAACAAATCTACCGAACCCCAGGCAGAAAAGCACGAATGAAGCTTTTCTGCAGGTAAAAAATATGTCTTTTAACAGGGGGCCATAGTCCAAAGGCAGCAGGCGAGCAACCAGGCTTCTCCAATGCAATGTGGCGAGATTGGTCTCGTCACACAACATTTTAAAAAATGGCATGAATCAGACCAGGGGTTCAAAAGTTAGTAAAAGTATCTTTTGGGCCCTGGCTGGCACATGGCTATCTGGCTCAAACAGGTTTTACAGAGCCCTCTATCCTGGAGACAATGGAGAAAGTAATCCAATTATCCAGGGATAGAGACAGACTCCATTGAGCACATGGTTGCAAAAAGACATAAAACACTTTAAAAAACATAAAGTCACCTTTTACACATAACACACAGACATTTCACATATCCCCAGATAGCTGGGATCTGAGCGCACAAAACTACCGAATAGCGCTCAGACCCTATTCACACAGTTCAATTGCCATGGAGCCGAAGTCTTTAACTACACGAATGGGCTCCATTACATAAAGTCTGGTCCATAGTCCAAAGGCAGCAGGCGGGCAGCCAGGCTTCTCCAATGCAATGTGGCGAGATTGCTCTTGTCACAGTGTGAAAACAGCAAAGTTCTATGTATTTAATGTATTCGTCTGAATGTTAGGTAGTTTCATTCCCTTAGTTTGTTCGAATGAAACTACCGAACAGTCAGACCTCCCCTGTGTGAAGTGTGTCTTCAATTACCCGTTGCAACATTGTTGCGAACGGGTAATTGACAAGCTAAGTAGCCGTCCTTTGTTCTCGGGGGTGGCCGCCATTTTAAAACTCCCGAAAAGCGGTGTTTTGCCGTCGAGTGTCTGGAACTCAAATCGGACACTCGACTAGGCGAACACCGCTGAAAGCTCCACAAGCCCGGTCCGTTCGGTTCCCAACTACCGAACGGCCCCTCGTTCGGTAGATAGAAAGAACCGAACGAGGGGATTCAGGCGAACCCTCCCTAGCCTTTGTAGCTAGAGGCTTTCGTGCCGTTTATTCCCTGACTCCAGGACCGACCGCAGGGCCCATTCACATGGAACCTCATTCGGCTGTTTTATCCAGTGCGGTTGGTCATTTTATTCCCTCCATAAATTTCCCGAACCCCTGGTCTGATCTGGGTGATTTTTGGATATGTTGTTCACCCAGATCAGGGCTACCAGGGGATGTATGATTTAAGTTTAGCGGTACATCCAGAAACGGGGGGAATTGGTGTGCTGGATAAGGGGATTATGATGCAGGCTGAGGGGAGGAGATGTGTGGGAGGTTACCAGAGCAGGATTGCAGGATCATACTAATGAATGAAAATCCCTCCCTTGCATGGGAGCAGGCTTTAAAAGGCCACTGTCTGAATAAATCTTTAGTTCTGCTCCTGAAACTGTGTGTCGTCCAGTTATTGGGATTGCTGTTGGGATACTGCTGTGTTATTTTGCCTGCTGGATACTTTACCCTATGGATTTATAATTGCTTGTTCCTGAACCTCCCTGGGATCCAAAGCTGTGTAATACCAGCTCTCAGCTTCAATACTATTACCCCTTCAGAACAGAAAAAGCATTCAGCATTCAAGCAGTTTCAAAAGCAGAGGGAGATATTGATGGCTATCTCACAGATTTCGAGAGACAGTGTGCGCTGCACAAAGTACCCACAGATGAATGGGTCACCATTCTATTTGGCAAGTTGTCAGGTAGACCCGCTGAAGCCTTCCGGGCTATACCTGATGAGGAGATACAACAGTACCACACAGTTAAAGAAGCCCTACTCACCAGGTATGCAGTTACCCCCGAGGCATACCGTCGACAATTCCGGGAATCTAAAAAGAAAGGGGGGCCTCTTACCCCGAGTGGGCATGCCGCCTACATCGTACGGCCTCCCACTGGGTCGCCAGATGCCAAGCAGTATCGGGAGAGGATGTGCTACAATTGTTTCTCCTAGAGCACTTCTTACATGCCCTCCAACCAGAACTGCGAGAATGACTCCGTGACCGATGACCGCTCATCTTACCTAAAGCTGCCCGCCTGGCAGGCGAGTACACAGACGTCAGGTGGATGGAACAGACCACCGTAAGACCCCCTCATCGCCCAGAGTTTCGGGCTCTGGTACCCGCAGGCCCCACTTGCTACCAGGATCCGATGCCATCGTTGCTATCAGTGGTGGGCATGTTCGCAGCAATTGCCCACTGGAACCCCCCAGGCCCTCATGGGGACAGCCCCACCCTCTACCCCAACCTGCTCCCCTCCGTACCCCAACCACTCACTGCTTGGAAGCGGAGACCAACTCTGAGGAATATTTGTGAGTACTGTATGAGGCTGACCCTGTGCAAACAGCCACCCAGGAAAACCGCCAACAACACCACCAAGAGGTGTTGGTAAATGGGTAGTCAGTCCAAGGATTACGTGACACTAGAGCTATCCTGACCCTAGTTCAGCGACATTTGGTGCGAGACAAGATGCGCATCGGGTGGCTGGGGGAGCTGTTTTTCGCCCACCTACCGCCCACGTTCACCTTCCCATCGAGTAACCCAGAAATTTTTTTTAGCCGGGTGCCTCTGGGAATGTACGACAATATTGCAGGACCTGTGACATCTGTGAGCGGGTAGGGAAAAGAGGGGATCTCCCCAAGGTCCAACTGCTATCCATGCCTGTAACAGAGCTCCCTGTACCCCTGGCTGGGTATCTCCGCCAAGGACCGCTTCCTAGCTGAAACAGGGGACAAACCCTCAGTCGCTATGGATTGACTGGGGTCCTGGATAGACTGGGGGACTGGGCACTCAAATGGCAGATGAAATTTAATGTTGAAAAATGCAAAGTTATGCACTTCAGCGTAAAGAATACACAAGCAACGTATACCCTTAAAAGAAAGCGAATTAGGGATAACAACACACGAAAAGGACTTGGGAATTGTTATAGACAACAAACTATGCAACAATGTGCAATGTCAATCAGTGACCAAGGCCAGTAAGGTATTGTCATGCATGAAAAAGGGCATTCATTCTCAGGACGAGAATATAATTTTGCCTCTTTATAAATCACTGGTAAGACCCCAAATTGAATATGCTGTGCAATTTTGGGCACCTGTTCTAAAGAAGGATATTATGGCACTAGAAAAAGTGCAGAGGCGGGCTACAAAATTAATAAAAGGAATAGAACATATCAGCTATGAAGAAAGGTTAACAAATTTAAACCTATTTAGTTTAGAAAAACGTCGCCTGAGAGGGGATATGATAACATTATACAAATATATTCGGGGCCAATACAAACCATTGTGTGGAAATCTATTCACAAACCGGACTTTACATAGGACACGAGGCCATGCGTTTAGACTGGAAGAAAGAAGATTTCGTCTAAGGCAAAGGAAAGGTTTTTTTACTGTAAGAACAATCAGGATGTGGAATTCTCTGCCTGAAGAAGTGGTTTTATCAGAGTCCATACAGATGTTCAAACAGCTACTAGATGCATACTTGCAAAAACAGAATATTCAAGGATATAATCTTTCAATGTAAGGTAATAACTGCTTGATCCAAGGATAAATCTGACTGCCATTCTGGGGTCAAGAAGGAATTTCTTTCCTAGCTTGTTGAAAAATTGTGCTTCAAACTGGGTTTTTTTTGCCTTTTTTTGGATCAACAGCAAAAAACAAATGTGAGGAAGGCTGAACTTGATGGACGCAAGTCTCTTTTCAGCTATGTAACTATGTAACTATGTAACCGCTTCCTCCTGGAGCTGAATGGTGAATTTGCTCTAGACACCTCCAGACACTGGACGACACTTACAAGGAATTTCCCAGTTGAATCCTCCACCCTGGAACAAGCAGGAACATTGATTAGTCCTTTCCCCTCCCAGTAACCAGATGACACATAGTTCTGGGAGTACAAGCTGTAGTGCTTTAATGGCAGCCACAACTGGCCTTATATGCATGGACCTGAGAGTAAACCACAGTAGGAACAAACACACAATTATATTGGCTCTCAGATCGAGGACACTCCCATACAAAATTAGATAATCCTCCTCTGTACCTAGGAGATAACTGGAAAATGTACTAATCTAATCCAATTATCTACAAGCACAGAAAAAAACTAACTTTTTCCATAACACCCCAAAAGTACTCTAAAAATACATAAAACCCCACAAAAGTTACATGCCTTCGTAGCCCTGATCTGGGTGACCAACATATCCAAAAATCACACAGATCAGTTCAGGGGTACAGGAATTTCCTGGAAGTCATTTGTTTGACCAACCACCCATATGGTCCCATGCCCAAAACCATTCCATAGAATCAGGGCTAGTGGTCGGTTTAGTTCGGTAGTTTAAAAATCAACAAACTACCGAACATAGTCATAGTGGAGCTTGTTCCCCTTGTTCAGGCGAATGATTCCACCCAACAGTGCCCTTCTAACTTGTATAGAACCAAACGCAGGCGTTGATGGACATCCAGCGGTGTTCGGGAGTTAATGTGTCCGATTTTAGTTCCACAAGATTCATGCCCAAACACCGCTGCCTGCGTTCATGCAAATACACAAACAGAGTCTTTTACATTATATTTCACAGGGTCCGTATTCTGTGGGCAGGAGGCTGGCAAGCAGGCTCCTCCAGGAGCTCGTGGCAAACTCACTGGAAAAGGGGAGTTTGTCACAAAATGCCCATTATTGAAGAACCCTTCAGCCGGATACCAGTCAACCTGCTAGGGCCCCTACAGCGACCCAGTCCATCCGGTAAGAAGTATATACGTACCATGGTGGACTACGCTACCCGCTACCCTTAAGCCGTTGCCCTCTCAAACATCCAGAGAGACACTGTTGCCAGTGCGCTGGTTGGGATCTTCGATAGAGTAGGTTTTCCAAAAGAAATCCTTTCTAACCAGGTAACACAATTTACAGCAGATCTTACCCATCAGCTATGGAAAGTCAATGGTATTAAACCTCTACTTAGCTCTCCATACCATCCCCAGACTAACTGTCTCCAGTACTGCGTACAATACTCTAAGTGTTCTGTACAATGACATGAGAACTTCCCTCTTTCTACTGCTAATGCCTCTCCCTATACAACCAAGCATTCTGCTAGCATTTCCTGCTGCTCTGTTACATTGTCTGCCTACCTTTAACTCATCTGAAATAATTACCCCTACATCCCTTTCCTTAGTATGTAGAGGTTAGAGCTCTATACAATATTCTGCATTCTGCCCTTGGGTTTTTACGTCCAAGATGCATTATCTTGCACTTCTCCACATTAAATGTCAGTTGCCACAACTCTGACCAATTTTCTAGTTTACCTAAATCATTTACCATTTGTCTTATCCCTCCTGGAACATCAACCCTGTTACATATCTTAGTATAATCAACAAAAAGACATACCTTACCATCAAGACCTTCTGCAATATCACTGGGTCCAAGTACAGATCCCTGAGGTACCCCACTGGTGACAAGCTCATGCTTCGAATATACTCCATTGATTACAACCCTCTGTTGCCTGTCACTCAGCCACTGCCTTACCCATTCAACAATATTGGAATCCAAACTTAAAGATTGCAGTTTATTGATAAGCCTTCTATGTGCAGTGTCAAAAGCCTTACTGAAATCTAGGTAAGCAATGTCTGTAACGGATCACCTGGCACCCCGACTGGGTACCTCCGTTGAAGGATGCTCCTAGCGCTAACAGAGGGCTCCAAGTGCTCCACAGACACCACTGCAGACCCCACGAACCGGTTGGGGTCTGGTTGGGGTCTCGCTGTCTCCTACCCACCCTGGACCTACGACAAGGCTCCAGGT
>OW240916.1:328228033-328270478 GCA_933207985.1 Pelobates cultripes
ACACACACAATGCAACCCTTACACACAAAGACAATGCATCCTTTGCACACATACACAGAAACAGACAATGCAAACCCGTACACACACATGCAAACACACACACTTCTTTTCTTACATACACACAGAAACACAATGCATCTCATGCACACACATACAGACACACACCTTGCATCCCTTATGCATACAAACACAGATTCACATAATGCATCCCTTACACACAACCAGAAACACATAATACATCCCTTATACACAAATACACACTGCTTCCACTACACACAAACACACTACATCACCTGCACAAACTGGTAACCCTATACACTACATACCATAAGCACACATATTAGATCCTCTACAATAACACATAACACATCCCCTACACACTCCACTCCCTGTGAGCGAACTCATGGGTGGGTGGAACTTATGAGTGGGCCTTATGGGCATACTCACCGTCAGGCCCTGGGGCCCAGACCTTGAGCTGTGTAAGGGGCCCCAAAAAATGGAGCTGCTTCCAATTCTCCCAGAACATTGAATTTTGTGACCACAGTTGCAAACAGCCTCCAGAGATCCTGTTCTACACCAGACCAGTGGAGCCAAACTGCAGCCCATCATCATCCTCATCTGCTTGTAAGTAGGCAATCTAGTATATTATTAGTGACACTAATCTATAATGTACCTCACATTAAAGGGACACTATAGCTTAATGAAGTGGTTCTGGTGTCTATAGCTGGTCCCTGCAGCCTTTTTAATGTAAACACACACTGTGTGCAGCACTGGCGTTAGTTCATATGGGTGGGGCATTGTGATGTTACATGGGGGGGCAGCAAATTTTTATTTTGTCTAGGGCGGCAAAAATCCTTGCACCGGCTCTGATCCTGGGCAGGTGCACCAGTCTACTGGTGACCCACAGGAGGGGAGTGCACTGATTGCACTGCACTCTCCTCCTGCCCAGCCCCATCTTTACCGCAATGCAAGTGCCCTCTGCCCCTAATTTACAGTGGCTCACACTCACAACAAGCAGTGCCTGGAGCCGTGAAGGAGCGGGTTATGGCAAAGAGCTACTGATTAGCATAACATCAATATCCGTTATAAAACCAGGAAAAGGTGGGCATGGATGGTGAACTGATTTGGTGGTGCAATGGGCCACTTGACTGGTTTTGCCCTCCAGGCCTAAGGCTGCCAGCCCTCCCCTGGGTGGCAGTGTGAGGGATAATACCGGAGAGCCACGCTTTGGGTGGCAGTGTGAGGGATAATACCGGAGAGACACGCTTTGGGTGGCAGTGTGAGGGATAATATCGGAGAGCCACGCTTTGGGTGGCAGTGTGAGGATTGTAGCGCAGTAGTGGTATTATCAACGGTATCTCCGCTGGTAGACAGGATGAAGCAGGTAAAATGTAGGTAAAATGCAGGTAGCGTAGTTACAATCCTTTTCTCCGAAGAACTAGACGACACATAGCTTGGATGTTTAAACACTGGCATCTCACCAGGCTGAGTCACACTCTTTAATGATTACATCTTCCTTTAAGCACAGACCTCCGCAGGGGGTCTCCATTCCACACCATACACTTCCTTTAGTCCCAGGCAGGAGGGGGTTGGGTTACAGATAGCCATCTCCCGCCTTAGGAGATACCAAGCAGTACACAGGAATACACTTTACATCTTATTAAATTCCGGGTGGGTTACACTTTAAGTGGCTGGTTTGGCCACAGATAGGAATAGCAATGCAGTAATAGCAAGATATATACAAGGACATTCTGTAAGTGGCTAGGTTTGCCACAAGGTTTAATAGCAGAGAGCCACACTTTGGGTGGCAGTGTGAGGGTTAATAGCAGAGAGCCACGCTTTGGGTGGCAATGTGAGGGTTAATAGCAGAGAGCCACGCTTTGGGTGGCAGTCTGAGGGTTAATAGGGGAGAGCCACGCTTTGGGTGGCAGTGTGAGGGTGAATAGGGGAGAGCCGCGGTTTGGATGGAAGTGTGAGGGTTAATAGCGGAAAGCCACGGTTTGGATGGTAGTGTGAGGGTTAATAGCTGAAAGCCATGCTTTGGATGGTAGTGTGAGGGTTAATATCTGAGCGACACTGTTCGGGTGGCAGTGTGGGGGTCCC
This sequence comes from Pelobates cultripes, assembly GCA_933207985.1. Lineage (NCBI taxonomy): Eukaryota > Metazoa > Chordata > Amphibia > Anura > Pelobatidae > Pelobates > Pelobates cultripes. Next base: position 328,230,137 of record OW240916.1, read on the forward strand.
TGGGACTCTGGTAACATGATTTACCTCCTCAGTGTCTACTCATTGAGTGCCTTTGTTGTGTGCATACCCCCTAAGTGTCCCTATAAGGAGGGATAGTCCCTATATTGGTCCCAAATCCATCTTTCCTATTCGAATGTTCCTCTTTTCTAGGAGCTCCATATTGTTGGTGTGTCTGCATGTATAACAGAGCTCCACAGCAATAATACTCCTAGTAATGTGTCTGAGTGTATAACAGAGCTCCACAGCAATAATACTCCCAGTAATGTGTCTGAGTGTATAACAGAGCTCCACAGCAATAATACTCCCAGTAATGTGTCTGAGTGTATAACAGAGCTCACAGCAATAATACTCCCAGTAATGTGTCTGAGTGTATAACAGAGCTCCACAGCAATAATACTCCCAGTAATGTGTCTGAGTGTATAACAGAGCTCCACAGCAATAATACTCCCAGTAATGTGTCTGAGTGTATAACAGAGCTCCACAGCAATAATACTCCCAGTAATGTGTCTGAGTGTATAACAGAGCTCCACAGCAATAATACTCCCAGTAATGTGTCTGAGTGTATAACAGAGCTCCACAGCAATAATACCCCAGTAATGTGTCTGAGTGTATAACAGAGCTCCACAGCAATAATACTCCCAGTAATGTGTCTGAGTGTATAACAGAGCTCCACAGCAATAACACTCCCAGTAATGTGTCTGAGTGTATAACAGAGCTCCACAGCAATAATACACCCAGTAATGTGTCCGAGTGTATAACAGAGCTCCACAGCAATAATACTCCCAGTAATGTGTCCGAGTGTATAACAGAGCTCCACAGCAATAATACTCCCAGTAATGTGTCTGAGTGTATAACAGAGCTCCACAGCAATAATACTCCCAGTAATGTGTCTGAGTGTATAACAGAGCTCCACAGCAATAATACTCCCAGTAATGTGTCTGAGTGTATAACAGAGCTCCACAGCAATAATACTCCCAGTAATGTGTCTGAGTGTATAACAGAGCTCCACAGCAATAATACTCCCAGTAATGTGTCTGAGTGTATAACAGAGCCATACAGCAATAATACTCCCAGTAATGTGTCTGAGTGTATAACAGAGCTCCACAGCAATAATACTCCCAGTAATGTGTCTGAGTGTATAACAGAGCTCCACAGCAATAATACTCCCAGTAATGTGTCTGAGTGTATAACAGAGCTCCACAGCAATAATACTCCCAGTAATGTGTCTGAGTGTATAACAGAGCTCCACAGCAATAATACTCCCAGTAATGTCTGAGTGTATAACAGAGCTCCACAGCAATAATACTCCCAGTAATGTGTCTGAGTGTATAACAGAGCTCCACAGCAATAATACTCCCAGTAATGTGTCTGAGTGTATAACAGAGCTCCACAGCAATAATACTCCCAGTAATGTGTCTGAGTGTATAACAGAACTCCACAGCAATAATACTTCCTTTCCCTAGGAAAGAGCTGCGGAGCACCTTCCTAGGGAAAGGAAGGTGTGGTGAAAGTAACCTCAGCACTGGATTTTGGAGAGGCCTGCTTGCCAGCCTCTTGCCCTGTGACTATGGCACCTGGGTTGTATTGCCGTTTTTAAAAACACTATTTGTGCATATTGGGCCTTAGCACAATGCCCCTTTCAAACATGTGGCGGCGGCCATCTTAAATTGTCCAGTAGTGTTTTGTTGTTGAGTCTATGGAACTGTTTTGGGCATGGGACCATGTGCACTGTGGGACAAAATAAGACTTCCAGATAATTCCTGAACCCCTGAACCGATCTGGGTGATTTTTGGATATGTTGTTCACCCAGATTGGGGCTATCAGAAGATGTGAGGCTATGTTGTATTTTGGGGTTTGTTGATATGTAGGTTTTTTTCTGCTTAGAGTTAATTGAGTTAGGCCATTGTGCTGTGCTATTTGGTGCCCCATAATTTTTAATATTAAAAGAAAACAATATGGATGCTGGTAGACTGGCCTGGACATTTCGTAATACTGTTTCAACACAGGTCAAAGGAACTTTGTATTTTGTAACCTTAAGAAGTAAACAGGAGGAATACTTATCTACAGTTTAATTTGTGAGCTATAGATGTACGAGGGTAACGAGAACAATGGTTTATTACTCAATGGGACTTTACAATCCGAGATACTTAAACTCACAGAGCTTCAAAGGGGTATACAAACTATGCAATTGTTTGTGCATAAACATCACAGGCAATCCAGAGTGTTTGTCAGCCATTCGAACCCAAAGTCTGAGTTCGCTTCCATGTTTTCAGGATATTAGAACTTAAATAAATCTATTGGAATCATGCATGATATATAAATGTAAACTAAATGTGTGATTGCTACAGTAATGTCTATAACTGCATCCTTGACTGATTTAGGGGTAAAAGGTAATATAGATATACTAATATAATTAGATTCTATTTTTCTTTGTAAAGATGAATGTATCACTCAGTTAATCATACAGGTTAGATTGATACAGGATATAGACACATTGCATGATGATTGATATAACTAACCCTGTTTCAATCAAAGAATATACATAACCAAAGACAGATATTTAACGTAATTTGAAATATCCCCAGTATAGGTGAATTAAAGGCCAATTCATTTATTTAAGCAGGTCATCAATGATCTAATTCAGGTCTTCATACCTAGTGCCATCTATTGATGAAAGTCCCTAAGGGCCACATTAATAATTAAATATTAAGATACGCCCATAACCAATCAAAAGCCAGATTTAAGTCCCAGGTACCGCCCATTTACAAACAAGGGGCAGGAACTGATAAGGGGGAAATAATGGTTAAATAGGGAGAAAAATAAGAGAGAGGAGCAATATCTTCAGATCATCTTAAAAAAAGATCAAAGGAGAAAACAGAGGGCTAAGAAAGGAGGAGATTGACTGACTAAGGGCAATAGACTGAATTACAGACCAGAGCACCCTGAGAGGAGAATCCCAAATTGAATTAATTCATCCTAGACTCTTGGTAATGTATAAAGGTTTCTCTTTACTTTATATTAAATAAACGGGACTATTGAATGCCCTATGTGTCTATATTGTGAACTGATCCCTATTGATAGAACAGTTATATCTCATTCTACCTGCAGCCTGAGTCAGATATAACTTCCTAAGTCGGAACATTCTTGATTCCTTCTTTAGACGTAGATCAGTTCAATATATATATACTAAGGCTATCAGAAACCTTATATAAACGTACTGTAGTTAAACTGATGGTATATACTTGGCAGGGTTGGTTGATATTTAACTAATTAATATAATGACCATTGTATCATTAATGCAAGGGGTGTCATATGATTAATTCTGTATACTGGTATTGCTGTGAAGTTTGTAATAGATTTTATTGTCCTTTGCTGATAAGATTAGAGATGAGACAAAGTGTAATGTTGACTCCTAGGCTTGTCAAGTAAACTAATTGACTTGTTGATAGAAACTCATATATAATACAGCAAATTGATTATAATTGTATTGTTTTGTTGCTTTGCATTTTATAGTGTGTATTATTAAATTTATATATATTTTAAGCAAAGTCTGTTTATTGGCCATCTGCCGTTCATAAGTGTTTATATCACCGCTTAAAACAAAGAACTACAGGGTCCCTGAAGGCTCTATGTGTGTGTGAATATCATCAGCTATTATTCAATCTAGATTCCATACATATGAAACCTTAGATTACCCAACAATTGTGTTTGGTAATGGTATCACAGTCAGAATAGAGGGGGTTTGTGGCTTTGTGACTTTGTGTCCGGTGCCACACAAGGTCCACCTGGGTGGTAACCTTGTGTGGAAAACTGTATAAAAGACAATAAACTCTCAGATCTGCTGAGTTCCTGTTTTACCCTCAACATAGAGCTTTGTCTCATGTGTGGGGGAAAAGGGTGCATCTACACTGGGGGATTTCTTTACTCCCCAGGGCTATAATTACTAAGCTCTTTTTAGAGCTTATTCCTGCTACTCTCTCTTGGAGGAACGGTTTACCCACTGGAACCTGGAGCCTTGTCGTAGGTCCAGGGTGGGTAGAGGACGGCGAGTTCCCAGCCAAGCTGCGTCGGTTCATGGGTTCTGCAGTGCTCATGGTGTCTGGTGTGGTGCTGATGGTCCTTGGTAAGCACTAGGAGCATCGATTGACGGAGGGTCGGTCACAAGAGGGCTCTGGGAGGGGACACTAAGTGATGGGAACAAGGGACAAAGGGACTGGAGTTCCATTTCCGTCAGGGGATCCCTGGGAGTGGGACGGCCCTGGGAAGGGACACTGAATGGTGGGAACAGGTAACTGGGTTCCAGTTCCGTTAGACGCCCCCCTGGGCAGAGGACCACCATGGGAGGGAACATTGTCTTCATGTGTGTTCCACCCCTTGCATGGGGAAAGTATAATGCCGCATGTGGCCAATAAAGTTGTTGTTGTACCCCTGGAACGATGTGTCGTCCGGTTACTGGGGGAGAAATGGGTCTGTTCACTTATTAATAGCGGATGTAACTAGCCAGGTTACCCAGGGTCTGCTACAACTGGTGGCAAGCGGTGCCAACAGAACCATGGATTATAATTCCTTAAAAAGGCAAACCCTACAAGATTTGCTGGAAGCAAGAGGGAATTCGGGTGGCAACTGACCTGATTGCCAAATTAATGACCAGCGAAGAAATGTGGAGGCTGCCCCACAGCCAGAGGGGGAAGAAGGAGCCTTCGCCAGAAAGAGGAGGCAGTACTTGGCCTTCTACAACGAACCTCCCACAGCAGCTAATCTCTGTGACCCAAGCCTTCGTCCTGGCTCAGAAGCAGGGGATAAACCCCACACAGCGGAACAGAGAGGAGCCAGCTACCCCTGCACACAAATCAAAGTTGCCATTTACTGCCTTCAAGGAGTTCAGGGACGGAGAGGAGGGCATTGAAGACTCCCTGCAGGACTTTAAGCGGCAGTGCCTCTTGCTAGAAGTCGACCATGCAGACTGGGTGGCCATCCTGGGTGGTAAACTAACAGGAAAGGCGGCTGTGACGAGAGCAATCTCGCCACATTGCATTGGAGATGCCTGGTTTCTCGCCTGTTGCCTTTGGATTATGGCCCCATGTTAAAAGACATCTTTTTCCCCGCAGAAAAGGCTTATTCATGCCTTTTCTGCCCAGTGTTCGGTAGATTCTGTGACAGATCCCTCTGTCTTGGACTGAACTTACCGTATGGCTTGTTCGTTTGTTTAATTTGTTTTCCTCGTTCCTGTGGACTATATGGCGTTCCCTTTTTAGGACTGAACAAAACTACCGAATGGCCGGCCACCCAGTAGAGAAGTGTGCTGCTGATTAACCTCTTGGCCCCATTCGAACGTTGAGGTTAACCGCAGACACCTCTTGATTGATACGGTAGTTGGGTGGCCGCCATTCGTATGCCGAACACGAGGTCACGGCCATTTTAAACCACACGAAGGCACAGCGGTGTTCGACGCCTAATCCATGGTACTGAAAACGGATACAGTTTGGCGCGAACACTGCTAAAGCCGCCGACCTCCCTTCTTGTTCGGTAGAAGTGCATGAATGGCCCTATATTCGGTAGTTGTACCTGACTACACCATACCCCAGATAGGAATCCTATGGAGCTCATTCGTATGAGAACTGACTTTGTGAACACTTTGGCTCCATGGCGATTGAACTGTATTCGTGTGGTCTGAGCGCCATTTGCTTAATAATGTGCGCTCAGACCTGAGCTATCTGGGGATATGTTAAATGTATATCTTTACTGTAGCCGTTCCAACATGGGGGAATTTAACAGTATTTCTATTTTAGTATCCCCACGTGCATAATGGCGATTTGCCTTTGTCCTGGAAGATAATTGAATTACTTCTCAATTATCTCCAGGGCAGAGGGGAGGAAGCCAGGATGCATTGTGGGAATATAATGTGACTGTGTGTCCTATATTGCTGATTGTCTGTCCTTTGTCACAGTCTCCCATTTGGTCCCCTAGGGGAGTGTCCACCAGGTGGGAGACCTGCAGAAATACTGGGCGGGTAGCCCTCATTAAACCGGACCACTGCTTGACCCTCAATACGGAGCCTTGTCTCGTCTTTGGGGGGGGATTTACTGTATGCTGATAGAGACTGATTGCTAGGAGTGTAAGCTGCTTGGCTGCTTTTCCTATTCGTCTGCTAGCAGCTATTCGTATGGTTCCAGTTCGGGAGTTTGGAGTGCTATATTGTATGCAGTTCGGGAGATTGGAGCATTCCCTTATTAGTTTGGTGTTCTACAGTAGCTGTGCCTGCATCTCTGGAAGGGGAAGATCGCCTAAACGGTTTTAACCCCTTGTGTGCTGAAACGGTCCATTACAGTGGCGAAGGCGTATCGAGCAGTACCGGGATACCAGATCTGCAACTACAAAGCTGTGAAAGATGTCCTACTGGCCAGGTATGCCATAACTCCGCAGGCATACCAGTGGAAATTCAGAGAGACAAGAAAAGGGGAGAAGGACTCTAATACAGAGTGGGCATGCCGCATCTACCGAGCTGCCCAGAACTGGGTGGACTCACAGCAAGCAAAGTCCCCCGAGGAGGTGCTCCAGTTGTTCATGATGGAGTACTTCTATAATGGACTGACCACCGAAGCCCAGGAATGTGTGAGGGAGAGGCAGCCCAAGACCCTAACCCTGCTATGGCCCTCCAGCCTCGGGTTCCCCTGGTCACATCCATAACCCCCCAGGTCCCAGTCGGGTCTGACCAGAACAGTTTCAGGTGCCACTTACCTGGGCACTGCTAGCGGAACTGCCCCCAATTCGTTACCCCATTGCGAGCAGCAGCCCATTGCTACCAGCCCTAAGTCCCCAACCTCCAACGAAGCAACATGGTCCTGCCTTCATGAGGCCAACCCTCTCCAAACCGCCCACATTAACAGGGACCATCACAGGCAACCTGTTCAGCTGAATGGCTGCTCAGGGCAGAGACTGAGGGACACTGGGGCCACTCTGACACTCGTCCACTCCCCACTCATCCCCGAGGCCCAGAAGACCAGCGGGACTGTCGCAGTCCGGGTGGTCGGATGAGAAGTATACTGCCTTCCTACAGATCAGGTCCACCTTGATTGGGGCGCAGGGAACAGAAGAGTCTCATGGATGGGCTACCTGCAGAGGTGCTTCTGGGTGCACCTTCAAGCTCCCGAAGAAGCCCACCCCGTGGTGACCAGACAACAAGCCCGCACCACCCAGGACGGCTCACACTCTGAGGCTCAGGTAGGCTCACATAACTATCCCCAAAACCCATAGGCAACCCCGTAAGAAGACGCTCTGAGGTACCCCCTTGTAACAGAACTCCCCGTACTCTGACCGAGTACCTTCCGTTGATGGACGCTTCCTAGCACCGCACCGGACACCACAACCGCCGTAGCTTAACTGGAGTTTCACCGACTTCTGTCCACCCTGGATCAGCTTCTGTCCTCCAGGACCGTGTGGGGAAGACCTCTCCTCCAGGAGAGCATATCAGGAACAAGCATTTAAAAGAGCTAGGTGATTAAAGCTCAGGGGAGTATGCAGAGCATAGCAATCCCCAGTGTGAGTATAGCTGTCCCCTCCAATCACGAGACAAGACTACGTGTTGAGGGTCAAGAAGAACTGTTTTAATTAGCAACAAAGGGCTTTCTTTTATGAAGGTTTTCCCTACATAGGGACACCCACAGGGTTTTTCAGAACAACCAATAAAAACATTACAACACATACAATAAAGTAAACCACCCCCATTCATCCCAGCAGAAATCCTCCCCTCTGCCTGTGATACAATTATCTCAACACAATAGACTAACTTAATTATCACAGGCAGAAAATATACAGTTTTTACAAAATATTAATAACTCCCAAAATATAAATGCCATTCACATAAAGCATACTTTAAACATTAACATACTCAAAAATCAGAGCAATCGGTTCAGGGGTTAAAAAGTTAGGTGGAAATCCCTTTACCTGAAAAAAATGAATAAGTCCCATTCGAACAAATGTTCGAATCTTCGAACGGGACTTAGTCTCCAGCTACAGTGTCGTAGTGGAGAAGAAGGTATGGGTCAGCGGTGTTCGTCTAAATGTGTAGCCGATTTCAGTTCCATAGATTCAGTGGCACACACCGCTGACCGCATTCGACTAAATTAAAATAGACGCCGCCACGTGTTCGGCTGTCCAATGGCGGCTACTTCGGCACTTTGGCTGTATCCGAAGTGCCAATTTAAAGCTGCAGAACTGCCCCAATAGAATTTAAAGTGGCATAACGAGTCTTTTAAAATACAATCTGCTAAAATATAGTTTTTAACAGGCAATATATCCCAGGAGCCATAGTCACAAAGCAGGAGGCTGGCAATTAGTCCTCTCCAGGCACACGTGGCAAAGGGTACTTCGTCACACCCCTCTACCCCTAGGGCCCCTGTACCAGGGCCACCCAGGTTAAACACCTAACCCCCACAGCCAGGGAGTCTTCCCCTACCCAGAACCATGGGATACCGCGGGCAAGTTTGAGATGGATTTAATAATAGACCCGATGCTCCAGGATTATAGGGAATTGTCCGCCTTGGGGCAGGTGGGAAAAGATGGGGAACGGTTCACCTAGGATAAGGGGTTATTGTACCGCATAGCGGAGATTAGGAAGCCAGGGACAGTTCCTACTACCACCAGACAGTTGGTGGCTCCCAGGAAATATCGGTAAGAGCTACTGAAGATAGTTCACGATATTCCCCTGGCTGGGCATTTGGGGATGAGCCGTACGAAGCATCAGCTCACCAAAAGCTTTTTCTGGCAAGTTATCTCCAAGGATCTGAGGCAATACTGCCATACCTGTGATGTCTGCCAGGGGGAAGAGAAGAGGGGTGACCGGCACAAGGCCAAGCTCCATCCCCTACCAGTCATTGAAGCTGTCAATATCAAAGGTCCTCTGGCCAAGCCTAGTCCCTCTGGGAAGAAGTACATTCTGACCATTGTGGACTATGCCACTTGTTACTCTGAGGCATTCGCCCTGAACAACATTCAGGTAGAGACTGTGGCCGAAGCCCTGATGCCCTTGTGATGGACTGCCTGGCACTCTGACCGAGTACCTCCGCCAATCGATGCTCCTAGTGCTTGCCTAGGACTCCAAGCACTCCACCAGACACCATAAGCACTACAGACCCTACTTCCAGCGATGTAGCTGCACCGGGGTCTCGCCCTCCTTCACCCACCCTGAACCCAAGACCAGGATCCAGACCTCTCCTACTCCAGAGAGCATAGCAGGAACAAGCTCTTACAAGAGCTTATACTCAGGGGAGTATTGTGACTATAGCAATCCCCAAGAGTGTAGTTATCCCATCCCCCAAACATGAGCCAAGACTTCATGAAGGGGTCAAGCAGGTCTGTTTAATGGAAGCCAGCAATTACAATTTATACACACATTTTAAACCCCCAACAGCCTTATTTACATACAATAGGTTACATAGATTACTATAGTACAAGGAAGGGTGGGGTCAGACTATATCAAGGGCTGATGGGAGATTGAGGAGGGACAAAGCAGCCAGTTTAAACTGGTCTGGCAGTGTCCCTGGGACAACACCCTGCTGGGGAAACAATGGTACAGGAAAAAGGGGGAGGGGAAGAGGCACAGATAAGCAATACATTCAACATGAATTATCTCCAGGTACAGAAAAACACACCATTTACAAACACCCCAAAAGTACCCCCAAGATCCATGGAAACCCCACAAGAGCCCCATCCTCGGATAGCCCAGTTGTGTGGTTACTTTCGCCACACTGGTGTTCTCCTGGATGGGTTTTCCCCGGGAAATGATCTCCGATCAGGCCATGCAATTTACTGCCGAGATAACCAACCAGCTGTGGAGTGTATGCAGCATTAAATCCATCCCAAAGCTCACCCTATCACCCCCAGACCAATGGCTTGTGCGTGGTACGTTGAAGCGGATGCTCCATGCCTTTGCAGAGACCTGCAAGGATTGGGAAAGATTACTGCTGCATCTCCTGTTCGCATATAAGGAGGTGCCCCAGGAATCCACAAGCTTCTCTCTGTTCTAACTGGTGTTTGGCCGGCAAATTAGAGTACCCCTGGTTAGGGAGCCGGGGAACAGGAGACGACCCCCATCATCCCATATGTGCTGGAGTCTAAGGATCATCTAGAGGAGCTCACCCACCTGGTGCGGGAGAACCTCTAGGCTTTAAGTATGCTTTAAGGTACGTGGTATGATAAGGGAGCCAGGAGCCTAAGCTTTCAAGCCGGACAGAAAGTTTTGGTTTTAAAGCCTGTCTGGCAAGCCACAGGCGGCCTTGCAGGGCCCATACCATGTAGTGGAACGGAGATGTGATGCTACTTACGTGATTGGCCCTTTGCTCGGGTACTGGAGTCCGACGCCTGTTGCATGTTAACATGCTGAAGCCCTACCACGAGCGGACCGAGGATGTGGCTGCTATCTGCGCTCCAGCCTCGGAAGATTATAATAATCTTCCCCTGTCCAACCTCCTGGGGGATGGAGCTCAGGCAAGGTCTATAGAGGAGGTCCACTTAGGGGACCGGCTAACCCAAGTGGAATGCAGCCAGGCGCAGTGGATGCTGGCTGCCAAGCGGGACACATTCTCCAATCTCCCTGGGGTGACCGCTCTGGCCAAAGACCGGCAACCCCTGAGGCAAAGCTCGTACCGAATCCCAGAGGCAGTAAAAAGAGAACATGAGAAGGGAGATCCAGGAGATGCTCCACTTAGGTCCATTGGGACCTAAACCCGCAGGAAGTCCCATCTGACCTATTTCCACTCACAGCACAAGAACAGCGTTCGGGAGTTCCAAACAACCGAACGAGGGGAGCATTCTCCTCAAACCATCTGCATGCCAGCTATAGTAGCTCTGTGCGGTTCTGCATGCCAGCTATAGTAGTTCTGTGCGGTTCTGTGTGGTGCTCAATGACAAGATGGTCACCATGGAGCTGTGCAAGGGGTATTGGCAGATACCCCTACCCACAGAAGCTATCCCCAAGTCAGCCTTCGTCACCCCATTTGGCCTGCACCAGTTTCGGGTAATGCCATTTGGTATGAAGAACACCCGAGCCACCTTCCAGAGGATGGTGGACCAGCTGCTAGAGGGCCTCTTGGATTATGCCTGTGCTTACCTTGATGATATCGCCATATTTAGCGATACCTTGGAGAAACATCTAGGCCACATCTAGCCCACGGAGCTGTGCTGGATAGGATCAGGGAGGCAGGGTTGACACTGAAACCGAGCAAGTGTCACCTCGGGATGGCCGAGGTGCGGTGTGGGGCACAGAAACCTGAACTGGCCAAGGTAGAGGCAGTAGCTAGTTGGCCCCATCCCTGCACTAAAACCCAGGTGCTGGCCTTCTGAGGAACTGCAGGACACTACAGAAAATTTGTCCCCAACTACAGCGCTGACCCACAAAAACCCTATGCCGGCAGGTAGCGTGGACCCCAGAGTGTGAACAGGCGTTCCAAGCCCTCAAGGTCACCCTGATAAATGCCCTGGAACACTGGTTGCTACTAATCCCTGGAAGCCACCATTGAAAAGGAGTGCCTGGCAGTGGTGTGGGCCCTCAAAAAGCTACAGCCCTTTTTGTATGGACAACAATTTACCCTGCTCACGGACCACAACCCACAGGAAGTCCCATCTGACCAATTTCCACTCACAGCACAAGAACAGCGTTCGGGAGTTCCACACAACCGAACGAGGGGAGCATTCTCCACAAACCATCTGCATGCCAGCTATAATAGTTTTCGTGTAATTTTATCTGAACCGAGACTGGCTCTTACTACTAATTCCATGGAACTCTGAATCGGATACAACCGCATGGCGAGCCGGTCAAACTTCCACACGAAGCGACACGAAAACTACCAAATGGATTTTCGTGAAATTTGGAAATGTTACTCACAGTATCCTTAGCTATCCAGGGATGTATTTTTTTTTTATATTGCTATGTTATGTATAAAGTATAATTTTAAAAATAGTAATTTTTCTGGCCAGCAGATAATTGAGTTAAGCATGTTACTGAAACTCAATTATCTAGTCTGGGCCAGAGGAGGAGCTTGTACTGTATAAATTGAATGCCTGTTGCTTCCATTAAATCTGTCTTGTTCCAGCATCAAGCCTTGGCTCATGTGTGGATTATTTTGCGATACCAACGATATTTGTTCCTGTGGATTATTGGAGTTATTTTACTATTGGGAAACGGAAATACTAGAAGGTGATACAGATTACTACCGTCACACCACACATGCTTAAACTCCTTTATTGTGTTGAAGAGATGGAGAATGTGGGCATCCATCCAGCTACCTCTTACATGCAGAGTGAGCTCTCTACCATTTGAGTTAATCCCCCAACACAGTATTTGGTCCAAATTCAGTGACCATTACCAGATTCCAACTGAACTGAATTCCAAACTGAAACAAATAGTTTGGAGATTAAAACTCTAGACCTGATTTTCACTACCCGGCCCAGATTTAAGCCGTCCAGCAGACAAACTGAAAGCAAGACACAACTTTGTTCTAAAGTCTAAATGCCTTTGGAATTAGTGAATAACCTGAGATGTCTGCAGTTGCCTTCCTGGGTGGTCTTTGCAATATTTCTTCATACTAGTTTGGTAAAATTATTTTATTCATTGCTTTGGATCCATCTGGTCCTATTGCCTATTCCCACCAGTCTTCTGGAGGAGACTCTGAAAAGGGTTGTGTGACAAGAGCAATCTCGCCACATTGCATTGGAGAAGCCTGGTTGCTCACCTGTTGCCCTTGGATTATGGCCCCATGTTAAAAGGCTTGATTTTCCCCTGCAAAGACATGAAAGCCGGGTCATTTGGTGCTTGCCCTGTTTGAGCAGTGATACCCCAGATAGCTATGCCATGGAGCCCATTCGTATAATGAAACACTATGGGAAAGACTTTGGCTCCATGGCAATTGATCTGTATGTGTGTGCTCTGAGCGCCATTCAGTAATAATGTGCGCTCAGATCTGAGCTATCTGGGGATATGTTGAATGTACCTGTTTTGTGCAATGGCTGCACAGTTATATGTTTTTATGTGTTTTATTGTCTTTTGCTGCCATGTGTTCAATGGAGTTTTGCCTCTGTCTTTGGAGATAATTGGATTACTTCCCAATTATCTCCAGGATAGAAGACTCTGTGGAACTGGTTTTGGGCAGAAAAAACATGCTTCCTTTGGTCACAAAGGACTACGATCTATCTTTTGAACCATTGGACCAATTTGTATGAATTTTACATATGTTTGTATTTGGAGTATGCTGATTCTGAAAATGTATGTGAATGTGATGCATACTGTTACGGTACCTCCAGTAATTAAATGCACAAACCGCCGTTTAGTGAATGTTCCCCGTTCGCAATACTGTGGTCTGGTAGCGTAGACAGTGAAACCATGCGAACCGCCAGCTAGGGAACACTCCAAACTCCCGAACGGTACCTGTACGGCTCTTTCCCTTCTCGAGCTCCAAATAAACGAATCGCCAATAGCAGCCGAACGGCAATAGTTTCCAAGCGGCAAATAATTCCAATAAGCAGTCTCTAGGCACCGGTAATAAAATCCCCCCAATAACGAGACCAAGCTCCGCTTTGAGGGTAAAACACGAACTGAGTTTACTGTGGGCTACCTGCCCGTATTTGAACATAATACAACTTTTCCTTCCTGTGGTTTTTCATTCCTGTACAATAAGATGACCAGATTTACATATTGATCCTTAACATTGGAATCTATGGACTGTAGTTTCATTATATCTCGGATTATTTTTTATATTTCTCTCGGTTTATTTTGGCTCTCTACGGTTCTTATTCTGAACCACCTGAGCACTTTTCATTCCTACCGCTCCTTATCGAGCGTTCAGACACAAGTATTATGTCCGGATGGGGTCAAATACCCACTCCGGATCCAAATTTTGCTATCCCTCACACCTATGTGTATATGAAATGGCGATTGTAACGGAACCGCTGGCACCCCGACCGGGTACCTTCCGCCGACGGATGCTCCTAGTGCTTTCCGAGGACTCCAAGCACTCTGCCTGACACCATAACCACTGCAGACTTGATCTGTTTATTGGCACACAAAGAACCGTCTTTTATGCAGGTCCCCATGCAAGGGGACATCCCACTGGGTGGGACACAGTACAACCAATCACACAATGGTTACATCCCACACATCTCCTCCCCTTAGCCTGAGAGGTAACCCAATTATCCATACATTTTAAAACACACTTTTTACCCAACTTTCATAACTCTAAAACTATACATCACATTCACATAAAACTACATATTCACAATCAACCCATTCAGGGGAACAACATATTAAAAAATGGCATGAATCAGACCAGGGGTTCAGAAGTTAGCACAAGTATCTTTTGGGGCCTGGCTGGCAGCATGGCTATCTGGCCCAAACTGGTTTCAGAGTCTTCTATTCTGGAGATAATTGAGAAGTAATGCAATTATCTCCAAGGACAGAGGCAAAACTCCATTAGCCACATGGCAGACAAAGGACAACAAAAGACATAAAAATACATACTGTTACATTTATCACATAGAACCTACACATTTCCAATTTACCGAACACATAATAGCATATATAATATTGCAGACCGCCTGAATGCAATCTGCTACACAGTCTTAAAGGGACATTGTTCCTAAAAGTCATAATATGTCCAGGGATGGTTTTTAAAGGGGCAGCAGCAGCACCATACAAATCCAATATGCCCAAATATTGTACTTGAAGGGCCAAATAACCCAGGGCCATAGTCATGAGGCAAGAGGCTGGCAATCAGGTTCCTCCAACAGCCAGGGGAAAATCCGGTGACAAAAGGAGTTTCGTCACAGCGATCTTAATAACACTGTATCTGGGCATCATCTCAGTATTAAGTGCCTTATCCCCTTTTTTATCATAAAGCTAATACAACCGGATAGGGTTAAACACCCTCTTCACTCCGGCTGTACATGACGTTATGTAATATATCTTTCTCTATTTATATGTATCTTTATATGCACATCAAATGGTAATTTAGACAAATCAATACTTGCCTTAATTCAATTTGGTACTAAGTGTTTAATATACCTCTTTGGCATATGCAGACATTGATCACAGAATAGGGTTAAACACCCTTTCCACTCCAGACCTATATGACGTCACTGAGTACATCTATCGTGATTGGCCCAATCATAATAGCGGGCCTTTTGAATCCCCCAATCATGGTGATTCATGTCCTTTAAATATTCGGGCACTTACCACACATCGGTTCCCCTCTGATGAGCTGTGGGCGAAACGCGCGCGTCAGGGGCCATCGGTGATTCTTTGCAAACACCTTGCTGTGTGGGCTATTGACCGTATCTGTCCATACTTCTCTCAGAATCCCGTAGTACATGACTGTTAGAACCGGGCGGCTTTAGGTGGTGGGGTTTTTCTTCCCCCTTTATATGCATCTATAAGTGGCACTCTATTCCCATTTACCCTACTGTTACCTTGGATTATGGGTCACTGATATTTAGCTCACTGATAACCCGTTCCCAAGATTTCCAACAGTCTTTTTAATTTGAATTTTCTGTGACCATAGACCTCTTTTTTGTTAAGCCATTTATTACTATTTGTAACTAGAGATGTCGCGAACTGCTCGCCGAACTGTTCGCGAACTGTCCGCCGGCGAACAATAGCGTGTTCGCGTTGGGCGAACATATACGATTTCCGGTCCGCCCCCTATTTGTCATCATTGAGTAAACTTTGACCTGGAACCTCACAGTCAGCAGACACATTCCAGCCAATCAGCAGCAGACCCTCCCTCCAAGGAAGTGTCTGCTGACTGTGAGGTTCCGGGTCAAAGTTAACTCAATGATGACGAATAGGGGGCGTACCGGAAATCGTATATGTTCGCCCAACGCGAACACGCTATTGTTTGCCAGCGGACAGTTCGCGAACAGTTCGCGTCATCTCTATTTGTAACATGATTTTTTTCAGATCGAACTAAGCACTATAGCTTCACAGTTGATTACATACTGCAACATTGTATTGATGCAGTGTATATCTACCAGAGGTTCACTGAAAACTTTTGAACAGGTACTTGCTACTCTTTTGAAAATGTATCCTCCATTTTTCATGTTTAGATGCTAGTATGTTACCAAACGAGCTGCACTTATTTTTAACCTTTAAAAGGTACAATCACCTTAGTGTTGCAATCTTTATATCATAATATATTGCAACCAATTGCATATTGAGTATCACCACTCATTACCCTTTGCTTAACCTAGCTATTTACACTTTATTTTAACTTATTTATTAAAAGTAAAATTTTAAATTATTATTGCCGAACTGCAATAGCTTCCAAGCGGCAAATAATTCCAATAAGCAGTCTCTAGGCGCTGGTAATAAAATCCCCCCAATAACGAGACCAAGCTCCGCTTTGAGGGTAAAACACGAACTGAGTTTACTGTGGGCTACCTGCCTGTATTTAGGCAAGTCTCCCACTTGGTGGACACTTCCCTAGGGGACCAAATGGGAGACTGAAATGACAGAAGGACATGGGGACATTTCAGACATACATCCCCACAATATTCCCAGCATACATCACAGTTCCCTCCCCTCTGCTCGGGAGATAATTGGGAAGTAATTCAATTATCTCCCCGAGCAGAGGCAAATCGCCATTTTAACTCAAAGTTATAAAACACATTAAAATACATAACTTTCTAATTGCCGAACATATTGCATTTGTGTAACACATCCCCAGATAGCCTGGATCTGAGTGCATTTTATTGGCGAATAGCGCTCAGATCCCATACGCATAGTTCAATCGCCATGGAGTCAAAGTCTATTACAGTTCTTCGGTATGCGATTGACTCCATGGGAATGCTATCTGGGTTAAGTCCATTTGTGTTGTTGAATCTCCCGAACGGCCGGCATTCGTATGCTTTTGTCGATTGAGAAGGGGAGGTTGACGGTTTCAGCGGTGTTCGGTTGAAAAAGTGTCCGTTTTCAGTTCCACAAAATAACCGAACACCGCTGGTCCTTCGCAAGGTTAAAATGGCCGCCGCCTCGTGGTCGACATACGAACGACGACCACCCGGTATTCGGTTTTAATTGAGAAGTGTCTGTGGTTAACCGCAACGTTTTAATTGGGATCAATAGGTTAACCAGCAGCACACTTCTCTTCTGGGTGGCCGTCTGTTCGGTAGTTCCATTCGACAAAAAAAGGACATTCCCTTAAACAAAGCATACGAATGGGGGAATTCATGCAAACGGCAAAACAGACGAACACAGTGCTTTTAGTCCATAGAGATGGGTCTGTCACACATACTTTTTAAGTTATGAATAATGTGGAAAAATTGTATTTCTCTGCTTGTGCTAATTACATTCCCCATTGTGTAAGGTAATTGAATCACATGCAGAGGGGAGGAATTTGTGTGGGAGTGTCTGAGTGTATTGTATGTGTTTATTGGTTGTGTTCCAAAACCCTGTGGGTGGTAAGAATGTGTACATAAGCAGAATAAACCCACAGCTCTGACTGTTCACTGCTTGACCCTCAACACGGAGCTTTGTCTCGTTCTTGGGGGGGGATTTACTGTATGCTGTTCCAGTTTGACTGCTAGGAGTGTAAACCTATTCGTATGGTTTCCTATTCCACTGTGTACAGCATTCATATGGTTCCGGTTCGGCTGTTTACGGCATTCATATGCTTTTCCTGTTCGGCGGATTGGTGTTCTGCAGTAGCTGTGCCTGTGTCTCTGGAAGGGAAGATCTACTAAACGGCATTTTAACTCTTTTATGCTGAGGGTGCCATTACATGTCTTAACCGTGTCTCTGGGGACAATGCCAGGTTGTTACGGTGGAGTCTGGCTTTACAACCATATGACTTTACCATCCACTACAGACCCAGTACGCAAAATGGCAATGCCGACGGTCTGTCCAGGCAGACTGCCCTGGACAACTGATCCATGGGTGCTTTCTCCAGACATCAGCAGGCCGACCTGTTAGGACCTGCCTGCGAATGCCGGCCAATGTATAAGGGGGAGCTGTGTAGCAGAACCCCCTCTAAACTGTGAATTGCCCCAGTTACCCTGTAATATGCGTTACTGTAATGACATCTGTAACGGCTACCCTGGTGTAGAGAGGGTACCAGCCGTTAGGGACGTTCTTTTCTTCCTGGCAGTCGCTGTGTAGTGATGGAGTCACCTATTCCCTTCTGCTGGATCAGGAGTGGAAACCAGGTGCAGCTCTGAAAAGAGCTAAGTGATTAAGCTGCAGAGATTCCCCTTTCAAGAACGAGACAAGGCTACGTTTTGAAGGCTCAAGAAGAACTGTCAAAACCTTTATTTCCCTTGGGACCAGCCAATACAGTCACCACAATAACATTGTTGTGAAACCTCAATAAAATCACAAACAGTCAAACCATATCAAGAAACACACAGTGACTTATCACAACACAATGGCACATTTTTAAAGGGGTGGGGGGAGACAATATTTAACAGTAAATATCTCACCTGCCTGCAGAATTAGCAATATGCAAATCTACCCGAATATGCAAATGAACCAGTCTTGCAATTCAGGTAGTGCATATTGCTGTTGCTACCAACAGAGGGCACTAGACAAGCTCCATAGCCAAACCCACCTAGTTGGTAGCAAACCTCAGCAATACAAGAGAGCAGGCAATACATTACACAGTACACACACACACACTATAAACAATTACATTACACACACCCTGCACCTATAATGGGTACAGGGTGACTAAAACATAGGATAAATAAAGCAGCCCACATAAATAGTCTTTCCGAAGGTAGACTAGGGGCTTTAAAGCCAGATACATGAAAGATTCATAGTCACAGGGGAGGAGGCTGGCAAGTAGGCCTCTCCAGGACCAAGTGGCGAAGGGCACTTCGTCACAACATCCTTTTCATGTGTTTCCCCTAGCTCGACCCTGTGTTCTTTGTGTTTTGTATACTGTAGAACTGCCTGCTCCCCGTTCGGGAGTACCGCCACTCCATTCACCTTCTGAACGGGGACCACCACAAAATCTCAGTTAGAATTGAGTTTTAGAAAGTTTGCACCTCGTAATGAGGTGTCAAAACCACAAACTAGACAAAGTTAGACGAACGCCATCCAGGGGGAGCATTTGCTGACTGCTTCCCACCTCGTTCGGTTCCCGAATGAGGACCACTCTGGCATCCATTAGAATGTTCACACCAATCAATTGGAACGTTGGCAACTTGCAACATTGTGTGAAACTGCAAGGGAAGTAATTAACCCCTTAAGGACACATGACATGTGTGACATGTCATGATTCCCTTTTATTCCAGAAGTTTGGTCCTTAAGGGGTTAATGAGTGCTCTGGGTGGCCACCATTCATACAGACGAACGCTGGCACGGGGAGCATTCACATCCCGAAAGAGATGCTTCCCTTGCCGGGTTTTATACAGAGACCCCGTGAACTAATGTTGTATATGGCGGTTACCGTTCTGGGGGTCCCTGAGACTGGTGAGGACATCCTGTGGGGACTATGGGTTGGGAAGAAGACCCCTGGGAGAGGGAGGGCTCTGGGAGGGGACACTAAATGGCAAAAACAGGGAACAAATGGACTGGTCCCGTTGTGCGACCCCCGGGCGGGGGAGGACCATGGGAGGGGATATGGTCTTCATGTGTGTTCCCTCCCTTGCATGGGGAAAGTATAAAGCCGCATGTGGCCAATAACGTTTTTGTTGTACCCCTGGAACGGTGTGTCGTCCAGTTACTGGGGGAGAAATGGGTCAGTTCATTTATTAATAGTGGAGGTAACCAGCCGGGTTACCCAGGTTCCGCTACATACTCCCAGTAATGTGTCTGAGTGTATAATAGAGCTCCACAGTAATAAGTCCTTAATGTGTTTAGAAATAAGATACATTGTTCTTCTAAATTACATTTTAGTCCTATAAATGTAGTGTATGCACCTGCGTGGAAACCCACCTTCATAAACTTAATACATTATATAATTCATTCTGCAGTTTGGTACTAGAACGTAAATTACTTTACCCACCACTGTGACATGTTAAAAGAGCTAAACTGGCTGTTGCTGGAATCCCAACACATTCTTCATCTTTCCAGCCTTGTGCATAAGAGCATTTCAAGGAAGCTCCCACCCTACCTGAGTAGAATGCTCTCTCCAGCTGTTCCCACCTCCTATAACCTCCAATCCAGTACCAGCACGATATTTAGCATACCGCAATACAAAAATAAAGTGGCTCGATCCTCCTTTACCTACAGAGCACCACAATTATGGAATAACCTCACGGACACAGTCAAATCTTCATTCAATCTAAAATCTTTTTAGAGATCTATGGCAATATACCTCAACACAGAATGCACCTGTCATGGTTTAATATATTTATTACCTGTTATGTATTAAATTTATATACGTGTGTTTTATTTTTACTTTGTATTTGCAATATTATATTGTACCATATTGTAACAATGCAGTGTTTGTGGACCCAGGACATACTTGAAAATGAGAGAAATTAGTACACACTTAAGCCCCACCCCTTGCCAACCCCCCACTCACACTTTGAAGAGCCCAATCTATGGCTGCACCCCTAAAAGTGCCCCCCTTTGTCCATGTGAAATGTTGGGGGGAATGAGGGTGTGTAGGGTTAATTATGCCGTGAGCAATATGTGTTCTTACCCCCGTCAGGATACAGCACGCTATACCGCTCGGAGCATCGCCTTAGACATTCCTTCTCTGAAACAAAACTGTTCTGACTTCTCCCAGATTCGGTTTGCAGGAAGGTACTGCAGATATCCTGGGTCTTGTCATAGGACCATCGTATTAACTTATCTTTTCCGGATCCCTGTACGGCATGAGGGTCATCACAGACATTTTCTGAAAATAGAGGGAGAGCTGGTACATAAACAGCATATACAGAGAGTTTTATTATTTATATAGCATCAACACACTCCGCAGCGCTGTACAATAAGTACCTAGTTTATTTCCAGAGACATGACGGTGGGTGTCAGTAGAAAGGCCAGATTGTTCGATGGATTTGGGTTTGGGAAAGGAATCCACGTAATGAGAGAAGATAGTTATTTTGGAAAGAGATGGGTTAAGGTGTCCAACGTGGGAAGATGATATCTCGGGTGGGAAAGAATAGAAGGACCCCGAGCACCATGTTGGATCAAATGGCAAGCATCGAAGTAAATGAGAAAATAAGTCTATTTCGTGGGCTGCAATATCTATTGTGGGACAGATCTTGGTATTTTGAGAGGTACGGAGCTCCTGCCACCCCCACTGATGTGACAGCACAAGAGAACACGTGGGACCCCAAGGATAATGCAGCTTGGCGTCTCCACCCTGGGTCTCTCCCTGTACCTGCAGAATGGTTGGGCGGGATGCACTCACCTCTCACAGTCTGCACCAGGACAGCTCCAAGCCAAGTACGGAGTGCAGAGCTGACACCATGTATCCATGCAAAACATCACACAGGGGGCTTACAGCATTACTGAGGCACCATATTAAATCAATTTTGTCAGATCATGGACTACATTTCAGTTCTGTGCCTAACTATAAATCTTTTCCGATAATTTTCCCAAACAGATCTGCCTGGTTAGTACATATTTACCGCCACTAGAGGTCAGTATTCACACAGCAGACTGTGTACCTTGTGACAGCCCTATATTAGAATTCATCCTTCCTCTGTGTTCAGCAAACTGTCAGGCCTATTTACTAAAGTGAGAATTTAAAGTAGGCATCGATTTTTTTTATATATTTTTTTATATATTTTATTTTATTTTTTTTCATCCCCCCTCCCTACTTACTTGGCCAGGGGTGATGTAGTACATTACATTTGGAGTACAGATGATTGCCAACCACTGCACTACACAATTGAGACTGCTAATTAGACCACATATTGATGCAATAGTTCACATTTAATAATCAGGTGTTTGAAATATCTGCATTTACTATATTACAGTAGTCATCAATGCAGAGGTTCCTCATTTCTTGTGGAAGTGATCTGCTAGGTTACAATTATTACAAATCTTACTAACCGTCTCTTTTGGATAGACAGAACACAGTTTGATTTTGGAGGGCTCTGCTAACAGCATCACCAAGCAATTTGTTCATTTAAATTTCAATTAAAAAAAGGCAACAAAATTTATCCTTTTCACAAAGACAAGCAGGTACCACACTGTGTTCGCCATGTCTTTGTACCATGAAGAATTTTCTTTGTACATTCCCTGGAGGTCCAGTGGCATGGACTGAGCAGTGGGCGCCCGCAGGTAGCTGTTACTTACCTTCTCAGCAGCTCCTTCCGCTCCCAGTGTAAATCTCGCAGTCAGCGTGCCGCGCGGAGCGTTGTCATGGTAACCCGTGGCAACGCTCTGACAGCAGCGGGACTTGCGAGATTTAGGGAGCTGAAGGAGCTGCTGGAAAGGTAAGTAACAGCTACCTGCCCCCAGGACCGCCGGGCTTGTCATGGGCCCGGCAGTCCTGGTATGTGTTATTGGCAATATCTGTATCTTTAGTGGCCTATACCGATAGTACTGAAAATACCAAATATCGTTGGATAATATCGGTAAAACCGATAACCGGTCGATCCCTACTTTAAAGTGAATTTCAAATTTAAGGCCAAAATAGCAGAGCTAGAAAAATGATCCAAGCTATGCTTTCAGTTGGGCTACTTTGGTCTAAAATGTGAAATTCACTTTGAATTCCTAACAGTTCTAATGTTAATAAATAAGCTGTTGGTGTCTACTCTTTGCATAAATTCCTTCTCCTAGGAGTTAACATTATTAGCAAATGTAGAAATAAACGAGTTGGTTATAAAAGCATTGTATATACATAAACTTGCTGTATGAAACTGAATGAATCTCAGTGTTTCACATAAACTCCAGAAACGTCCTTTACACAGTATCTCACAAAAGTAACAGCACACCCCTCACATTTTTGTAAATATTTTATTATATCTTTTCATGTGACAACACTGAAGAAATTACACTCTGCTACAATGTAAAGTAGCCAGTGGCGTACACATGACCCATGGGGCCCCGGTGCAAAAATTGATCCGTGGCGCCCCCCCCCGCGCACGTGGGCCGGGCCGCAACACAAGACGGTGGACACCTGGTCGCAGAGGTTACAGGGCTGCGACCCCTGAATGTACGCCAGTGCATGCAGATGCACACACACTTAAAGGACCACTCTAGGCACCCAGACCACTTCAGCCTAATGAAGTGGTCTGGGTGCCAGGTCCAGCTAGGGTTAACCCATTTTTTCATAAACATAGCAGTTTCAGAGAAACTGCTATGTTTCTGAATGGGTTAAGCCTTCCCCTATTTCCTCTAGCGGCTGTCTCATTGACAGCCGCTAGAGGCGCTTGCGTACTTCTCACTGTGATTTTCACAGTGAGAGCACGCCAGCGTCCATAGGAAAGCATTATGAATGCTTTCCTATGTGACCGGCTGAATGCACGCGCAGCTCTTGCCGCGCGTGCGCATACAGCCGACGGGGAGGAGTAGAGGAGGATCGGAGGAGGAGAGCTCTCCGCCCAGCGTTGGAAAAAGGTAAGTTTTACCCCTTTTCCCCTTTCCAGAGCCGGGCGGGAGGGGGTCCCTGAGTATGTTTTCCTGGAACTATAGTGGTCCTTTAAAGGACCACTACAGACACCCAGATCACATCAGCTCAATGAAGTTGTCTGGGTTTCACGTCCCTCTAGTTTTAACCCTGAAGCTGAAAACATAGCAGTTTCAGAGTGTAACGGAACCGCTGGCACCCCGACCGGGTACCTTCCGCCGACGGATGCTCCTAGTGCTTTCCGAGGACTCCAAGCACTCTGCCTGACACCATAACCACTGCAGACCCCACGAACCGCCGCAGCTTGTTACAGGCAAATGCAAATATTACAAGTTTTAGAATGAAATGTTGTATTTCTTAAACTGTGTACTTTGTCTTTAAGAGATATTGCAAACTGACAAGGTGTTAGAAATGGAACATATTGTTTTTCATAACTGTTTCTTTAAGCAATAACCTCAGTGCATAATATGTTTGCGCCATTTTGTCCCAGACGAATTACAATAACAATAATGCATAAACAAGCTTCAAGGCTATGCTACGACTCTTGCAGTACACAATATACTGTGGTAACCCCAAGTTAATGGAACTTCCCCAAATCCGGGAATCTCCCACGACTGTACACTTACGACTTAGTATAAACAACAGATAACCTATTTAGACTTTAAGATGCCATCTTGAACTAAGTCCGGAAAATTTCCGTGACGTATACACCCTTTAGTTATGGCCTTGTATGTTTGCCAAGTTAAGGGAGGTCCTAAATTGAATAAAGTAAAAGAAGTGTTACTTTTTCATATTTGAACTACAGTAACCTGAAATGGAGACACCTAAGGTATAAATAGGTGTACTTTTAAATGTTAAGACACGGAGGAGAGACTTGGAGACAGACGCTGCTCCATCTTAAAATGACAGAGAGGCTGACATGATGACATGTTCAGAAGGGTATGTTAACCTATTAATGATGTTTGCAAGCATGTAATATAATCTTATAAACTCTGCTATAATGGATTTTATATTTTTATATAATAAATATCCAAAAGACAATCTTGCTTCCAAGACAATCCTTATTTTATATTGTATTCTCAATTATTTATATATGTTAAATAGAGGATCTCTTACACTATATAAAATTATGGCTAAGATATCTGTATGGTTAGCCCTACTAAGTTCTATGCTTTAAGACATTATAGTGGTAAATAAGGGAACCACCAGCGGTTACAATTGGCGACCACGAAGGGACTTTGTACTTGGAAGCTTTAAATATAAAATAAATACCTAGGTAACCTCTTATACGTAAGAGAAGACACAATACTTTGTCATGGCACAAGTCTTGAAATATCAAGAATCTATTGAGCTACTTGTAGCCCAGACTCAGAGAGAGATCATTAGAGATGATTTTAATGTGAACAAAGCACTGTGAGTTCAGGTGCCAGGTACAACGTAATTAGCATACAATGCTGAAATTGTGGATCTTAACTAATATCATAATAGAACAAATATACATATTTGGTAAACTCCCTGATATGCCTAATACACCAGCACAGCATCCATTGTATCAGTCAGTGGTTCTGTGAATGTCCTGTTAATATTTAGCAGGTTGTAAAATATCAAAACTTACTGTTTAATTTTTTTATAAATCTGTTTCTGGCTTTGAGAGAGCAGGCTGCTGAATGCATGTAAATGCTCTTAATGCTTAGTCTCTATACATTTATTTATTTAATCGTATTTTATAAAAACCTTGTTTATGAGATTACATGTGTCTGATCTGATTACAGTCAGTAGTACAATATAATTTTTCTAATTTCTTTACTGCTAGTACGGTGGGATAGTACCACTGATTTAAGTAAGCTTTCCCTTTTAAAATTGGTGGACTTTACTGCCATTGCAATAGACTAAAGACTGTACCTGAGTAAGCAAAGTCATTATGTGCAGGAATTGTGCACTTTAAATAGTAGAATAGTTATGCTATTCCAGTGAATTGGGCTGGCTGCTTAAAACATCATTTAGTATCTTTTGGTCACATTTAAAGCTGTAAATGTATTTAACATTTTATTTAAATAAGCCTTTAATAATTTCAGTTTAAAAGTTATCAGAGATCCTGTATAGTTACCATTTTATTTTGCCCTGATTTCTTACATATATTATTTTTAATCATTTTATCAATATTTATTTTCGCAGAGCATTTAGAGAAGCAAATGATGTATAACCACCTGTTGCCCTTTTTTCTAGGAGGGTAGTATAATTTCAACTCTGTTTAGGAAAAAATATGAGCTAGTTAGCATATGTTATATAAAATACATGCTGCAGTGTACTGCACTGAATGTATTTAAAAGCCATGTATTTTTCTTTATGGCTGTATGTAATAATGTTGTTCATAATTTGGAATATAAAACAACGACTTCTCAATTCCTTGGAATGTTTACATGTCTCTGTATCTCCGCAACCTTGGCTGGAAATTCCAGACTCCAAAAATAGTTATGCTGTTAGAATTCCTGATTTTTAATCAACAGCTAGCGTAACTGACAATATGGAAAATATCACTGTTTTATAAAACCTTTCTTATATAGTGGACTGTCTCTGTCGCTTCTGTGTCATGAATGTTTTCATTAAGCCATAATGCAATTTTCTTTGCATTCTTGGAATTAGACTTCAAATTTCATCGCTCTGTCTTATCACTTTTCTTTTGACAACATTTTGCATTAATCTTTTTCTGCGCATGCATACTAAGCAGCTACAAAGAGAACATATCCCCCTGTCTGCAATCCACTGTCCTGGAACTAACGGGCCATGCTATGCTGGTGTATTAGGCATATCAGGGAGTTTACCAAATATGTATATTTGTTCTATTATGATATTAGTTAAGATCCACAAAAAAGCTGTTCTTTATCTCACATTATGAACGGCCTTGTAATTCCTATGCACACTAAAAGTTGGCTTGTAAATGTTATTGTTTTAACTTTAATATTTCATAGTTAATACAGAGGATAAAGTAATATAAAGAAAGTATATTAATTGATAGGATTTCATTTATCTATTTTGGTCCACTGTTCACTGATCTCGAGTCTCAGTCTGGTGTTCAAACAGTTTTTCTTACGATACGTCGTGAGTTTATATCCACAACTGCATTTTGCTTTGTGGAAACAAATTGAAAGCCTGGCATTGTAATACGTGTATGGACATGCTTATAACAAAGCATGGTCCCTCTCCTCATGTAGTTGGTCATTAACAGGCACTTTGATGCAATGTGTCTACCAACGCTTTTCTGTGGTCACTGGATCACATCGCATACCCTATCTCTCTGTCATGATGCAGAGTTTATGCTTGCAAGGATATCCAGACCTTATCCACCTGGTATCCGCATAAATACTCCTATCGTTTACAGGGGTTAATTACATAATAACCATTGAAGGTAATATGTTGGTTGTTCTTCCTATAGAGGAAAGATGGACTTGCCCTAAAAGCTTTTTCATGGCTAGGACAAGCTCTTATAGAGAGAGATAATGTACTTCTGACTCCTGAAAAGGAATATTGGTGGTCACAATATGGGAAATACTGTAATTCATATGTTTAGTAATCATAAGCATTTGCTTATTGCCACATTACTGATGTACTGTTTATTGAAATATTAATATCTAACATACTTTTTGAATTACTATATATTGGAAGTTTGCCAACATCTCATGGTTATAAATATGTTTTTGTATGTGTTGATGCATGTACCAGGTTTACTTGGATATATCCTGTGCGAAGTGCAACCTCTGATGCCATGTTTTCTAGTCTCACTTCCTTAGTATGCATTTGATAATCCCAGGACCATCCATTTGGATGGTGGTCCTGCAGTTACTGCAAAGGAAACCTAAAACTGGGCAACCACATTTGGGTTACTTTGGGATTTCAGTGCCCCAACCACCCCCAAAGAAGTGGGGTTGTGGTCTGGGAGAATGCTGAGGTTAAATGATTATTAACCAAGTTACTAGTTGCTTGCCCCACACAGTGGTATCTATTTATTCCTATGGTACAGATAAGCATTCACAACATACCTGATGATACAAATGGTGAGACACCATATGAAATGTTACATGTTTTTCACTGACAAACATATTTCTGCACCAGGGAGAGCTTAGAACCATTGGTTCTATTAGAGAAATTTAGGGAAGTTTTTTTTCCAGCCCACAACGCCTTGCACCACCGACTTTTTCCTACTGTTGGCCAGTTTGTCCTGGAGAGGGTGACTCTGAGAACATTTACTACAGAGAACAATCAGAGCCAACAGAGAACAGTGAATGCTGTTAAAGATGACAAGATAAAACAAACAGAAAAGCCACCAGAATCATAGCGACGTAACAGACTAAATCATGAGCTGACATCTGAACCTGCAAATGTGAAGGAGAAGGATGAATAGACAGACGTGATACATTCACAGTTAACATGGAATGTACGAAAAATGAATCATCAACATCATTATAAGAAAGACTCTGGAAAACAGACTGAACCTGAATTATCTTATACAGTAAGAAAGAAATGCAAAGATGGAAGCAAAAGGATGCTGGAAAATTGGTTATGGTGCCTCCTTCTTACAATCTGCAGCATTATCATAACATCAACCCTAGCTGTCGTTTTAAAACTGCATTGGGATTATGTTAACAAGCAGGAAGCACCTGAACTGAATTGGACTGAACACTATACAAGTTCTGTGATCGTGAGGACTACCTCCAAGAACCATCCCAAAAGGAGAGACACAGCTCACAGTGAAATGATTGCTAATGTGACCTACACTGGTATTTCACAAGGAACCTATTGAGATCATTCCAAAAACCGATAATACATGAGAAAGATGTGATTGGACAATTACAAATCCTAATAATGGACTCAACGATGATGGCAAAGCATGCTGAAAACAGAAAAAGACGGGACAGATGCTAGTGAAAGACTTTGGATGCACCTATGAAGGTGATTAAGAAAAGACTTTGCCATATAGTTTATCATTGAGTGACTACCGCAAACAGCCTTCTTATGCTGAAAAGAAGTGCTATGCTAATTCTGGACATTGCTATTATGTTTCCAGACAGAAGATGACCGGAAAAATAAATAAAGGTTGATAACTGTCAACACCCAGCTATTTCTTAAGATGGAACATGGTACTGACAAAACCAGATTGACTATCAAAGCATCTCAAAGAACAAGACACAGATTGATACCTACAACTCAGAAAAAGTGGTTTATAGGAAGGACCAGAAGAAGAGGAATATAGATTTCCTACTGGAGTGAAAAACCATCCTTGAACCATATTCTGTAACAATGAACTTTACAATGACATTTGGTGGCATATGAATTTGAATTTGGTAGAAACACATCAATTAACGAAAGAAACCTTGATGCAATTAATAAATAATAACAATACCGGCCTACTAAGAGCAGATGCCCTGCCAAGAGAATGGAATATAAAAAGACCAGCAAAATCTTTCAGAAACCTGACGGGACACTTGTACTAAAGCACGATTTGCAGCTTTTCTTAAACTCTACATATTATGTACATACCTACAAAGCAAGGAACTCCTGTAAACATAAACACAGAGACATTGATACAACAAGGAATCTGTAATGGTTCTGTTGCAGATGTGATCTACCGTCGTACTCCTTGCTCTTTTGGTATAACTATACCAATCAAAATGTTAAACGGCTCCATAGAATCAAACGACAAAGGATTCTTGCTATATTCTGGACTTCCAGGAATGTGGTGCATGGACCGAAAATTATAATTACTAAAGCAATCATGCTATTTTTTTTCCTGTATCAGAAATGTGTCAGTGACAATGTGTAATATAATAGAGATACTATAATTAATGGTATAAGACACACATAATGTGTTAATTACAAAGGTGGATAGACTTTGTGAATATCTGAAACGCAATTGAAGATTATTGCTAAAATGCCATATGCAGCTGCAGTCTGGCCTACAAACAAATATATTAGACATACGTAGAAGAGTATAACAGCTAATTACCCAGATGAATAATTGAATCGTGATAGTTAAAGATCATATGATTGCAATAACAACTGCAATAATGAATAATGTTTAAACTTTAGAAGAAAATATAAAATGTTTTTATTAAAACAGAAACTACTTGATATTCGTTTAAGTTTGCAGAGTGGTATAAATACTTCAACAGTTAAAATTTAACTGAAAGACAGGCAGAAACTTTACTTCAACTATCATAAAGTTTATTTATAATGATAAAAATATTCAGTCTGCCAGAGCCAAGGCCAGTCAATGGAAAGTAAAAGAGTATTATGGATTAACCCATCCAGGTGATATACATGATGATTTTGGAAATTGATCATTTAGGTCACCTATTGCAAACTGGTGAAAAGATGACAAAGATATGAATTCAACATCCATACCTCTCTATGTATATATATATATTAAAATACATGTAATCAAATATTTTATCAGTTTTTCAAATACAAAGAAAATGTTATTTGGTTTGTAATGGTTAAAGGTACATAAAACCACTTATACAAAGGTAGAGTTAAAATATAAATACCTTCAATAGTGTATCTTCTTAACTCACTTTTAGAAATAATAATAAAAATTTCTAATCATCTTAAGCTACATCCAACAGCCACTGAAAAATATGCTTAAACAATTAAGATTCTCATTAAGCATCCAATCTCACGAACATAACTTTCCACAATGGTTGTCAGATCTTGGTTAAAAAAAAAATGTGTTTTCTAAGACAATATTTGGGGGTTTCTGGTATTTTAAGCCACTAATAACTGTAGTTATATTTACTAATAATAACTAGGGAATAAGTTGTCTTCTCCCTAACAGGTCAAAGAAAGATAATTAACGTCATATTTCCAATTAGCAACTATTCTAAAAAGATTGAGAGATTTTGAATAAAGGAGTATTTTTAACATTTAAAGAGAATGTAATTTTATATACCATTGTGAACAAAGTTGTTAAATACTTTGCTGCTTCAAATTATCCTTATATATCTAAATCATATACAGGGGTGTTTATCTCTAATACAAAACACTAGAAAGATTAACTATGTTACTATTTCATCTATCATCATTATACAAAGTATAACAAATGTAAAGATTTTTCCACAGATTTTACCTGTTAACATTTTTTGCACAACAGCACCTGATGTCAGTGAGTTGTCTATCACTGAGATGTTACAAAGATTCCAATACAGCAAAAAGAGGCGTTCTTGAGAATCCACTTCGATTGCTGTATCAACATAACATTTACGACAATGTCTTGGAAATGCTGTCAATTAATTTATTCCGTAAAAGAATATCGGAGAGTATCCAATCTATACACATCATAAACGGTGTAAAAATGTTTCATGAAAAAAAAAAAAAAAGACAAAGACAAATACCAACGCCATCACCACGGTGATAACAGATGATGCTGATTCAATATCTGCAACCAATTCTAGCCAAATAATTGGAAAGCTGGACTCTACAACCAATACTATACAACAAATACCCGGGTATTCTACAAACACAACCTCCAGCAATGTATCTAAGGAATGTAAACTTCTACAGGCCTTTAAAGACTTTGGATTACAAATACAATTACTATTTTAACTTTGGATTACAATTCGTATCCGGATCTATCCAAGAATATCTTACTCTGGAACCTGGTGTTCTTTTCAATTCTTTCCCAGACGAAAGCTTTGCTTATTTTAATCAACCACCTTTTCATGCAAAGATCACACTACGGATATTTTACTGTTAAAACAATGATCTAAGATGCTGGGAGCATAAAAAACCTAAAGACAGTTGGAGAACTTTAGTTCACTAATTTAAGGAAGAAATGTGCTACAATGCCCACAGTTTAATGGAGAGGGTGTTACAGGCAAATGCAAATATTACAAGTTTTAGAATGAAATGTTGTATTTCTTAAACTGTGTACTTTGTCTTTAAGAGATATTGCAAACTGACAAGGTGTTAGAAATGGAACATATTGTTTTTCATAACTGTTTCTTTAAGCAATAACCTCAGTGCATAATATGTTTGCGCCATTTTGTCCCAGACGAATTACAATAACAATAATGCATAAACAAGCTTCAAGGCTATGCTACGACTCTTGCAGTACACAATATACTGTGGTAACCCCAAGTTAATGGAACTTCCCCAAATCCGGGAATCTCCCACGACTGTACACTTACGACTTAGTATAAACAACAGATAACCTATTTAGACTTTAAGATGCCATCTTGAACTAAGTCCGGAAAATTTCCGTGACGTATACACCCTTTAGTTATGGCCTTGTATGTTTGCCAAGTTAAGGGAGGTCCTAAATTGAATAAAGTAAAAGAAGTGTTACTTTTTCATATTTGAACTACAGTAACCTGAAATGGAGACACCTAAGGTATAAATAGGTGTACTTTTAAATGTTAAGACACAGAGGAGAGACTTGGAGACAGACGCTGCTCCATCTTAAAATGACAGAGAGGCTGACATGATGACATGTTCAGAAGGGTATGTTAACCTATTAATGATATTTGCAAGCATGTAATATAATCTTATAAACTCTGCTATAATGGATTTTATATTTTTATATAATAAATATCCAAAAGACAATCTTGCTTCCAAGACAATCCTTATTTTATATTGTATTCTCAATTATTTATATATGTTAAATAGAGGATCTCTTACACTATATAAAATTATGGCTAAGATATCTGTATGGTTAGCCCTACTAAGTTCTATGCTTTAAGACATTATAGTGGTAAATAAGGGAACCACGTGCGGTTACAAGCTTGGTTGGGGTCTCGCCGTCTCCACCCACTCTGGACTCAGGACCAGGGTCCAGCTTCCAGCAGGTCGACCTCTCTCCCAATTCCAGAGAGCAGGAACAGGAACAAGCTCTTAGCAGAGCTTAGTGATTATACCCTGGGGAGTATAGTGATTATAGCAATCCCCAGAGTGTAGTTTCTCCAATCCCCCAAACATGAGCCGAAACTTCATGAAGGTACAAGATGATCTGACTCCAATGAGCGTTTATTACTCCTTATATACAAGTTTTCAGGTCAGAGGCACACCCCCTGGACCTGGTGGTAAACTGTGACAAAAGGGACACAAACCAATGGGAACACTAATTAACATGATAACACTCTCACATACACAATGAAATCCCTCCTCTCCATCCTGGAGATAATTGGCTTAAGGCACTGCAGTAAACTCAATTATCTCCAGGTACAGAAAATATCTACATTTAACACTAACAGCAAAATACGTAAAAGTACATAAAAATACATAATTCTTATTTTATTACACAGAACCCCCACATTTAACCTATCCCCAGATAGCTCGGATCTGAGCGCCCAATCTAGGTGAACAATAGACAGGAAACGGGGGAGGGGAAGAAACACACCTTCCCATGGATTCCAATGGGAAGAAACTGTCTTTAGAAGCCAATAAGCCCCAAATAGTCTTTTTTAAATGGCAATACACCCCAGGGCCATAGTCATGAGGAAGGAGGCTGGCAATCAGGCTCCTCCAAAAGCCGGGGGCAAAGGGCAGCTTGTCACCTAACAATCCAGGGACAAAAGGCATTTCGTCACACAGAGAAACTGCTATGTTTCACTGAGGGTTAATCCAGCCTCTAGTGGCTGTCTCACTGACAGCCGCTAGAGGAGCACACTGACCGTCCATAGGAAAGCATTGAGTAATGCTTTCCTATGGGTGGTTTGAATGCGTGCGCGGTCGCATTCGGAGCTGAGAGGCTGAGGGATCCTCAGCGCCAAGGGAGTCCGGCGCTGGAGAAAGGTAAGTGCTGAAGACACACACACTTACAGACGCATACATACTAGCTAACAGACACACACATTTAGAGACACAGACACAGTCAGCGACAGACATACATACACACTCACTTACAAAACATACACTCTCATTGACAAACACACACTCACTAACAGACATCAAACAGACTCACTAACACACACACACTCAGTAAGACACACCCAGTAACACACTCACTAGCACACACACACTAACACTCATTCTCACACTCACACACACACTAACACTCACACTAACTAGCAGACACACACACTCTCACTCTAACACTCACACTAACACTCACTAGCAGACACACACACACTAACGCTCACTCTAACACTAACATTCACACTCACTAGCAGACACACACGCACTAACACTCACACTAACACTCACACACACTCTAACCCTCACACTAACACTCACTCTAACACTCACACTAACACTCACTCTAACACTCACACACACACTAATACTGACACGTTTTTTTTTTATAATTTAATCCCCCCAGCCTCCTTACCTTTTGGAGTGCTGGGGGGATTCCCTGGGGTCCAGTGGTGCTGCTGGGCTCCTGGGCGGGTGGCCGGTCGGGCAGGCGGGCGCGTGAGGGAGCACTCAGTGCTTCCTCTTCAGCTCCCTCGCGCATCGCGTAGGGATGCCGGAGCCGGAAGATGACGTCATCTTCCGGCTCCGGTATCAGTGCGGTGCGCGAGGGAGCTGTAGAGGAAGCACTGAGTGCTCCCTCGCGCGCGCGCCTGCCCGACAAGCCACCCGCCCGCACGCCGGGGTCAGCAGGGCCAGCCTCGGGGGGCCCTGGGGTGGCTGCCTCCTGGGCCCCCCAGGGGAAGAGGCTGGCCCTGTGGCTACATACTGGGTCGCAGGGGCAGCCGGGCCCCCTGGTGGGCCGGGCCCGGTCGCAGCCGCGACCCTGGTATGTACGCCACTGTGTACAGCCTGTATAACAGTGTCAATTTGCTGTCCCTCAAAATAACTCAGCACACAGCCATTGATGTCTAAACCCTTGGCAACAAAACTGAGAACACCCCTAAGTGGAAATGTCCAAATTGGGCATGTTGATATTTTGTGTGGCCATCATTATTATCCAGCACTGCTTTAACCTGGAGTTCACCAGAGTTTTACAGGTTGCCACTGGAGTCCTCTTCCACTCCTCCACTCCTGGTGGATGTTAGAGACCTTGCGCTCCCCCACCTTCCATCTGAGGATGCCATACAGATGCTCAATAGGGTTTAGGTCTGGAGACATGCTTGGCCAGTCCATCACCTTTACCTTCAGCTTCTTTAGCAAGGCAGTGGTCATCTTGGAGGTGTGTTTGGGGTTGTTACTATGTTGGAATACTGCCCTGCAACCCAGACTCCGAAGGAAGGGCTCTGCTTCCGTATGTCATAGTACATGTTGGCATTCATGGTTCCTTCAATGAACTGTAACTCCCCAGTGCCAGCAGCACTCATGCAGGCCCAGACCATGACACTCCCACCACCATACTTGACTGTAAGCAAGACACACTTGTCTTTGTACTCCTCACCTGGTTGCTGCCACACACTTGACACCATCTGAACCAAATAAGTTTATTTTGGTCTCATCAGACCACAGGACATGGTTCCAGTATTCCATGTCCTTAGTCTGCCTGTCTTCAGCAAACTGTTTGCGGGCTTTCTTGTGCATCATCTTTAGAAGAGGGTTCTGTGACAGATCCCTCTGTCTTGGAACTGTGCCTATAACCCGCTGGGTTCATCTGTTTTTCGGTTAATTGCCTGTCTGTACCCCTCATTTGTTTATTTCCTAAACTCGTGAACAAACTGCCGAGGGGCCGGCCACCCAGCCTGGAAGTGCTGTTGGTTAACCTCTTGGCCTCATTAGAACGTTGTGGTTAACCGCAGACACCTCCTAATTACGGTATGTTGATCTTACTTTTTCATTTAGCCTAAGAAATGAATCACAGGTTGTAGAGGGGACGTTTCAAACTCTACCTCCAGGTGTTCCTGAACTACAACCCTTATGATCCTCTTTCCACCTGTTGCAATTCAAAGAATTCTGGGAGTTATAGGCTACTAATGCCTAGAGGGGTGAATTTCTCTGCCAGGAACCCAATCCACATATTTAATGTTTGTAAACGTACTGCCAATGACAGCTCCCTCTATTCCTTCCAAACAATAAAGAAACATCAAAGCCCATTCCTACACCCAGAAAGAGTGAAAGTGTAAGTATATTATTAGCAGTCCACAGATTGATAAAGATTGCTACAACAGTTTAAATGCCAGTATTCTAGAAACCTATGGTTTACCAGTATTTACTGTATGTGGGCATTATACTCAGTGCTGATATTTTTAGTAGGCCGTGTTGCTAGTCCTTACTAATTACCTACGAACATGTTATTACATTTGTATCTACCTTTTGTCGTACTTTCATACTGATCTCAGACTGTGATTTATTTTGAGATAATCGTCAATCTATGCACAGAATTGCCGGTATAGGGACTGGGGCACTAATTATGGACTTGATTTCACATTATCAAATAAACGAAATATTCTGCACGGGGCTGCAGCTCCTCTGAGCGGACCTGTCTTTCTTGACATTCTATTGAATATACCTGATTTCACACCATTTCTCCAGACCTCCCTGTTTTGGGAACCTCCTGTGGCCCTGTCTTACCTTCTCACTGCAGTGCTGGAAGCCTACTACTACTAGCTGACTCAGCACGAGAGGGACGGCTACTCGCCTGGTGATTAATTCTGCTACCCTTATCCCCTCCTTTTGGACTGGTGGGGGTTTACCCGGTCCATGGGGTCATCACATTCTCTGGGGTTCTCTTACATTGACGAGCATCTGCATCACTAAGAGCATGAAAGCCCTGTAGCAGAAAAGATGGTGACATCTAAGGCTTAATCTGTCCCCTCTGCTAAGCAATCGTGACCATCTCCCAGTCCTGATCCACCTGCACTTCCAGACCTGACCTTACCTTTGAGTTTCAGTGATCTCTGGTCTGTGGCCACAGAGAGGCATCGCTCCGAGGTCTTGACAGTGGATGTGACTGAAGTGCTACCTTGCTTGCCGAGGGAGCACTGATTTCACGAACTGATCTGTGGTAGAGTGGCAAACCACGTGATGGATGGCTGGAGATCCTGTGATTTTGAGTGGTTACATGTGGGACTGGTCCTGGCCCATAAAAAGGGAATTGGCTAAAAGTCTATGTAGCAGACTCTTTCCCTTTCTGTTTGGTTGTCTGTATCCCCCTTGTTCATTTCCCAAATAGATGTGAGTGTGGCGAAAACCGACCTCGCCACTGGGCATTGATTGCCAGCCTCCTGCCATGTGACTATGGCCCCTGGGATGTATTGCCCTTTAAAGACATTATTTGGGCATATTGTATTTTATTATGCTGCTGCTGGCCCTATAAGAACCATCTGGGGACATACTGTGGAGTTACTGGGTGGCCACCATTTCCTGTATCAGAGGCACATGGTGAGAACAATGGATGGCGGCCATTTTAACTCACAGACACTGTTTGGACTTTTCAACACGGTGCCATCTCGCCAGTATTTGGTGCACAGAGACATCGTGCAGTAGTTTTAAACTATACAACGGGGACACATTACACAGTAATTGTTTTTCATATAGCCTGTATATGCGGAATCTGCATTAAACTGTATTTTCCAAAGTACTGAACAGATCTGGGTGAATTTTGGATATGTGGTTCACCCAGATCCCCTGGTTCACAGGATATACTTTTTATGGGGTTATTCCATGTTTTGGGATCCCTGTGATATGTTTTATAATACTGTATTGCTCTGTCTGCGATAATTATATTACCCATTGTGTTCAGTAATCATATCACAGGCAGAGGGGAGGATTTTGTGTGGGAGTGTCTGTGTGTATTGTACGGATTGATTGGTTGTATTTAAAAACCCTGTGGGCAGTACTATGTGTGTGGATTGTGAATAAAAGAGGCTGTATGTGCCAGTACAGTCAGTTCTGCTTGACCTCAAAACGAAGTGTCGTCTCGTTATTGGGGGAATTGGATTGTATGCGGATTGCCAAGAGTGTAAGCTGATTGTATGCTTTTCCTGTTCAGCTGCTTACAGCATTTAATGCTTGAGAGCATTCGTATGCTTCTCCGGTTCGGTGGTTGTGGTGTCTGCTGCAGTGCTTGGAGTCCTCAGGAAGCGCTAGGAGCATCCTTCAACAGAGGTACCCAGTCGGGGTGCCAGGTGATCCGTTACACAGTATAATGGAGGCAGGGGCTGTAGAGGGGGGCTGGGGCAGTATAATGGGGAAAGGGGCTTCAGAGGGGGGCAGGGGCAGTATTATGGAGGCAGGGGCTGTAGAGGGGAGGCAGGGGCAGCATTATAGAGACAGGGGCTGAATAGGAGGGCAGTATTATGGAGGCAGGGCTGTAGAGGGTGGACAGGGGCAGTAGAATTGGGGAAGGGGCTTTAGAGGGGAGGCAGGGGCTGTAGAGGGGGACAGGGGCAGTATAATGGGGGAAAGGGCTGCAGGAGTTACAGGGAACTGAGTATTATGGAGGGCTGAGGGGAGGGAGGACAGGGGGCAGTATAATAGGGGCAGGGGGCTGTAGAGAGGCAGGAGCAGTATAGTGGGGAAAAGAGCTGCTTAGAGGTTACAGGGGCAGTATTATGAGCAGGGAGCTGTAGAGGGAGGACAGAGGCTTGATATATGGGAAGAGGGGGAGGCTGTAGGGGGCAGGAGCAGTATTATATGGAGGCAGGGGCTGCAGAGAGAGGGGACATAAGGCTGTATAATGGGGAAGGAGCTTTAGAGGGGACAGGGGGGCAGTATTATAGGGAGCAGGAGCTGTAGAGAGGGGGCAGGGGCAGTATAATGGAGGCAGGGGCTGTAGAGGATGGGCAGGGGTAGTATAATAGGGGAAGGGGCTGCAGAGGGGGGCAGGGGCAGTATTATGGAGGCAGGGGCTGTAGGGGGGCAGGGGCAGTATTATGGAGGCAGGGGCTGTAGGGGGGCAGGGGCAGTATTATGGAGGCAGGGGCTGTAGGGGGGCAGGGGCAGTATTATGGAGACAGGGGCTGTAGAGGGGGAGACAGGGGCTGTAGAATTGGGGAAGGGGCTGCGCCATTACAGTCCATAATGAATGTGGCGGCGAGGCTCATCTTCCTGTCCCCCTGCACCTCCCACACCTCACCCTTCTGTCAATCCCTATATTGGCTTCCTGTAAGATGTATGGCTCAATTTAAAATTCTGGTTCTTGCTTTCAAATCTCTACATATTGCTGCTCCCACCTATCTATCCTCCCTTATACACATGTATGTCCTGTATAGGCCCTTACGATGTGCTGAAGACTTACGTCTATCTCCTGTCTGTACTCCCACCTCTGATGCTCGCCTTCAAGATTTCTCGAGGGCTGCACCGTTCCTGTGGAACTCGCTTCCCTCCTCCGTTAGATGCTCACCCAGTCTCCACTCCTTAAAAAAAAATCGTTAAAAACCCACTTCTTCATAAAAGCATATCAATTAAACTGTCAACAGCTCCTGACTGATTCCTCTTCTGCAACTGTCATTAGTCTAATACTATCCTTACCTTTTTGTGTAATTTTACCCCACTCCATCTAACATGTAAGCTCATTGCCCTCACCCACTCTGTTCCTGTGTGTCCAACTTGTCTGACATCGGGCTTCACTGCCAGGTACCTGCTCTGTGCTGGCTGCAGGGAGTCAGACAGGTACGGGGGAAATCAGGGAGAGAGAGAGAGAGAGAGAACAGGGGTAGAGAGAGAACAGGGGTAGAGAGAGGCATAATGGGAGAGAGAGACAGGGGGAGAGAGAGACAGGTAAGGGGAAAATCAGAGAGAGAGACAGGGAGACAGACAGGTAAGGTGGAAATCAGAGAGAGAGAGACACAGAGACAGGGAGAGAGACAGGCAAGGTGGAAAGAGAGAGAGAGAGAGAGAGACAGGTAAGGGAGAAATCAAAGAGAGCAAGACAGACAGGGAGAGACAGAGACAGACAGACAGACAAGTAAGGGGGAAATCAGAGAGAGAGACAGAGGGAGAGACAGAGAGAGAGACAGGTAAGGTGGAAATCAGAGAGAGAGAGACAGAGAGAGATATAGAGGGAGAGGTAAGGTGAAAATCAGAGAGACAGTGAGAGAGAGAGGGAGAGACAGGTAACGTGGAAATCAGCAAGAGAGAGACAGAGACAGGGAGAGAGACAGGTAAGGTGGAAATCAGAGAGAGACAGGGAGAGAGAGAGGAAGAGAGAAGTAAGGGGGGATCAGAGAGAGAGAGACACAGAGACAGGGAGAGAGATAGACAGGTAAGGTGGAAATCAGAGAGAGACAGGTAAGGTGGAAATCAGAGAGAGACACAGAGACAGGGAGAGAAAGACAGGTAAGGTGGAAATCAGAGAGAGAGAGACTGGTAAGGTGGAAATCAGAGAGATAGAGACAGAGAGAGGGAGAGAGAGACAGGTAAGTGAGAAATCAGAGAGAGACAGAGACAGGGAGAGAGACAGAGACAGGGAAGGTGAAAATCAAATAGAGGGAGAGAGACAGGTAATGTGGAAATCAGAGAGAGGGAGAGAGAGAGGTAAGGTGGAAATTGGAGTCCCAGCCAGAGACAGAGAGAGAGACAGAGGGAGAGACAGAGACAGGGAGAAAGAGAAAGAGAGAGAGGGTGAGACAGGGAGGGGAGAGAGACAGGTAAGGTGGAAATCAGAGAGAGAGGGGGAGAGACAGAGACAGGTAAGGGGGAAATCAGAGTCCCAGCTAGGGAGAGAGAGGGGGGAGAGACAGAGAGACACAGGGAGAGAGAGACAGGGAGAGAGACGGGTAAGGTGAAAATCAGAGAGAGAGACAGGTAAGGTGGAAATCAGAGAGAGAGACAGAGACAGGGAGAGAGAGAGAGACAGGTAAGGTTGAAATCAGAAAGAGAGACAGGTAAGATGGAAATCAGAGAGAGACAGGGAGAGACAGAGACAGGGAGAGAGACAGGTAAGGGGGAAATCAGAGAGACAGAGACAGGTAAGGTGGAAATCAGAG
>OW240916.1:328270937-328290981 GCA_933207985.1 Pelobates cultripes
AGAGACAGAGGGAGAGACAGTGACAGGGAGAGAGAGACAGAGGGATAGACAGAGATAGGGAGAGAGAGACAGAGAGAGAGACAGGTAAGGTAGAAATCAGAGAGAGAGAGAGAGAGAGAGAGACAGACAGAAAGAGAGAGAGACAGGTAAGGGGGAAATCAGAGAGAGAGAGGGAGAGAGAGACAGGTAAGGTGGAAATCAGAGAGAGGGAGAGACAGAAAGATAGACAGTGGGAGAGACAGAGACAGGGAGAGAGAGACAGAGAGACAGGTAAGGTGGAAATAAAAGAGAGAGACAGAGAAAGAGACAGAGAGAGACAGTTACGGTGGAAATCAGAGAGAGAGACAGGTAAGGTGGAAATCAGAGAGAGAGAGAGACAGAGACAGGGAGAGAGCAACAGAGAGAGACAGACAGACAGACAGACAGAGGTAAGGGGGAAATCAGAGAGAGAGACAGGTAAGGTGGAAATCAGAGAGAGAGACAGAGACAGGGAGAGAGAGAGAGGGAGAGACAGAGACAGAGGGAGAGACAGGTGAGGGGGGGAAATCAGAGTCCCAGTTAGGGAGAGAGAGACAGGAAAGGTGGAAATCAGAGAGAGAGAGACAGGGGGAGAAGGAGAGACAGAGGGAGAGACAGAGACAGTGAGAGAGAGAGAGAGAGAGAGAGAGAGAGAGAGAGGGAGAGACAGAGAGAGGCAGGTAATCAGAGTTCCAGCCAGAGAGAGAGAGAGGGAGAGACAGGTAAGGGGAAATCTGAGAGAGACAGACAGGAGAGAGATGAGAGAGAGAGGTGGGCAGTAAACTCAGAGAGAGAGACAGACAGGGAGAGAGACAGTGGCGGGGAACCAGAGAGACATTGACAGGTATGGAAACCGAGAGAGAGAGAGAGGGGAGACAGAGAGACTGGTAAGGGGAAATCAGAGAGAGAGAGACAGGACAGACAGAGGGAGTGAGAGACAGAGAGAGAGAGAGAGGGAGAGACAGAGAGAGAGACAGGTAATCAGAGTTCCAGAGAGAGAGAGAGAGAGAGAGGGAGAGACAGGTAAGGGGGAAATCTGAGAGAGACACAGAGACAGGGAGAGAGAGACAGGGAGAGAGAGGGGGGTAAGGTGTAAATCAGAGAGAGACACAGAGACAGGAAGAGAGAGAGAGGTAAGGTGGAAATCAGAGAGAGAGACAGGGAGAGAGACAGGTAAGGGGGAAATCAGAGAGAGAGAGAGAGAGAGACAGGTAAGGGGGAAATCAGAGAGAGAGACAGAGGGAGAGACAGGGAGAGAGAGACAGGTAAGGTGGAAATCGGAGAGAGAGACAGAGACAGGGAGAGAGACAGAGAGCGGTAAGGGGGAAATCAGAGAGAGAGAGAGAGACAGGTAAGGTGGAAATCAGAGAGAGAGAGAGAGAGAGAGAGAGAGACAGATAAGGGGGGAAATCAGAGTCCCAGCCAGGGAAAGAGAGAAGGAGAGACAGGTAAGGGGGAAATCAGAGAGAGAGACAGAGACAGGGAGAGAGACAGGTAAGATGGAAATCAGAGAGAGACAGATAAAGACAGGTAAGGTGGAAATCAGAGTCCCCAGCCAGAGACAGAGAGAGGGAGAGAGAGCCAGGGAGAGAGAGCCAGAGACAGGGAGAGAGAAAGCCAGGGAGAGAGAGAGAGAGAGAGCGCGCCAGGGAGAGAGGCAGAGGCAGGGAGAGAGAGAGAGCCAGAGACAGGGAGACAGGTAAGGGGGAAACCAGAGTCCCAACCAGAGCCAGGGGCAGAGACAGATAGAGACAGGGAGAGAGACAGATAGAGACAGGGAGAGAGACAGGGAGAGAGAGAGTGCCAGAGGCAGGGAGAGAGCCAGAGCCAGGACTGTGCCTCCTTATGGACGCGCCAGCCCTGGGTATGTACATAAAGGGCTGAGTCTGTGCTGAATAAATCAGTTGTTCTCCCAGAACTGTGTGTCACCCAGTTACTGTGGCGGGATAGAGCTATTTACATTTCAGTGCCTTGTTCCAGAGTTCCTGTCTTCACAGATCCAGCGGAGGAAGGGTCCTGGTCAGGACTCGCGCTCCGCTACAGTCAAGTACATTAAATCCCGAGGGCAGGGCTTATCGGTATTATATTAATAACTCCACCTGACTCCAATGGTTACCCTCAGGGCCGATGCTAGGATTTTTGATGCCCCCTCCCCCAAAAAAAACCCCAATGCATCTTCACCTCTGTGTTTCGTAGCCCCCCTTTTGAATTTCTTACCCCATTAGTGTTGCATATTGTGGCAAACCTAGCCACTTCAGACTATTTTGTTTATCTTTGAGGGTTGCCCTAGAAAGACTGGTTTATATATGATGTTTGATGTGTTTGCTTAAAATGTGAAAGAGGGAATTCGAATGCTAGTGGCACGAAAGCCGCTAGCATTCATATGGTAGTTTCACGAACAGTGACTTTCAACACTGTTCGTGAAACGAACAAAGTACCGAATGGGAGCCCACACACAAGGAGTCATGTGGCTCCCATTAACCCATTGCAACAATATATCCATCAGCTGGTAATTGATTCACAGGGTGGCCATCGTTCGGCTACCGACCACGAGACAGCGGCCATCTTGGATTCCCTTTTTGCCTAGCGGTGTTTGGTCGTGGAGTGCCTGGAACTAAAATCGGCTACTCGACGGCACCATGGGACTTCCAGGCCATTCGGGAGCGCCGGTCTTTCGGTACTTTTATGAGGTATGTATATTGAAGTGTATTTCGTGCGGCATTCGGCTGATTGTGCTGGGATCTGAGCAGTACTTTCACGAAGTATGCACTCAGACCCCAGCTATCTGCCGAATGGTCATTCGGTACAATGGCACGAATAATATGTAAGTTACAGATTTTTATGTGAAAAGCCGGTTCTGCTGTATGGAGGGATAATCTACTTAACAGGATAGTCTAGTGGGAGTATCCCTCTCGTACAGCAGTGCATGGTGGGAGAAATGTTCTGTATGTTAAGTCCCCCATGTAGTCCCCTACTGTACAACCCCTGTAAAGGGGAAACCCCTTGCATGGGGAACCACATAAATACTGGAGCTTGTGAATAAAATCGTCAGTTGACTCCCAGAATTGTGTTTCGTCCGGTTACTGGGGGGATTTGGGATATTGCCTTCATTTTCAGCGCTTTCCTTGGATTACCTTATTTTAGCAGCGGAGATATTGGGATTTAATATTGCAGCTCCGCTACAATTGGTGGCAAGCGAAGGGATCCAACCTTACGGCTGAAAAGCGTGGTTCGTGCAATTGAAACTGCCGAACGGGAAAGTGAATGGCAATTCGTATGCAACAATGAAACGAACACAGAGGTGAATGGAAATAGATTATACTACATTGAAATGGCAAACACTGAAAGAGCTAATGGAAGCCAGGGGTAAGATAGCCAGCAATAAGTCGAAGGTTGTACTTATTGCCGAACTGATGGAGGGAGACAGAGCCCGCAGTGCTACTCCTACACCCGACATGGAAGAGACTCCATTCCAGAAAGAGAGGAGAACCAGACTGGAATTCCTACCCAGCCCGTACCTCTGGAAATGCTGACGGTACTGATGGCAGATGTGCAGGAGTATGTGATGGCACACAGACCGCAGGATTCACCCTCCAGAGCAGAATCTATTGCTGCTTCCATCACCAGCCAGGTAAAGCCAAAGATTCCGCACCATGCTTTTAAAATATTATGTGAAGAGAAAGATGAGATTGATGGGTACCTACAGGATTTTGAAAGACTGTGCGACCTGCATGATCAGGCAGTGTGGGTATCCTTACTGGTGGGCAAATTATCTGGTCGGGCAGCAGAAGCATACCGAGCCGTGCCCAGAGAGGACAGTAAAAATTATGCCAAAGTGAAACAAGCCATATTGGAGAGATATGCCATTGCCCCGGAGGCATAGCGGCGCAAGTTTAGAGGGCTGCGCAAACCAGATAAAGATTCCCACGCAGAATGGGCACACAAGCTTGATCAAGCCTCCCAGTGGTGGATACAAGCCAGTCAAGCCACCACTATGGAGGAGCTACGCCAGCTGCTATTGTTGGAGCAGTTTTATGATTGTCTGACACCAGAGGCACAAGAATGGGTGAGAGACAGAAAAACCCTCACCCTAACAGAAGCTGCACGACTGGCGGACCAGCACTATGACGCCAGGAGACATTATGGTAACCTCAATCGAGGGTATCCTCGACCCACCACACAGCCACCTACAGCCACTACCACCACACCCACAACAGCAGCATTCCGGCCAGCAACTGGGGTGCAAACCCCACCATCCCGATACAATGGCCGATCTAACATTCAGTGCCATACCTGCAAGCAATGGGGCCACATGGAGAGAGAATGTACGCAGAACCGGAGCCGTCAAGCATGGAGCCAAGTACGACCGAACCCAGCACCATGAGCAGCCGTGCACCACTACCAAGCAGAGCCATCACCCCACGAGTTAATGTTCAATCACACCGAAGAGCCCCTGGGAATACTGCATGACG
Organism: Pelobates cultripes; assembly: GCA_933207985.1. Lineage (NCBI taxonomy): Eukaryota > Metazoa > Chordata > Amphibia > Anura > Pelobatidae > Pelobates > Pelobates cultripes. Next base: position 328,275,428 of record OW240916.1, read on the forward strand.
TGATGTCGGTACAAGTCACAGACAATAGGCACCCTCATCGCCAGATGGTAACCTTGGAGGGGAAAGAAGTACAAGGACTCCTAGACTCGGGGGCCACTCTGACCCTAGTGGCACCTCATCTAGTTCCAAGCTCCGCCCATACCGGCGGATCCGTGGCAGTCCGAGTAGCAGGGGGGGCGATGTACAGATTGCCAACAGCAAAAGTACACTTGAATTGGGGTGTGAGGGAAGGGCTGGTAGAGGTGGGCTTGATGCAAAAACTGCCGGCAGATGTGGTATTGGGGAACAACCTAGGCAGCATGACGTCGGCTTTTGTACCTCAAGCCCCTCTCCTAGAGGCGCATCCGGAAACCACAAGGCAACAGGCTCACACCACGGCTGCATCCACACACTCTGAGGCTCAGGTAAAAGACAATGTAACTCCTATGACTTGTGTTCCCTGGGATACCCCGACTGAATTTGAGGCAGCGGTTAAGTTAGACCCTATGTTGAAGGTATATCGGGTGACAGCTGATCACACAGGTTTAGAGGGGGAGCGCTACGCCTGGGAAAAAGGGTTATTGTATCGTATTGCTGAAAGGGTAGTGGGGGGGGATCGGTAAATGTTACTACTAGACAGCTGGTAGTCCCTCAGAAATACCGACAAGAACTCCTTAAGATTGCTCATGACATCTGGGTATGACCCGAACTAGGTACCGACTGACCCATGCATTCTTCTGGCCAGGTATATCTCAGGATATCAGACAATACTGCCAGACGTGTGACATTTGTCAAAAGGGGTGACCGACACAAGGACAAATTATGCCTGTAACAGACCGTTTTGCACACAAGGGGTAAAAACCGTTTAGGCGATCGTCCCCTTCCAGAGATGCAGGCACAGCTACTGCAGAACACCAATCCGCCAAACAGGAAACCATACGAATGCTGTAAACAGCCGAATAGGAAAAACCATACGAATAGGTTTACACTCCTAGCAGTCGAACTGGAACAGCATACAATAAATCCCCCCAAGAACGAGACAAAGCTCCGTGTTGAGGGTAAAGCAGTGAACAGTCAGAGCTGTGGGTTTATTGTGCTTATGTACACATTTTTACACATTAGTACCACCCACAGGGTTTTGGAACACAACCAAATTACACAAATTCCTCCCCTCTGCATGTGATTCAATTACCTTACACAATGGGTAATGTAATTTAGCACAAGCAGAGAAATACAATTTTTCCACATTATTCATAACTTGAAAAGTATGCATCACATTCACATGCAACATATGCCCAGATAGCTTAGATCTGAGTACACATTATTACTGAATGGCGCTCAGAGCACACACATACAGTTCAATTGCCATGGAGCCAAAGTCTTTCCCATAGTGTTTCATTATACAAATGGGCTCCATGGCATAGCTATCTGGCAAAAACCAAATGACCCGGCAAAAACCAAATGACCCGGCTTTCTTGTCTTTGCAGGGAAAAATCAAGCCTTTTAACATGGGGCCATAATCCAAAGGCAACAGGCGAGCAACCAGGCTTCTCCAATGCAATGTGGCGAGATTGCTCTCGTCACACAACCCTTTTCAGAGTCTCCTCCAGAAGACTGGTGGGAATAGGCAATAGGACCAGATGGATCCAAAGCAATGAATAAAATTATTTTACCAAACTAGTATGAAGAAATATTGCAAAGACCACCCAGGAAGGCAACTGCAGACATCTCAGGTTATTCACTAATTCCAAAGGCATTCAGACTTTAGAACAAAGTTGTGTCTTGCTTTCAGTTTGTCTGCTGGACGGCTTAAATCTGGGCCGGATAGTGAAAAAATATATAGAATTTCTCACACACTCATAAATAGTGTTCACATACAGTGCTGTATGAATTGCAATTCAACATGATTGTGATAGAAAATGAAATAACTTCCCTTAGCAATGTAGGATATGCCCAAAGATTTCCTCCCATCTTCAATTCAACATGCAGATAGTATAGGGCTATTCCAAGCTAGGGAAACAGAAAATATATGGCATAGTGCAATACTGTATATACTGTGATTGGGTATATGGGTAAGTGACAAATGCTCACTCACACTTTAACATCCCAAGAAGTGCTTTCAGAAATATACTTTGTCTTCTTTGCTTCAGATACTTGGTAAATGTGAATCTCACATAAAAAAACAAAGTACAAAAAAATATAGATTGAATGACTGTTTGAGAAAAGAGTAAAAAAAGCATTTATTACTTACATCAAAGTAAATAAAAGCAGGTAAATCAGTCCAAATTTGAATTGAAAACAGCTGAAGAGAAATGGAATCACCTGCAGAACCACTATTGGGACTGATTGGGGGTGGTATATATTGGGAGATGTTTGTAACTAGGTTTATATGTATTTTTATTCATCATCTTTGTGAAAGATTGTCCCTGAGGAAGTCCCTAACAGGGAAGAAACGCGTTGGACTGATTTACCTGCTTTTATTTACTTTGATGTAAGTAATAAATGCTTTTTTTACTCTTTACTCAAACAGTCATTCAACCGGGTAGTGAAAATCAGGTCTAGAGTTTTAATCTCCAAACTATTTGTTTCAGTTTGGAATTCAGTTCAGTTGGAATCTGGTAATGGTCACTGAATTTGGACCAAATACTGTGTTGGGGGATTAACTCAAATGGTAGAGAGCTCACTCTGCATGTAAGAGGTAGCTGGATCAATGCCCACATTCTCCATCTCTTCAACACAATAAAGGAGTTTAAGCATGTGTGGTGTGACGGTAATAACCTTCTAGTATTTCCATTTCCCAATAGTAAAATAACTCCAATAATCCACAGGAACAAATATCGTTGGTATCGCAAATCCACACATGAGCCAAGGCTTAATGCTGGAACAAGACAGATTTAATGGAAGCAACAGGCATTCAATTTATACAGTACAAGCTCCTCCTCTGGACCAGACTAGATAATTGACTTTCAGTAACATGCTTAACTCAATTATTTGCTGGCCAGAAAAATTACTATTTTTAAAATTATACTTTATACATAACATAGCAATATAAAAAAAAAAAATACATCCCTGGATAGCTAAGGATACTGTGAGTAACATTTCCAAATTTCACGAAAATCCATTTGGTAGTTTTCATGTCGCTTCGTGTGGAAGTTTGACCGGCTCGCCATGCGGTTGTATCCGATTCAGAGTTCCATGGAATTAGTAGTAAGAGCCAGTCTCGGTTCAGATAAAATTACACGAAAACTACTATAGCTGGCATGCAGATGGTTTGTGGAGAATGCTCCCCTCGTTCGGTTGTTTGGAACTCCCGAACGCTGTTCTTGTGCTGTGAGTGGAAATAGGTCAGATGGGACTTCCATGGGGACCGGGTGTTTGTGTGAGTGCCATGCCGAAAACAGTTCCAGGCAAACGACGGCCAAGTCCCGCTGGCCGCGTTCGGGAGTTTAAGATGGCCGCCATCCATTGTTCTCACCACGTGCGTTCGTATGAACGAAATGGCGGCAACCCAGGAGCATGCGATTACTTTGCGGTTTCGTGTGGTTACATAGTGTTCCAAGTTTTAATTGCTACTCAGGGTGGTCCTTGTTCGGTAAAACGAACAATTTACCGACTGAACAAATCAAATGAATGCTTTCCAAGTACTTAGAGAGCAGGGAGAGGAAATAGCCGAATGGATATGGGTGAATACAGGGGAATCCTTCACACGTGAGATAGGCATAAGGCTATCCTAAGTATAAGATAAGGCCAGGGACTAATGAAAGTATTTAGAAAATTGGGCAGATAAGACGGGCCGAATGGTTCTTAACTGCCATCACATTCTATGTTTCTATGTTTATTGAATAACCCTACTCCAGTGGAAGCTGGCCTCCCCACCGTCCCCCCAAAGGTGTTTTCTCAATAAATAAAAAAAGTTTTATCTATCAGGATTTCAGGATTATATGGGCAGTTTTCACCCCTCCTCCTTTATTAATAGCTGGAGGTGCTTTTGAGAGTCTGTGCAATTAATCACATCAATATATTGGCACATTTAAAAATGCCCATTTGCTATGTGTTGACCATTAGAAATGCTTAGTCTGCTCTCACAAGATTTCTGACATCACCCATTGGCTTTGAATGGGGCTGTCAGGTCGTGGACACCCTTAAATGCAGGGCGTTGTTAAGCTGCCATTTAGGTCGACTTTAAGCTGGATGTTAATTCCCAAACATATCTATATGTTTATGGGTTTGAACAGGGTGTGACATCTCCTTAACTTAGGGGCTGAGTACATAGGGTTTAGAGTCCTCAGAGACAATGACCCACCAACTTTACATTTCACCAGAAGCTACTACGGTTTTGTGAGGGTTGGAGTTGATAAGTCCCAGCAAGGCTTACCTTAGTTGGTAGTCCGGTAGGCAGAGATTTGTGCTCACCCTTGCAGATAAACACAGCCCACGGTAACCAGATCAGAAGCTACCTGGGCTGTGAATTTGTGCACAGGGGCTTAGGCAGGAACAGTAACCGGGTACGAGGAAACAGACAAGAGCAAATCCAGAAGACTAGTCAGACACGGTTCCAAAAGTCAGCAGACAGGCAATAACGAATAATCCAAACAGAAAGGGTCACAAGCCAAGTCAGTCTTAGGAAACATGATACAAGAAACATGAACTGACAATGTTCTCAGGGAGGGGCAGTGATTTATGCCCAGCTAATGAGTAAACTGCCTCATGTGAACTTAGATGGACAGATAGAAGCCACTGGTGATGTCCAGCCCCCTAGTGCTGCAGGCAGTGTCAGGAAAACAAGGTTAGAACCAAAGTTCAGAAGTTGCTCAGAGGCAGGAACTCAGGCTTAGGATGCAGAAGGCCCCAGGTTCAAATCCCTTATTGGGAACTTCTGGCCCAATGGCATGGTGAGATCGTTTTAGATCTTGTGCCCCTCTGTGTTCATAAACGTATAAGCACCTTTTCTCCATTGCCGGCACAGTCTCCATCCACACTGAGACTATCACTGCTGATGATCTTGTTACTGGAAACCACCACTGAATGGGTCTACACAGACCACCATGGAAGTAACTTCTTATTTTGTTTGGGGGTGTGCTTTCCATCTATTGTGTGGAACATCCCCACCACCAATCATTCATCACTGCTGTCTAACCCCAACTTATTGCAAATCTCATCAAGCTGAGCCAACATCCCGATGGGCACAGAGCATCAGACATATTTCACACTCAGTCAGCTGTGGGTTACAGTTATTAACACACTCATGATGCTAAAGGAGAACGTTATAGTACTGTGGTACTCCTCTATAGGACCACCAGAACATGATACATTTATCTGGCAACTTGCACGTGGCCATATTTAGCCCAGAGTGAAAGGAGCAGTTGCCCTGTGCCAAATCACTCTACAGAAGCCCACCATGGTTGCTCCATTGGTCCTGAGTAAGTGTGAGTGAGGCAGTCTTTAAGACAGGGACCCAGTGCACAGTTAATGTACGTGTATGAGGCGGAGTTCCTAATGACGCGGTGCTAACAGCTCCTTACAGTCTCAAATGCACAACAAAACTGCCAGAAACCTAAGAGGGGAGATGGAACCTGGAGACATTCATTATAAAATACCAACGGATTCTGTAGCCCTCTACACTACATGGACTAACAGTCAAATAGTTGCAACAATACGAGTTGAATGCACAGGAACAGAAAGTGCTGAGGTCCCTGCTCAAGGGGAGTGGGGTATAATTACACAAACAGTATTCTATACAGAGAAAAAGCAGATTACAAGAAAAATTTACAATAAAATTTCAATTGTTAGATAACACAGTTGGATGAGAGAAAGTGAAGCGAGTTAGTGGTTAGTTATACAGGGATATACAAATACAAACTAACCCTTCAGGCTGGTTTCCTTGTTTCCCACAATTACGGAAACCTGGGAACTGTCCCCAAGTGCAACAGAAGGGAGCTGCTTGTTTTATTAAAGCCCTCTCAATGTGTCCAGATTAGTTATCCGACACTGTGCTCAGTATAGTGTCCTCGTCATCGTGTCCAGTATAGAGTCACCATCCCAGTGTCCAGTATAGAGTCACCATCCCAGTGTCCAGTATAGAGTCCCCGTCATTGTTTTCCAGTATAGAGTCACAGTCCCCGTGTCCAGTAGAGAGTCCCCGTCATTGTGTCCAGTATAGAGTGACCTTCCCGGTGTTCAGTATAGAGTCCCTGTCATTGTGTCCAATATAGAGTCCCCGTCATCGTGTCCAGTATAGTCACCGTGTCCAGTATAGAGTCACCGTGATCGTGTTCAGTATAGAGTCACTGGCATCAAGTCCAGTATAGAGTCATCATGTCCAGTATAGAGTCACTATCACTGTGTTCAGTACGGAGTAATCATCATCATGTCCAGTATAGAGTCTCCGCCATCGTGTCCAGTATAGTCATCGTGTCCAGTATAGTCACCGTGTCCAGTATAGAGTTCCCGCCATCGTGTCCAGTATACAGCTAAATACAATGCAGGTGGCTTAGTCAACAGTTACCTAATCTGGAAAATTAACCATTTACTCACCTTGGGATAAAGCGTTTGAACTCAGCAGGAGAAGTCTGAATAAAATCAGCCAAAAAGGGCTCACTCTGGAATCCATTAGCAGATATCAGCCCCGGAAATTAATGACCTTTCACGGGAATGATGAAGAAGAACTGGATATGGAATGGGAGCAGGTCAGCAGTTCTCTCTCTGTCACGCGTGTTATGTCGAAGACACCGTGATCTTTGGAGTTTCTGTAAGAGGAAGAGATAACGCAATGAAAGAGGAGGGTAGTTATGATTTATGGAATCATAATTTGAGATAACGAAGAGCTAAAAACACAGCAGAGACACAGCCCGTCCTGCCAGGACAAACAAAAAAGAAACTGTAATTGATACAACTACACGTTCTGAGTAATCACCAATCGGTCAGTTAGTCTATTGAGAAACGGCCAAAAGGTATTTATTGGGTAATATCACAAGAACAAGACATTACACAATGCAATAAAAGTTCTTATTGGGAATAGCGTCATCAACATTCAGCAATTCACTAGGATTTAAAAAAAATAATGGAGAATTGGGAGAATTGTGTCATATTGTAAACTCAATTCTGCTCAAAATCAGAAATAATGTAGGTATAAGGAGAAACTGCCAAAGCCTATAAATTCTACAATGCAACAAATCTAATGAATTTGAAAAATATCACTGTTGAGCTGAGCTGCCAAGAATATAATGTGTGCCAGAACATGAACTAACAGAGCTAACTGTAAAGAATATAATCAGTATTAATTATAATAGAATTCACTGGCTCGGTGTGATATAATCTTTGTTTACTATATTAGTTTTCACTGACTCAGTGTGAAATAATCTGTGTTTACTATATTAGAATTCACTGGCTCAGTGCGATATAATCTGTGTTTCCTATATTAGAATTCACTGGCTCAGCGTGATATAATCTGTGTTTCCTATATTAGAATTCACTGGCTCAGTGCGATATAATCTGTGTTTCCTATATTAGAATTCACTGGCTCAGTGCGATATAATCTGTGTTTCCTATATTAGAATTCACTGGCTCAGCGCAATATAATCTGTGTTTCCTATATTAGAATTCACTGGCTCAGCGTGATATAATCTGTATTAATTATATTAGAATTCACTTGCTCAGTGCGATATAATCTGTATTAATTATATTAGAATTCACTGGCTCAGTGTGAAATAATCTGTATTAATTATATTAGAATTCACTGGCTCAGTGTGATATAATCTGAGTTTACTGTGAATTCGGCATATTTCACCACAATTGACCATAACATATAACCATACCAATACAACCATAACACCATAAGAATGGCACCTGTGACAGATCCATCTGTATAGACTGGGATTGCTGGTTCGTCTGTTTTGCCTTTTCGTGTAATTACCTGTTTGTATGCCCCTGTTCGTTTATTTGACTTTTCTGCCGAACAAAACTACCGAACGGACGGCCACCCAGAAGAGAAGTGTGCTGCTGGTTAACCTCTTGATCCCAATTAGAACGTTGTGATTAACCACAGACACTTCTCAATTAAAACCGAATACAGGGTGGTCGTCGTTCGTATGTCGACCACGAGGCGGCGGCCATTTTAAATAGGCGAAAAACCAGCAGTGTTCGGCCCAGATTCTATGGAACTGAAAACGGACACTTTTTCCGCTGAACACCGCTGAAGCCACCGACCTCCCTTCTCAATCGACAAAAGTGTACGAACACTGGCCGTTTGGGAGTTTGAAACACACGAATGGACTTAACCCAGATAGCCTTCCCATGGAGTCAATCGCATACCGAAAGACTGTAATAGACTTTGACTCCATGGCGATTGAACTGTGTGTATGGGATCTGAGCGCCATTCGCTAATAATATGCACTCAGATCCAGGCTATCTGGGGATGTGTTACACGAATGAGAAATGTTCGGCAATTATAAAGTTATGTATTTTTATGTGTTTTTTGTGTTGTATTTAAAATGGCGATTTGCCTCTGTCCTGGGAGATAATTGAATTACTTCTCAATTATCTCCAGGGCAGAGGGGAGGAAACCATGATGCATGCTGGGAATATTATGTGCCTGTGTGTCCTGAAATGCTGTATGTCCATCTGCCATTACAATCTCCCATTTGGTCCCCTAGGAGAGTGTCCACCAAGTGGGAGACCTGCATAAATACGGGCGGGTAGCCCACAGTAAACCCAGTTCATGTTTTACCCTCAATGCGGAGCTTGGTCTCGTTATTGGAGGGGAATTTACTACACGAATAGCGACTGCCGGATGGAAGTATTAGCTGCTTGGAAGATATATGGTTTCGGCTGTTAGCGGCGATTCGTGAGTTTATTGATTGGGAAGTGAAGTACCCGTACGGGTCCCGTTCAAGAGATTGGAGTATTCCCCTGCTTGCACTTCGTATAATTGGAGTTGGTACGAATGCAGCTTGCGTTATGGTGAGAGGGGAGGATTAACTAAACGGCGGTTTTGACTATTTGATGCTGAGGGTGCCGTTACAGGACCTATTACGTTAACTTTTATAACTGTAGGCAGAGAGTAAATGCACAAACGGTGTGCGAGGGAAGGCATTTATTAATTAAAGATTGCTGATAGAAAGCAAATGTGTGTTTGGTAATGAAGGAGTTAATGGTGAAGCCTCCCTATTGTGTATCTGTGTTAGTTTAGTATTAAGCCCAGTGTTTAGATAGAAGGGTCTTGGGAAGGCTTGTTGATGTTAAACAGACTCTAGAGTTTGCAGAAGGATTGAGTGGGCTTTGAGAGGATATTAATGGTGGCCAGTATGTAAGCCCACTTTATTAACGGATTCCAGCGCAAGAGAAACATACTGGTTTTGTTTGAACAATCCTGTTTGCTGATCTTTCTTATTAATCCAGTAAATGTGTGTTTATCAGTGTGTTTGTGTACAGGCCAGTGCCACCCACGGTTCCAGCTGATGAATGGAGGGATGGGGAGAATTCCATATTGAGTCACATTGATATGTGTAGGTATGAGTCAGGTCTATGCAGAATAACTGCACGCTATATATTTTAGAACGTGCTGGTTCTGATTCAATGTTTGCCATTACTGTATGAACCTTACTGAACATCTAGTCTTTATATGATCGATCTCCCATTAGAACACAATCGTATTTATGATTGAGATTATTGGGGGTTGTTTAGGAACTTAACTTCTACATCAAAGGGGAAAAGCACCCTGCATTGTAAGGGACCAAAACATTACCTCACAAAACCATCATACATTTGTGGAGAGTATGTGTGTGAAATGTCGGGGTATATTTGTGGAGTGTGTGTGAATGTAGGGGTATATTTATGGTGTGTTTGTGTGTGAATGTAGAGGTATATTTGTGGAGTGTGTGTGTGAATGTCGGGGTATTTTTATGGACTGGGTGTGTGAATGTAGGGGTATATTTGTGGAGTGTGTGTGTGAATGTCGGGGTATTTTTATGGACTGGGTGTGTGAATGTAGGGGTATATTTGTGGAGTGTACATGTGTGAATGTAGAGGTATATTTGTGGAGTGTGTGTGTGAATGTAGGGGTATATTTGTGGAGTGTACGTGTGTGAATGTAGAGGTATATTTGTGGAGTGTGTGTGTGAATGTCGGGGTATTTTTATGGACTGGGTGTGTGAATGTAGGGGTATATTTGTGGAGTGTACATGTGTGAATGTAGAGGTATATTTGTGGAGTGTGTGTGAATGTAGGGGTATATTTGTGGAGTGTACATGTGTGAATGTAGAGGTATATTTGTGGAGTGTGTGTGTGAATGTCGGGGTATTTTTATGGACTGGGTGTGTGAATGTAGGGGTATATTTGTGGAGTGTACATGTGTGAATGTAGAGGTATATTTGTGGAGTGTGTGTGTGAATGTCGGGGTATTTTTATGGACTGGGTGTGTGAATGTAGGGATATATTTGTGGAGTGTATGTGTGTGAATGTAGGAGTGTGTATGTAAAACATTCCCCTTCATGTGTCAACCTATCCTTATTGTCTTTTGCTCTCCCTTTTCATCATTTTTGGGGGGCAATAATACGATACCACCCATGATGGGGCAATGATACTGTGGCGGAACCAGCCTCGCCACTGGGCATTGGAGAAGACTGATTGCCGGCCTCCTGCCATGTGACTATGGCCCCTGGGATGTATTGCCTGCTCTCCTGTACTGCTGAGGATTGCTACCAACTAGGTGGGTTTGGCTATGGAACTTGTATAGTGCCCTCTGTTGGTAGCAACAGTAATATGCACTACCTGAATAGCAAGACTGGTAATTTGCATATTCGGGTAGATTTGCATATCGCTAATTCTGCATGCAGGAGAGACATTTTGTGTTAATTATGGACTTCCCCACCAATTTATAAATATGTAATTATGTTATAATAAGTCACTGTATGTTAAAAATATATAAAAAAAAGACAGCGCTAATTAATTAACAGGCAGCAACCTTAAAAAGGGAAACCCTCCAGGCCCTTTTGAAACAAGACAATAAAAACAACAGTAAAAAGGCAGCGCCAATAGAAGAATAAAATAGAGTGACTACAAATAAAAAGTCCAATAGGATAAATAAATGCAAAAAAAAAAAAAAAGGTCAACTTAAGTGTCCTTGCGGATAGTCTTTATAGCAAGAGGTGCAGCAGTGAAGTCTTCATAAGCTGTATAGGTTCCACTCATATAGAAGACAAAAAAAAGAGAGAGAGAGGGACGACCAATGGTGCAGTATTGTATAATTCCAAAGGTGACGTATGGAAAGTTAATATTGAAGAACTCACATTTAATTGAGCTTATGTCCAGCTCTAGGATAGAAGCGCATACCGCGGTTTAATCCCCGCTTATGGGATATGCTGTGGGTATCTCTCCGTCAGTGGTGTCCAACTCTCAAATAAGGAAGAAGAGAGACAACCGATAGTGCTCACTGTTTTAGTAGTTGTGACGAAGTGCCCTTCGCCACTTGGTACTGGAGAGGCCTGCTTGCCAGCCTCCTCCCCTGTGACTATGACTCTTTGATGTATTTGCCTTTAAAGCCCCTATTCTACCTTCAGACAGACTATTTATGTAGGCTGCTTTATTTATCTTATGTTTTAGTCACCCTGTACCCATTATAGGTGCAGGGTGTGTGTAATGTAATTGTTTATAGTGTGTGGGGGCGGGGGTAAGGACCACCAGGGGAGGGGATGGTAAGGACCACTGAGGGAGGAGGGACCACCAAAGGGGGGTAAGTAAAAAAATAAATAAAGAGCTGCTCCCCTCTCAGTCCCTATCCTACCCCACAAACCCTCTCTTTTACACTACACCCATACACAATGCATTCCCCCACACACAATGCATTCCTACTCACACACAGACACACCCGAAACACACAATGCATCCCTTACGTTCACACAAACACTCTTACACACAGAAACAAAATGCATCTCTTACACAATCAATGCACCCCTTACAGACTCACACTGCATTCAATTAAATACACAGAAACACACCTTGCACCCCTTACACACACAATGCATTCCATACATGCAAACACACACTGCATCCCCTATAAACACACTACATCCCTTACAGAAATTGGTATCCCTATACACTACATTCTATAAGAATACACACACATTGCATCCTCTACAATAACACATAAAACATCCCCTACACACATACACTCCACTTCCTGTGAGAGAACTCATGGGTGGGCCATGTAGGTGGAAAAATCCTTGCACCAGCCCTGGCTATAAACACTCCTAACCTCTTTTAAAGCTTGTTCCTGCTTCGCTCTGAAGGAAGAGAGGTTTGGCCTGCAATGGTTGTGGTGTCGGCTAGATTGCTTGGAATCCTCAGTCGGGGTGCAAGGTGATCCGTTACAGATACGATACCACCCATCATGGGGCAATGATACAATACCACCCATCATGGGGCAATGATACAATACCACCCATCATGGGGCAATGATACTGTGACAGATCCCTCTGTCTTGAACTGAAATAATCGTATTTCTCATTCGTTTGTTTGATTCATGTTTCCCCGTTCCTTGAACCAGTTCCCTTTCTATGTACCGAATAAAACTACCGAACGGCCGGCCACCCATTAGAGAAGTGTGCTGCTGGTTAACCTCTTGGCCCCATCAGAATGTTGAGGTTAACCGCAGACAGCTCTTAATTGATACGGTAGTTGGTCACGAGGTCGCGGCCATTTTAAACATGCGAACGCACAGCGGTGTTCGACGCCCAACTCATGGAACTGAAAACCTCCCTTCTTGTTCGGTAAAAAGTGCACGAACGGCCCTGTATTCGGTAGTTTATACCTGAATACAGCATACCCCAGATAGGCATCCAGTGGAGCCCATTCGTATGAAAACTGACTTTGTGAACACTTTGGCTCCACGGCGATTGGACTGTGTGCATAGGATCTGAGCTCTATTCGGTACTTTGGTGCGCTCAGATCCTAGCTATCTGGGGACCTGTTGAATGCCTGTAAAATTTTGTAAAATGTAACAGTTATGTAATTTTATGTCTTTTTGTTGTTGTCACCTAAAATGGCGTTTAGGCTCTGTCCTGGGAGAAAATTGAATTAATTCACAATTATCTCCCTGAGCAGAGCAGAGGGTTCTGGGTAAGAAAAGGGGAATGGCTAAGTGTGTACCCTGTGATTAGTTGTTACAATGTCCTTGTCACCGTCCCCCATTTGGTTCCCTAGGGGAGTGTCCACCAGATGGGAGACTTGCATAAAAGCCGGGCATGTAGCCCTTATTAAACCAGATTCCTGCTGACCCTCAATACGGAGCTTTGTCTCGTCATTGGGGGGAATATTCATATGAAGTATGCTTGTTCGGCTGTTTGGGAAACGAACTGATCCGTACGGCTACTGTTCGGCAGTTGGAGAGCTCAGTGGCTAACTCTACGTTCGGTAAGGGAACGTCCTATACGGCTGTAACCCCTCTCCTACAGGGGGAGCCGTAACAGATACGATACCACCCATTATGGGGCAATCACATGATACCACCCATCATGGGGCAATCATACGTTACCACCCATCATTGGGCAACCCATCATGGGGCAATCATACGATACCACCCATCATGGGGCAATGATAAAAATTTGATTTGCATAGCTAGGGCTGGTTCAAGCAGCCTTTCTGAGCATTCCATAATGATTCATATATTTTAATAGTCATACGTACTCAAACTGATATGTGAATTACAACTTTATTTACATTAAACTTTGCTCAGTAGATCCCAACAGGTGATAGTGAACCTAGTGACACAGATCAAAGGAGCCTAGAACAAGTCAACACACCCGTAGCTTACACAAAGATAAGAAATGGGAGAGATTGTCCATTACCTGGAATTCTCAGCGGTATCATTAACCTGTTATCTTCAAGGTGTGTCTTTTGTCCAGGAGGCAGCTTTTATCTTTCTGGAAATGTCTGGCAAGCTGTGTGCATACCTCCCAAGTATCCCTGTGTAGGGAGGCAGTCCCTCCCAGTAATGTGTCTGAGTGTATCACAGAGCTCCACAGCAATAATACTCCCAGTAATGTGTCTGAGTGTATCACAGAGCTCCACAGCAATAATACTCCCAGTAATGTGTCTGAGTGTATAACAGAGCTCCCCAGCAATAATACTCCCAGTAATGTGTCTGAGTGTATAGCAGAGCTCCACAGCAATAATACTCCCAGTAATGTGTCTGAGTGTATAACAGAGCTCCACAGCAATAATACTCCCAGTAATGTGTCTGAGTGTATAACAGAGCTCCACAGCAATAATACTCCCAGTAATGTCTGAGTGTATAACAGAGCTCCACAGCAATAATACTCCCAGTAATGTCTGAGTGTATAACAGAGCTCCACAGCAATTATACTCCCAGTAATGTGTCTGAGTGTATAACAGAGCCCCACAGCAATAATACTCCCAATAATGTGTCTGAGTGTATAACAGAGCTCCACCGTAATAATACTCCCAGTAACATGTCTGAGTGTATAACAGAGCTCCACAGCAATAATACTCCCAGTAATGTGTCTGAGTGTATAACAGAGCTCCACAGCAATAATACTCCCAGTAATGTGTCTGAGTGTATAACAGATCTCCACAGCAATAATACTCCCAGTAATGTGTCTGAGTGTATAACAGAGCTCCACAGCAATAATACCCCCAGTAATGTGTCTGAGTGTATAACAGAGCTCCACAGCAATAATACTCGCAGTAATGTGTCTGAGTGCATACCAGAGCTCCATAGCAATAATACTCCCAGTAATGTGTCTGAGTGTATAACAGAGCTCCACAGCAATAATACTCCCAGTAATGTGTCTGAGTGTATCACAGAGCTCCCCAGCAATGATACTCCCAGTATTGTGTCTGAGTGTATAACGGAGCTCCACAGCAATAATACTCCCAGTATTGTGTCTGAGTGTATAACGGAGCTCCACAGCAATAATACTCCCAGTAATGTGTCTGAGGGAATAACAGAGCTCCACAGCAATAATACTCCCAGTAATGTGTCTGAGTGTATAACAGAGCTCCACAGCAATATTACTCCCAGTAATGTGTCTGAGTGTATAACAGAGCTCCACAGCAATAATACTCCCAGTAATGTCTCTGAGTGTATAACAGAGCCCCACAGCAATAATACTCCCAGTAATGTGTCTGAATGTATAACAGAGCTCCACATTAATAATGCTCCCAGTAATGTGTCTGAGTGTATAACAGAGCCCCACAGCAATAATACTCCCAGTAATGTGTCTGAGTATATAACAGAGCCCCACAGCAATAATATCCCAGTAATGTGTCTGAATGCATAACAGAACTCCACAGTAATAATACTCCCAGTAATGTGTCTGAGTGTATAACAGAGCTCCACAGCAATAATACTCCCAGTAATGTCTCTGAGTGTATAACAGAGTCCCACAGTAATAATACTCCTAGTAATGTGTCTGGGTGTATAACAGAGCTCCACAGCAATAATACTCCCAGTAATGTGTCTGAGTATATAACAGAGCCCCACAGCAATAATACTCCCAGTAATGTGTCTGAGTGTATAACAGAGCCCCACAGTAATAATACTCCTAGTAATGTGTCTG
>OW240916.1:328300010-328313843 GCA_933207985.1 Pelobates cultripes
CACCATGCACTGCTGTACGAGAGGGATACTCCCACTAGAATATCCTGTTAAGTGGATTATCCCTCCGTACAGCAGAACTGACTTTTTACATAAAAATGCATAACTTTAATATTATACATAGGATTATACCGAATGACCGTTCGGTAGATATCTGGGGTCTGAGCGCACACTTTGTGAAAGTACCGCTCAGATTCCAGCATAAATAACCGAACGCTGCACGAAACATACTTTACTATACACTCCTCTAAAAAGTACCGAATATATAACGGGGAATAAAATACAGAAGGACCGGTGCTCCTGAATGGCCTGGAAGTCCAGCGGTGTTCGCGCCGTCGAGTAGCCGATTTATGTTCCAGGCACTCGACGACCAAACACCGCTGGGATAACAAAGGATCCAAGATGGCCGACCGCCGCGTGGTCGGTAGCCGAACGACGGCCACCCGGGAAAGTAATTAACCGCCGATTGCTACACTGTTGCCATCGGTTAATGGGAGCCACATGACCCCTTGTGTGTGGGCTCCCATTTGGTACTTTATTCGTTTCACGAACAGTGAGTAAAGTCACTGTTCGTGAAACTACCATATGAATGCTAGCGGCTTTCAATATGAATGATCTCAATTACAGCAATACTCGAATACATACATACACAGAATAAAAACAGCTTTTGTCAGACAACCGTTCAGATTTTGATCAGAGTGGGCACACAAACTGGATCAAGCCTCCCAGGGGTGGATACAAGCGAGCCAAGCTACCACCATGGAGGAGTTACGTCAATTGCTATTGCTGGAGCAATTTTTCAATGGTCTGACACCAGAGGCACAAGAATGGGTGAGGGACAGAAAACCCCTCACCCTAACAGAAGTGGCACGACTGGCGGACCAGCATTATGACGCCAGGAGGCATCATGGTAACCTCAATCGAGGGTATCCTCGACCTGCCACCCAACCGCCTACAGCTACCCCACCGTGTCCCCAGCAACCCCATACTGGCCAGCCACTAGGGGACACACTCCACCCTCTCGATACAATGGCCGAGCTAACATCCAGTGCCATAACTGCAAGCAATGGGGCCACATGGCGAGAGAGTGTACACAGAACTGGAGCCGTCAAGCATGGAGCCAAGTACGACCAAACCCAGCACCACGAGCAGCTGCACACCATTACCAAGCGGAGCCAACAACCCAGGAGATATTGTTCAATCACACAGAAGAGCCCCTGGGAATACTACATGATGTGATGTCTGTGCAAGCCACAGACAACAGGCAACACCATTGCCAGATAGTAACTGGGCATTGGAGAAGACTGATTGCCAGCCTCCTGCCATGTGACTATGGCCCCCGGGATGTATTGCCCCTTTAAAGACATGATTTGGGCATAATGGATTTGTGTTGTGCTGCTGCTGGCCTTTTAAGAACCATCTGGGGACATACTGTGGAGTTACTGGGTGGCCACCATTTCCTGTATCAGAAGCACATGGTGAGAACAATGGATGGCGGCCATTATAACTCACAGACACTGTTTGGACTTTTCTACACGGTGCCATCTCGACAGTATTTGGGGCACAGAGACATCGTGCAGTGGTTTTAAACTATACAACAGGGGACACATTATACAGTAATTATTTTTCATATAGCCTGTATATGTTCTGCAGAATCTGCATTAAATTGTATTTTCCAAACTACTGAACGGATCTGGGTTGTGATCTTTGTCTGCAGTTAGCACGGTCCTCTTGGGCCCAAACATGCACAGTCTTTAAAGGCAACTTATTTCCAGTCACTTTATTGTTACACTCCACAAAGACAGCAGCACATGAAAACAAAAATGTGACAAAATCCTATAAACAAAAACCTAGCTCGGTCTGAGCACTAACTGACATCAAGTTCTCTCTCTCTCTCAAGGGTTTAATCTATAACAAAACAAGAAGTGGTTTCACCAACCTAGCGTCTTTTTCAGCTCTCAGCATTCCAGTGCTTCTGACAACCTGCTGCTTCCCTTTCTACACTCCCAGTGCTCCAAGCCAGCCTTGACAGCTTTCCTTTTTCACTCCCAGTGCTCAGTCTCCTTGACTCTCTTACTGGAGAGAACAGCCTCACTCCTACCTGCTTCCAGGGAGGACGCCAGCAATCCCCCTTTACCTGACTAGCAGGGAGGGGTTTATTCCCACTGCTACAGCTGATTATCTGCAACTGAGCAGTGTGTTGGAGACAGCTCCAAAAAACTCTGGCCTGGACATTATTTCCCCCAGTTGTGTATAAACTGAGGAGTGGAGCATTGGGCCACCCTGCTCTCCAAATGCTCCACCCCAGGGGCCCATAACTAAACGGTGGATTGTGTTGCCTACAACACATCCTACACATACTCCACCTGGGGTTAAATGTTATAGGCCTATCTGCCTTCACTTTATCACATATCCTCCCCCCCAGCTCAGACCCATCGGGGCGAGCGGCCTTCAAACACAAACCGTGAACGTACATATCACCTAGGGATGTACCAGCCCTGACTAGCTTCTCAGTTACAGGAAGTGGCCTATTGTAGATGGGGCCAAAGTATCCTATTCGTCATATGCACAAAGGGTGCCGTTGCACCATGAACCTGAATGGCAGTACTTTATGTTGCCACAACCCCACGGGAGTAGAACACACTGTCCTTCCCTTTGCTTTCTCTGTCAGGGGAACCTGCCAATACCCTATGACCAGGTCCAAGGTACTCCGATACCTGGCCTTACTTTTCCGCTCTTTGAGCTACATGTACTATAGGGCATTTAACATTTACAACCTCTGTAACAAATTCTACCTCTGCCGTGGGGTATGTGCGGGTGTCACCATTTGTACACACAATATTAATCATTTGTCTTGTATCACATTTCTCTGGCTGGAGGAGAACACTTTTCATCAAAGTAACCTCACTCCCTGAATTGATTAGTGCTTGTACAAAATTCCCTTCCACCATTACCACTTTTAACTGTGCTGTAACACCACCACTAGTCACCACACACATCTTTAAGCAAGTCAATACAATCCTATGCAGAGCCCTTATTCGTATGTCACACTGTATTGGCTCTTCACTCTCAGGACAGTTATATGTAACATGTCCTTGCATGTGGTCGTTGAAGCATCTGAGTTTCTCTGTCTGGTCTCTTAGCTGTAATGGGAACTTTTGGGTACGTTCTACCATCATAGTTATATTGTCCCAGACTCAGTATCAGGTTTTGTTCTTTCTTTCCAATTTCCCCGCTTATTTGGTTGTTAGCAGATCTAGGCTGAGGCTCAATACTGTGTGGCTCCTTAGCAGCCAAGTTCCTCTCAATCATCATCCGCTTCCACATCCACAGCAGCTTCTGGTTTGATAATCTTTCAATGTCCGAGTTACTTCCCAATGCAAACTTTACAAAGGCTTTGCGTGTAACTACCTTTTCTATATCATTTATACGTATATCACTTATGATTCCTTCATGAGCTGAATTGTCTGGGTGCTCCACCTCTTCAAGACCTGGTTCTGTCACCAGCTCATCCTCCACTGGAACAGGTCCCTCCATGAAGGGCTCCACAACATCCTCCATCAGTTCTGCGAATTCCTGGGAGCCTTCCTTGCTCCCTACGGGTAATGCTACAGGTCTCATCTCTATATCCTCAGGGGGTTGGCCAAGGAAGCTGGTCGACATTCTTGGGTAGCCTCGTCTACTAAACAGTGCACCGCATTGCTAAACTCAGCTGGGGTGCTTTGCTTCTCTCTATTAAGCTCAGCTCTTTTGCAGTTGTCTTCTCTGACTCCCCAAGTCAGTCTGCTTTTCATGTCTTTAACTTGTTCACTTGGGTGTACATCAGGGGCTCCTGCTTCGTTTGTCTTCCCCTGGCTGTATCCACTAGCTTTACTTACACCTTCTGGGTGGTTTTTGCTTACCACCGGCCCTCGGCCTTGCATACATCTTTTCCTCATCGTTGACGTTTTCTTTAGGATGTTTCTGCATGCTTTAGTCTGATCACCTTTACACTGTGTATTTTTACATGTCTCATTCTTTATAGCACAAACAGACTCGACACTGCTGGCCTCAGTCTCAGTCTCTCTTTCTCCTTTCGTTGCCTTGGGAAGATTTATCAGTACCTTTCTGTTTCCAAATGTCTTTCCAGCATTCTCTTGAAACATGCAAGATTCAGTTTCTGAGCATGAAAATATTTTTGTTTCAAACTCTTTTCCCAGGATCGCTTTATCTGTTGTGATGCCACTTAGAGCAAGTTTGAGGCTTTCATGTGAAGCTGCAACGTTTTGATTCTCAAATAAACACTTGTCAACTTCAGTAATCAGTTTGCCTCGCTCTCCCTTCTGATTCTTCTGCCCTTTCTTACTTTGGTGCATGTCATCAGTGTCACCATCACGGTCTCTTGACAATTCCGCCTTTTCCTTTAGTTTTGCAGGTCTGTTTACTAACCTTTTTGATACCGGAGAAACTGACGGAAGCAAGGCACAGAGGGATGGACACAGGTTTCTTCAGGAAGGAAGAGATTCTTTATTGGATCACCGATCGGGACTCAGAGGGACTAATGTCACCAAAAATACAGCAAGTTCTGAGCCCTGAACAATAGTGCAGGCTTCCTATATAGGCACATAACTCCTCCCATATTAAGCTCCACCCGCACATTCTCTTGACCAATCATTACAAATAAGAATTAACTTCCTGCTTGACCACATGGCTTGTCCAGCACAACGGAGGAGGGGAATACTACATTCTGTATTCTTGCACATGCTCCGTACACTACTGATCGTATCTTGCCTCGTGCAACCAACTGATCGATACGTCAGCATATGCACGTACACATGCCATGTGGTAATCTCGGCCTACTAAATTTATTTTTACCGAGATTCCACCACATTCCCCCCTTTGATGCCTCTTGATATTTTACAATTACTTGAGGCATCACTTAACCTTGGTTTACATACACCACAAGTTACCTTTGAACCAGACCAGACTTATCCTATGATGTGAATCTTCAACACTCATCTTCCTGCATTAGTTCTCCCTGATCTAGAGCCTTATATTTATAAATTGCCATTATCTGTGCAGCAGCCTTCCTCTCTGCTATATTTTCTATCAGGCTTTGCACAGACCTAACTACTAAGGGTATAAGACACGGCAGGAGTAGACACAACATTAAAATCAGTAGGACTCCACCTACCACTGCCTTAAGCCCTCCAAACCACTCATACCAGCTACCAAACCAACTACTTGGATTGTACCCTTTCCATACCTGAGTAGGCACATGCGCTAGTTTAACCATATGGCTAGTAAGCTCAGCTATTGCTTGCCCTTCGTCATCTATTTGAAGACAGCAATTGCTCAGGTTAAACTTCCCACATACACCTCCCTCTACTGCCAAAAGATAATCCAAGGCTAATCTATTTTGGTAAACTGCTGTCCTCATCCTGGTATTATGCTTCGCTAGAAGATTGAGCGCTTGTGATGTCTCGTTAGTAATGATCTCAACCACCGCCTGTAACCTTATAATGCGGTTGAGCATATAAATAGGGGTTCTATAACCAAAGGTACCATCCTCTGCCCACGTGGCTGGCCCATAATAATCTATAATACGCTGGGGAGGCCATTCATTATCTTCCCAGGCACCTATCTCTATGGGTCCCCTTTTCTTCCTATGATTCACATCATACACTTTAACACCTAAAGTCTCACCTGTTTCAATAGGCAACAAGAAGAAGGATGGTTTTAACATACCCAACACACATGCCCCTTCCCAGTCCTGTGGTAACTCCGAATAGGCCTTCTTACCACAGATCCAGTACAAATTCGCTGGGGCTCTCCAGTTAGATGTGATGGATAGATCAAACCATACGTCCTTTAAATTGGCATATCTTGCAAACGGGTTAGATGGTTCTGAGACATTTGAAGCCGACCACCAAGTTGTATTCTTTGTATCATCATCATAAGCTTTTTGCCCTAGACAAGTTAATTCTCCTACAGAAGTATTATACATCATTCCTTTCCTCGCTATGCAAACATAACCTATGATGGAGGTCTTCAATCTCCACTCAGATTTACCTCTAACACTCATATGATAGTCGGCTTGTATAGATATTAATTGGTCAACTGCCTCAGAACCGGACATTACCTCCTTTGCTTCCCAAGGCCATTGGTCTCCCATGTTAGTACCTCCACACACATAGCAGTTGGTAACATTAAGACTACCGGCAATACTCTCGGCTAAATCAATGAACAAGTTTTTAGCATTATGGGGGATCTTATTATCTATGCTCATCTCTTCATAAAAGGAATGGTATACTTGATGAGTTTGGGAGGTTACCGTATCAGTCTCTATCCCTATAAACAATATTGTCCCAGGGTCTAAACCCGTCCCATATATTTGAAACCCAAATAAATTACCATATTTATCTAAGAACTTGTCAGGGTTATTTATAAGTATATGGATTGGATTGCATTCCATAGACTTACAATATGGATCAATAGGCAACTTAGTCACAATCATGTCCTTGTCTACTGTCTGTCCCCAAGTCGCCCACCCCACACAAGACCAATATGGGCAGAAGTTATAATCTCTATTTGGACATCTTGGACTTACATATCTATTTTTACTACTGGGACAAATATATTTATCGTTAGACCCATACGTCCTCTCCCATCTAAGATCCCCACATACATTCCACGGCTTTCTACCACTTGATATTGCTTTACACGCATCAAATAGCAGAGCACCTGAAGAATATACGGATTCTAATACCGTCTTATTAATTAGGGTTCCCTGAGGATCTCCATTTCTGAGAGTCAACCAAATTGTACGGGGTTGATACTCAGGACTGAAGCACTTAGGTTCTCCTACTCCTAAATGACACACACTATATTCTATATTTAAGTATCTACATCTTGATACATCTCCTTTACACTCATATTGCGAATGCCAAATTAGGGTCTGGGATATATGGTTACCTGTTCTTGTAGTCTTAATGTATACCTCACAGCTAGGAGTGTCGGTACCTCTACCTTCCTGAATATAAAAATACACATAAATAAACATTATTAAAAATACATCTTTCGTCGTCATCCTCAGTCTTCGTCCGTGTGAAGGCACCTCAGCTTCCAGGATGTAAGGACTGCAGGGAATGGAGTTCTGCTCGTCTTCACAGGGGTCCCCTCAAGACTTTCCCTGACTTATACACTCGTTGGTGAGTGGACAGGCTTTATTATGGCCTTCTCACTCACTTACCAAGTCTCTGAAACAATAAAATTTGTGATCCACAAGGTTCCTCGTCACTCCGACTGAGTCGTGCGTTTTAACCGGATTTTGCAGGGATTCTCTGGATTTGCTGTAACTTGCCAGGAATCGGCTGCTGCTGGTTTAAGAGTGATGTATCCACGGAGCCACTTCGGCTACTTTTATCGCTGTAGGGGTAGACAGAAGAACAACATAAGGACCTCTCCACTTGGGCCCTAACGGCACATTATTCCACTCTTTAATCCACACTTGGTCGCCTTGGTGGTAACTATGAATTGGGGGATAAATATTCACAGGTAATCTATCTTGTACCCATTTCTGTACCTCCTCCATAGTCTTACCCAACTCCACAACCTGCTGCCGGGTAATTCCTTCTCCCAACTGACTCAAATCCCCCCTTAAGTTACCAAGCACGGGAGGTGGTCGCCCGTACATGATTTCAAAAGGAGAGAGTCCCATCCTTCTGGTAGGTGTACTACGGATTCGCAATAGAGCTATGGGCAAGAGAACGTTCCACTTAAGTTGGGTTTCCTGACACATTTTAGCCAACTGATTCTTAATAGTTCTATTCATTCTCTCTACCTTACTAGAACTCTGGGGTCTATATGCCGTATGAAGCCTCCACTTTATACCAAGCATATGAGTCAATTGTTGTAGGCACTGATGAACAAAAGCTGGACCATTGTCCGATCCTATAGAGCAGGGTAGTCCATATCGGGGTATTATTTCTCGTAGCAGGAATCTCACGACTTCTCCTGCTTTCTCTGTAAGAGTAGGACATGCTTCTACCCAGCCTGAATAGGTGCACACCACTACCAGCAGGTAGCGATGTCCACCCGATTTAGGCATCACTGTATAGTCAATTTGTAAATCGGACATGGGAAGTCCCCCCATAAACTGGACTCCTGGTGGCTTTACTGGTCCTTGCCTTGCATTATTTTTAGCACACGTTACACATCTACGTACAATGGCCTGAGTCAAGTTGGACAATCTTGGTATGTAGAAATGTTTTCTGAGAGATTCTTCTGTACTGTCTCTCCCAGAATGTGTCCCGTTATGATAGTTTTGGACAATTTCTACCGCTAGTGATGTTGGAATAACTATTCTTCCATCTTCTAACTGATACCATTTGTTCTCCAAATACTTTCCAGGTTCAGTCCTTAACCACTCCTCTTCTTGAGCTGTATAAATTGGAGCCCATTGAGACAGTGGAGTTGGTATAAGAGCAGCTATATGCCCCACATATTCCTGTCTTCCTGATTCAGCAGCACGCTTAGCTGCACTATCTGCCATCCGATTCCCTTTGGTTACATCACCATCTCCTCTCAGATGCGCCCGACAATATATAATACCGACTTCTTTCGGCTCCCACACTGCTTCCAATAGTTGTAGGATCTCAGCTGCGTATTTGATTTCTTTGCCTTCTGAATTCAATAGTCCTCTTTCTTTATACAAAGCTCCGTGGGCATGAGGGGTTAAAAACGCATACTTGGAGTCCGTGTAGATGTTCACTCTTAAACCTTCAGCCAATTGTAACGCTCGTGTCAGTGCTATCAATTCTGCCTTTTGTGCTGATGTTCCTTTTGCCAGTGGCCAAGCTTCTATCACCTTGTCTATCGTTCTTACTGCATATCCTGCATAGCGGATCCCTTCTTTTACATAACTACTGCCGTCGGTGTAATATTGAACATCAGGGTTCTGGATGGGAAAATCACGAAGATCTGGTCTACTTGAAAATACTTCATCCATTACTTCCAAACAATCATGTTGACTTTCAGTAGGTTGTGGTAAAAGGGTAGCTGGATTTAAGGTATTTACAGTCTCTAAATGCACTCTTGGGTTTTCACACAACATTGCTTGATACTTGGTCATACGGCTGTTACTAAACCAATGATTTCCTTTGTAATCCAACAACGTCTGTACTGCATGTGGAACGCGTACATAAAGTTCTTGACCCAGAGTGAGTTTATCGGCTTCAGCTACTAGCAAGGCGGCTGCAGCTACAGCTCTTAGACAAGGTGGAAGTCCGCTGGCCACTGCATCCAGTTGCTTAGACATGTAGGCAACAGGTCTTTGCCATGATCCCAAGTACTGTGTCAATACTCCCACAGCCATTCTTCTTTGCTCATGTACATACAGGTAGAATGGCCGTGTGTGGTCAGGTAGACCTAATGCTGGGGCACTCATCAAAGCCCTCTTCACATCTTTGAATGCCGTTTGCTGTTCTTGAGTCCATAAGAAGGGGTCGTGCTCTGTACCTTTGATAGCTGCATACAGAGGTTTTGCCAGTATCGCGTAGCTGGGAATCCATATCCTACAGAAGCCTGCTGCCCCCAAGAATTCTCAAACTTGTCTTCTATTCCTGGGTATCGGTATTTGGCACACAGCTTCTTTTCTCTCTGGCTCCATAATTCTTTGACCTTCAGAGATATGGAATCCCAGATATTTGACAGTTGGCAAACACAACTGAGCCTTCCTTCTTGACACCTTGTATCCTGCCTTCCAGAGGATGTGTAGTAGATCATGCGTTGCTTGCTGACATACTTCCTTTGTAACTGCTGCTATCAACAAGTCATCTACATATTGTAATAAAACACACTCTCCTGGGATAGACTCAAAATCTAGTAGATCTTGGCTTAGAGCTGAACCAAATAGGGTAGGTGAATTTTTAAACCCCTGGGGCAATCTTGTCCAGGTCATTTGGCGTTTCGAGCCCGTTACAGCATTTTCCCATTGGAAAGCAAAGATACATTGGCTCTCTACGGCAATTCGGAGGCAAAAGAAGGCATCTTTGAGATCTAAGACTGTAAAGTAAGTAGCCCCGCCCGGAATTAAAGCAAGCAGGTTATATGGATTGGGCACGACTGGATGTATACTAACAACTGCATCATTGACTGCTCTCAAGTCCTGCACAGGTCGATACTCATCTGTACTGGGCTTTTGAACAGGCAGCAATGGGGTGTTCCAGGGGGAAGTACAGAATTTTAGGATACCATACCGTATGAACTTATCCAGATAAGATTGGATGTTCTTCTTAGCCTTCTGCGGAATATGATATTGTCTCAGGCTTACTGGATAAACCCCAAGTTTTAGTTCGATTTTAATAGGTGGAATATTGCGGTCCAGTCCTGGTGGGTTGTTCTCTGCCCAAACTCCTGGTATGTTAAATAAGGATTCATCACTCCTCGGGTTTTGGCTAGTCAACACTGTATAAAGTCGCCACTCTTCTTCCTTTGGTATGGACAATGTCATAATACCTGAGGGTCCATTAAACTTTAAGGATGTTGTTCCATTTGGTAGGAACGTAATCTGCGCTTGTAATTTGGATAGCATATCACGTCCCAGCAATTGGACTGGACACTCAGGCATATAAAGGAATTGATGTTTTACTACGTGGCCTCCCAATGTACAGAGTCGACTTTAAGAACCGGTTTTTCAGCACTTCTTCCAGTTGCTCCTATTACAGTAATAGTTCTTCCAGATGGAGGAGCAACTTGATTAGTCACCACCGAATGTTCAGCACTAGTGTCGATCATAAACGCACTCCTTTTTCCCCCTATTGATACATCGACCATAGGCTCCGCTCGACCAAGGGGGATGGAGCCCGGTCGGTATCAATAGTCCTCCATGACCGTGTCAGCCAATCCTACAAAGTCCCTACCTTCTCTATCGCGGGACCTTTGCGCTGCTGGATAGTACCTATCTTCCCTTACACTTCCTCTGTTCCCATTACTCCCTCTATTACCATTACTCCCTCCGGGGCCTCCTCTACCTCTCGCTCTGCCTCTAAAGTTTCCATAACCTGCCCTGGGTAAGTCTCTCTCATACTGCTCTCTTTACGGACACTCATTCCTCCAATGCCCTTCTTCCTTGCAGTACGCGCACTGATTCCTACTCAAAGGCTCCCTATTCCATCTACCATCGCCTCTATCTGAGCCCCGTCTATCTACGCCTGCGATCGCTACCGCTAACATATCTGCCTTTCTACGCATCTTGCGCTCTTCCTCTTTCTTACTTTCTGCTTCCCTATTCATATATACTTTGTTCGCTACCTCCATTAGTTGGGTGATAGACATACCTGCAAACCCTTCTAATTTCTGTAGCTTGCGCTTAATATCTCCGTAAGTTTGGCTGACAAAGGCGGAGTTTACCATTCGGGAATTATCAGCGTCTTCCGGATTAAAGGGGGTATACAAGCGGTATGCCTCCAATAATCGGTCATAAAAGACACTGGGCGCTTCATCACTTTTCTGAATCACCTCAACTGTCTTCGACATGTTAATAGCTTTCTTCCCTCCGGCTTTCATGCCAGCAATTATAGCGCCTCTATAGGCTTTAAGTTGAGCCATATCTGCGCCATTTACATTCCAGTCAGGATCGGTGTTAGGGTAATGTGTTGCGGCCCATGCTGCCGGATTGGCTTGATTTAAAGCACGGGCTCTCTCCTCTAGCGCCTTAATGGCCGCTTGGTTAATCCTTGTCCTTTCCTCATTATTGAACAATGTCATTAATAACTGCTGGCAATCAGCCCATGTCGGGTTATGTGTCTGAACTATCGAGGTGAACAGATCGGTCATAGCTTGTGGTTTCTCAGTGTACGAGGAATTGTGGGTCTTCCAATTTAAGAGATCGGTAGTCGTGAACGGGACATATACGAAGACTGGGTCAGCATGTGCCATTTGACCTGCGGCATCGATATAGGCTGACCCAGGATTCAGACGAAGAGGCATCTGATACTGTTTTAATTGTTGGGTACCGGTCAGTTGTCGGGTTAGTATGGGGCTACGTGGAGGGGCGTCAGTTAAAGGTTCCGGTCGAGAGGTAATAGGGCATGAGGATGTGGGAATTTGATTTTGTGAAAAATTAGTGAATAGTATACTCTGAGCCGAGCTAGAAGAAGCTTGACCGGAAGTTTGAAGTGGCGCCAAATCAGGATATTCAGATCTAATGGGGGTTGGTCCGGGTTCAGGAAGGGGAGTTTTAATACGAGGGGGGGTGGATTCTGTACTGGAGGAGGAAGCGGAAGTGGATGGGGGCAATAGGGGAAGGGGTGCAGAACTTCCTGCATTCGCGTCACTTCCTCTTAAAGGGAAGTAAGGGGGCTGCAAAGGGATCTCGGACTCAGGGGGCGTGTCCAAAATGGGCCTAACACCGGTCCTAGTGGACAAATAAGTCCTGGCCACCATGAGGCGACATTGCTCCTCGTGGCATATCCGGATCCATTTTGGCGAGTCGTTTACGGCCTGCCTCCAACAATCAATGTATGGAAACTGTCCATAAAGTTCAGGCCTACCTGATACAGCCACGTGTACACGCTGTACCAGGGTTGGATCCAAACTGCCACGCGGCGGCCATGCCGCAACCAAAGTAGGCCACTCCCTAGTGCACAAAGTGACCAAACGTACAGGAGACATTTTAACCCCAAAATCACATGTTTTGAATCCCTTTTTAAAATTCTTACCATACAACCTAAGGGATCCGAAATCGTTGACTCTGACGCGCCCATACTTATCAATGGAACGTCGTTGACAACGAATACTATGCACGCGTTCTTATTCAACAGTCACACCTGTTTCCTCTGGCAACAGCACCACGTGGTACAGTTACCAAGTGAAACGTACACAATAACACAATAATCACTCAGGGAATTCCCGTACACACACAGCTGTTACACCAGTCGCTAAATAATCAATATTATGCCCTTTGGCGAAACTATACAGTCACCCACGCTATAATTCTCTATATATGAATTACCCGTCTATAACACACCCCAGTAACATCGCCTTTTACTAGTATCGGTTACAGTACGGTTAGCATAGGTCAAAGCACAATTTAAGGTCACAATACAATTATTAGTGGTTATGGTGTTAAACATGCAATAGACGACAATGATTAGTACTTATATACAGTGTCAGTAAATATACAGGGTTATGGTACCGTGCACTATGATACAGCAACACACTATTAACACTCTCGCTAGACGGCTGAGCTCGCGCTATCTAATAAGATATACACTTTACTAACAATCTTTAACACATTTACAATCCCAACTAAACTATTGGCCAGTACCTTGAATGGACTACCTAAAACTATATACACCCGTTTTGGTTAGCTACACTGCCCAAACACCACATATAGCGAACTAGAGGGCGAAATTTACAAAATTGCCCTTCTAGTCTATTTACTCTATCAAAAGTCTAGTGGGTTCCAAATTTACACGCCTTCCCACTTAGCCAAGATAGGTTGAGAGCTAGCGAATCGAATTTACACAGGCGCCGCTTAGTCTCCCGGTCCCTCCGACCTAGCGAACGTAATATACACCCTAGAACGCTAGTCTAGACAAGACACCGGTGTCCGGCTAGGGCTATTTATACAGGACCCCGCCTGACTAACCAGATCAAACGGTCTTACTAAAGAGCGTTCGATCGAGCGGTGCGCCTTCGCTCCTTCCCTCCGACAGAGGGGGCAGATTCCATACATAGATTTAAACCCCTTTTGGGCCTACCGCACAATCGGTATACCCCTAGTGGGTCTGCCGTCTAAAACAGCAGTTGTCTTACCTCCTCGTTTCTGAACCTGAGTTCACACTCATCGAC
>OW240916.1:328317795-328342196 GCA_933207985.1 Pelobates cultripes
ATACCAAAAATTTTCAAGTTTCATCATTGTTTAATTGTAACTCTAAAGGGGTGGTGTATCTGATTGTCAGTGTCACTATATGTATGTAGGTAAGACCTTCCGCCCTTTTAAAAGACGGATACTTGAACATATAAATTCGGTGAAAACAACAAGGAATATGGAAACTTTGGTTTCCAGGGGTGCTAAGATGACTCATAATGGAGATCCTCCGGTCCTAAAGTTCCAGGGTATCGAATTGGTCAAATTAGATCAGAGGAAGGGAAATTGAGATCAACGTCTGAAGAGACGTGAATGCTATTGGATCTACCGCCTTAAAACATTGTCCCATAGGGGACTTAATGAAGGCTTTTCATATTCATTTATTTAGAAAGTCTCTATTTAATTTTGAGAACACTTGTAAATATATAAATGTATATCTTCTATCTGTCCCCCTTTTTTTGCTCAATCGCCTCTTTCTAGCACTTATCAGTTTTCCTTTTGTAATTATTTGTTTACATACACAGCTATCTCCCAATCTAACTGTAACAGATCACCTGGCACCCCGACTGGGTACCTCCGTTGAAGGATGCTCCTAGCATTTCCTGAGGACTCCAAGCACTGCAGCAGACTCCACCGAACCGTAGGAGCATATGAATGCTCTCAAGCATATGAATGTTGTATACAGCTGAATAGGAAAAACCATGCGAATAGGTTTACACTCCTAGCAGTCAAACTGGAACAGCATACAATGAATCCTCCCCCAATAATGAGACGACACTTCACTTTGAGGGTTAAGCAGGAACTGACTGGACTGGCACATACAGCCTCTTTTATTCCCAATCCACAAATGTAGTACTGCCTGTAACGGACCGTTTCTCTCACAAGAGGATAAAAACCGTTTAGGCGATAATCCCCTTCCAGATAGACCAGCAGCTACTGCAATCACCAATCTCCTGAACTCCAAACTGTACGAATCCCCAACTCCCGAACAGGAAACACACGAACCCTGGAAGCAGCCGAACAGGAAAAGCCCTAAGAACAGCTTACACTCCTGGCAATCGGCCTACAGTCAAATTCCCCCCAAGAATGAGATGACACTTCACTTTGAGCGTTAAAACAGGAACAACCCTGATTTATTCACACAACAGGCTTATAAAGGATTCTCCCATGCAAGGGAGGGATTTACAACAATTACACAATACACCAATCACACATGAGTTACCACCCACAATGCCTCACCATCCCTCCCCTCTGGCCTGGAGATAATTGGGGAAGGAATCTAATTATCTCCCAGGACAGAGGCAAAACTCCATTACCCACATGGCAGACAAAAAGACAGTAAAAGACATAAAATTACATACTGATACATTTAGTACATAAAACACACATTTCTACATATCCCCAGATAGCTTTGATCTGAGCGCACATTATTAGATGAATGGCACTCAGATCACACGAATAAGCCTTTCTGCAGGGAAAATAAATGGTTTAACCTGCAGGGCCATAGTCCAAAGGGAGCAGGCGAGCAACCAGGCTTCTCCAGTTCACAGTGGCGAGGTTGGTTTCGCCACACTTCTCCCCTTTACAACTAGACTAACAGGGTATCTGACCTCCTGCCGGTCAGTGCCCTGGTTAGTCCAGCAACCCACCCACAAAACAGAAACAGCAGTACAGCCCACCCACAATAACTGGTTACTACACCTGGGTAGAGGAGAGCTTTGTCCATGTCCAGGTGCCTCACTACGACTGTGTGGGGAACTGTTAGGCTGCCTTGGTGGGTTGCTGAGTGGGCAGAGACTAGCGGTACTCTGCCCTGGTGCCAGTACTACCGTGGAAGTAGCCTGGTTGGAGCCTGGTTGTGGGAGGGAGAGACAGACTGTCTCCCCTCTGGATATACCGCTCTGTGGCTGGGGGACAGGACCGACCGTCCTTACCCCTTGTGCTGCAAGTACAGAGACTATGGTCCCATCTGCACCGTTGGGGGGTGTAACATCTCCCCTTGGTGGGTTAGGCTGCCGCTGGAGAGAGGGTGTAACAAGCTCCTCTCTCTGGACTGTAAACTGCTGCTGGGGAGAGGGGGTATCAGGCTCCTCTCCCTGACACTCTCTCTCTGCTGGTGGAGAGGGGGACCAGCTGTCTCCCCTTTCATTATCTTGTCCTGCGGCTGGGGGGCAAGACTGACAGTCCCTGCTCCCTGCAGGACATTCTGCCACTGGGGAGGAAGGACAACACCTTCAGCTCCCTGGGGTACACACTGCCCCTGGGGAGGAAGGACTACACCTTCTGCTCCCTGTGATATACACTGCCGCTGGGGAGGAAGGACGGCACCTTCAGCTCCCTGGGGTACACACAGCCACTGGGGAGGAAGGACAACACCTTCAGCTCCCTGGGGTACACCCTGCCGCTGGGGAGGAAGGACTGCACCTTCAGCTCCCTGGGACACACACTGCCGCTGGGGAGGAAGGACGGCACCTTCAGCTCCCTGGGACACACACTGCCGCTGGGGAGGAAGGACGACACCTTCAGCTCTCTGGGATACACACTGCCGCTGGGGAGGAAGGATGACACCTTCAGCTCCCTGGGACACACACTGCCGCTGGGGAGGAAGGACTGCACCTTCTGCTCCCTGGGACACACACTGCCGCTGGGGAGGAAGGACGACACCTTCAGCTCCCTGGGGTACACACTGCTGCTGGGGAGGAAGGACTGCACCTTCAGCTCCCTGGGGTACCCTTTTGAGTCCCCATAATGCACTGTGCCACCGGATAGGGCGGCCGATACCTTTGGCTGGATCTGCCATGAACTGCAGGTACTCGTCTACCTGGCTCCTTACGAACTGCACGCATCTCTCCGGGGGGTTGGGTCCAAAGAAAGCCATCGGCGTGGTAAATTCTCTGTCATACTGCTCCTGAGTGTAGCTGGGTGCCATGCTTGCCCTGCTGCCCTCCATTTGTAAGTCCAGGGGATGGTGTTACCTTGTAGCTGTCCTTCTGGGCTGTGGGAATGATCCCGTCGCTTGCCACCAATTGTAACGGACCATTTCTCTCACAAGAGGATAAAAACCGTTTAGGCAATAATCCCCTTTCCGATAGACCAGCAGCTACTGCAATCACCAATCTCCCGAACTCCAAACTGTACGAATCCCCAACTCCCTAACAGGAAACACACGAACCCTGGAAGCAGCCGAACAGGAAAAGCCCTAAGAACAGCTTACACTCCTGGCAATCGGCATACAGTCAAATTCCCCCCAAGAATGAGACAACACTTCACTTGGAGGGTTAAACAGGAACAACCCTGATTTATTCACACAACAGGCTTATAAAGGATTCTCCCATGCAAGGGAGGGATTTACAACAATTACACATGAGTTACCTCCCACAATGCCTCACAATCCCTCCCCTCTGGCCTGGAGATAATTGGGGAAGGAATCTAATTATCTCCCAGGACAGAGGCGAAACTCCATTACCCACATGGCAGACAAAAAGACAGTAAAAGACATAAAATTACATACTGATACAGTTAGTACATAAAACACACATTTCTACACATCCCCAGATAGCTTTGATCTGAGCGCCCATTATTAGATGAATGGCACTCAGATCACACGAATAAGCCTTTCTGCAGGGAAAATAAATGGTTTAACCTGCAGGGCCATAGTCCAAAGGGAGCAACCAGGCTTCTCCAGTTCACAGTGGCGAGGTTGGTTTCGCCACACTGCCCACAGGGTTTTACATAACAACCAATAACACACGTACATTACAGAAAGACACTCCCACACAAAATCCTCCCCTCTGGCTGTGATATGATTACTGAACACAATGGTTAATCTAATTATCACAGCCAGAGAAATACAGTTTTTCCACATTATTCATAACTTGAAAAGTATGTATCACATTCACATAAAACTTACATTTTCAGAATCAGCATACTCCAATTATAAACATATGTCAAAATCATTCTTATTGGTCCAGTGGTTCAAAAGTTAAGGAAAAGTCCTATTTGAACAAATGCAGCATGGCTTTTCTGCCCAAAACCAGTTCCACAGATCTTCTATCCTGGAAATAATTGGGGAAGTAATCCAATTATCTCCAGGACAGAGGCAAAACTCCATTAGCCACATGGCAGCAAAAGACAATAAAACACATAAAAACATATAACTGTGCAGCCATTGCACAAAACAGGTACATTCAACATATCCCCAGATAGCTCAGATCTGAGCGCACATTATTACTGAATGGCGCTCAGAGCACACACATACAGTTCAATTTCCATGGAGCCAAAGTCTTTCCCATAGTCTTTCATTATACAAATGGGCTCCATGGTATAGCTATCTGAGTAACACTGCTCACATAGGGAATGTACCGAAAGACCCAGCTTTTGGGTCTTTGCAGGGGAAAATCCATCCTTTCAACATGGGGCCATAGTCACAGGGCATGAGGCCGGCAATCAGTCTTCACCAATGCCCAGTGGCGAGGCTGGTTCCGCCACACTAACCATTGTATGTATTTTATTAAAAAAAAGGGGACTAAATGACTTAATCCAAGATATTGTCTCTTAAAGTCTGCGATTTGACCAATATAAGATATCTATATAGTAATTCAGCAGCACAGGAATGATCAATACAAGATTTATTGAAATAGTTTTTTCCCCCAGTGCCCCCCTTTCATAGTATTATATGTTGATTAGTGTTTCTGCTGTAGGTAAACTTGATG
The DNA here is from genome assembly GCA_933207985.1 of Pelobates cultripes. Classification (NCBI taxonomy): domain Eukaryota; kingdom Metazoa; phylum Chordata; class Amphibia; order Anura; family Pelobatidae; genus Pelobates; species Pelobates cultripes. The sequence goes on from OW240916.1 coordinate 328,322,487, forward strand.
ATTTGGGTGTTGTCTTGGTTACTAATAATGCTGAGTCGGCTATCCGGCACGGTTAATTTATGCTACCCGATCAAACAGCAGAGCTCATTCATACGTGAAGAACAATGGGTGTGAATCCCATAGAGTCACAGTACTGTCAATCATGTGACGTCAAAGACTTGAGATCCCACCCACAGTACCTCCACGTGGACATCTAATCAAAACGTAATTGATGACGTATTCATGCTTGCAAATTGGATTGGTCACGTTACATTTAAATATCCCAGGTCTTTGGGAGACAAACATTTAAACCCTGACGAAGGAGTCTGAAATCCGAAACGCGCGTCAGGCTTTAGCTCGACACTTGCACTCCACTGAGCACATCACTATGCACTAGTATGGAATTATTTCTTTCACCTACGTTCTTTACCTGCACTTGTGTTTTTTAGTTTGGTGATGTGACTTAACTTGGAGTACAAACAAGAGGTGTGATCGATATAGGGACATTTAGTTACAGACTGTAACGGATCGCCTGGCACCCCGACTGGGTACCTCCGTTGAAGGATGCTCCTAGCGCTTCCTGAGGACTCCAAGCACTCTGGCAGACACCGCAATCACCGAACCGGAGAAACAAATAAATTCTCCCAAGCATATGAATGCTGTAGACAGTTGAATAGGAACCATACGAATACGTTTACTCTCCTAGCAGTCAAACTGGAACAGCATACAATAAATCCTTCCCCAATAATGAGACGACACTTCACTTTGAGGGTTAAGCAGGAACTCTCTGTACTGTCACATACAGTCTCTTTTATTCCCAATCCACAAACATAGTACAGCCCACAGGGCGTTACAAAACCACCAATCACATCACAGTTACATCCCACATATTCCCTCCCCTTATCCTGAGAGGAAACTCAATTACATACAGTTAAAACATACTTTCTACCCAACTTTCATAACTCTAAAACCATACATCACATTCACATAAAATTAAATATTCACAATCAATCCATTCAGGGGAACAACATATTAAAAAATGGCACGAATCAGACCAGGGGTTCAAAAGTTAAGGGAAAGTCCTTTGTGACTAAATGAAGCATGGCTTTCTGGCCCAAACCAGTTTCAGAGTCTTCCATCCTGGAGAGTAATTCAATTATCTCCCAGGATAGACACAAGACTCCATTAAGCACATGTTTGAAAAAAGACACAAAACACTTTAAAATACATAAAGTCACATTTACACATAACACACAGACATTTCACATATCCCCAGATAGCTGGGATCTGAGTGCACATTATTAGATGAATGGCACTCAGATCACACAAATAAGCCTTTCTGCAAGGGAAATAAACAGTTTAACCTGCAGGGCCATAGTCCAAAGGGAGCAGGCGAGCAACCAGGCTTCTCCAGTTCACAGTGGCGAGGTTGGTTTCGCCACACAGACCCATGAAGGTGTTAATAGGAGATTGTAGGGAATTAGCATAGCAGTGCGTGTAGCAGTTTCCCGAATGCAATATTGTATTTATTGTTAAAATGTTACGTTTTCTGCCGATACTCTTTGTTACAAACCCCTTACGGACAAGCATTATGTTGTTTCATTGTTATAATATTGCTTTGGTACTTGTATCCTGTACCCAACCCACGAACGAGTTACATACATCAATTCGTTACACGAATTAGGGACCACTCAGTCCCTGGCGTTTGCCGCCACTTAACCCCGGTCACCTTTCAACAACCGACCACCCTGCGAGGGGAGTGTTACCACTTGATCACCCCGAGAGTTGCGGTTAATTGACGGTCTCCGGGCATTCTCGTTCATGCCTTATCTCCCGATGGTCCAACTACCGAAAGGGGCACGAATGGAGACCACTTACAGCCTGGTGTTTGGCCTCAATTAGAATGTTGAATGCAGCGGTTAACCACAGGTTCAGTACCCACTTCCCGGCGGTCTACGTTCGTCTCCAGAAGTATAACTGAAAATGTTGTAGTTATATATTTTTAACCTGTTTTTCATGTATAATAAACACGTGGTATTTTGGGCGCTTGGAGATAGTTGTATTGGCATAGCCGTTGGGTTCATTATCTCCAAACTAGGAGGTAACACATTCAAACGTTGCATTTCATTCTTATTGGTTGATCCCTTGTATTATTCCTGTATCCCATCAGGTCCAGAGGGGGCTGTCCCTGGACCTGAGATTTTGCATAAATACCGATGCCCAGGTGCCATTAAATCCAGTTCTTGCTTGACCTACAAATCGCATCCTCGACTCGTTTTGTGGGGAAAAGGGTATCCTAGCTGTATAATAGCTAGTGGGATTGTTCTACATTTCCAGGATTCTCTCGGTCGGCTAGTTGAAGCGGTTTCTCTCTCTCTCCACACCGGGATCCAGATCATCCAAGCGGTCCAGCGTCCATCTAGCCTGGGGGTAACCGTAACATTTGGTGGCAGCAGTGGGATCCTAGCCCAGCAGCGGCGGTTTGTTGAGTCTGCAGTGCTTATGGTGTCTACGCAGTAGTTATGGTGTCTACGGTGCTGATGGTCCTTTGGTGAGCGCTAGGAGCATCCTTTCTACGGTCCAACTTCCAGCCAGCTTGGAGGCAATCGTAGCACTGTTCTAGGAGGAACTGTCTACAGTAGTTTCCCTAGTTATGCTCTCTTTTCAAGGAATTATTCAAACACATTCATTAATTGTGCTTTTACGGAAGGCTCTTACTGCACTTATATTATACCTTTACAACAATAATTAGCCACTAGCCTTTCCCCTTGTGGTTCACTTAAGGGGAAATAGCATTTTATAGCACTATTATGAGGGTTATTGTTACCACAGTATCCTTTTATGGTAGAGGTTTAATAAAGTTTTTTTTTTTTTTAGGAGACTTATCTTCACATAAACCCCAAGTAGTTTATGTGCCTCTTCCTTGTATATACACAATTTCTGACCTCCAAGTCAGTTTATAAGGTATCTTTTGAGGATGTTATTGTGTTCATTTTTTTTCTTATCTATACCAGCTTTTTGGAGCCCCCATAAGGGTTGCTTTCCCATTTATTGTTCTTTGGTATTTTTGGTCTTTTCATCAATGACTGATGTTAGTTGCAACCCAAAGTCGTTGTCGTTAAGGATGTTTACCAACTGTTGGAATTTTGGGATGGACCCGGTCCATAACAGAAGCACATCGTCGATATATCTGTGCCAATTAAGTATGTATTGGCTGTATTCATGATGACAGACTAACTGATCTGCTAACTTTGGCCAGCGTTCGTGACTAAGTGGCCACAACAATATTCAGGAAATACCCCATTTGGAATACTCTAGGTTGTTTACATTTGAAAATGGTATGCCATGATGGGGTTATTTCACATTCCTGGGCTACCATATGGTCTCAAAAGGCAACAAAGGTCCAGCAAACCAATCTGGCAAACTAGATCGGGCAAGCCCTATATTGACCCTGTAACTTTCAATATTTAAGAGGTTTAGCCGAAAGTCTTTGTATTTATTATTTCACATTGGATGGCTCTAAGGTTTGGGATGGGTATTTGATGAATCATTCTATTTTTTAGTTATTATTTTTTTTCAGATTGAATCTTTATTACAATAGTTCCAGTTTATACTCGAACTGCTGGATTGTTATATCCAGTGATTCGAGTGTTTTTCTCTTTTGGTTAAACACAAACACCACAGAAATGTAAAAAGAGCCTTGCTCCCAGCAGCAATAATTTTGAAAAACAGCCTGGTCACTAAGGGGTTGTAGTGGTATTATCCACAGTATCTTCGCTGGTAGACAGGATGAAGCAGGTAAAATGTAGGTAAAATGCAGGTAGCGTAGTTACTATCCTTTTCTCCTAAGAACTAGACGACACATAGCTTGGAGGTTAAAACACTGGCATCTCACCAGGCTGAGTCACACTCTTTAATGAATACAGTTTCCTTTAAGCACAGACCTCCGCAGGGGGGTCTGCATTCCACACAACACATTTCCCTTAGTCCCAGGCAGGAGGGGGTTGGGTTACAGATAACCATCTCCCTGCCTTAGGAGATACCAAGCAGTACACAGCGATACACTTTACATCATATTACATTCGGGGGGGGGAAGGTTACACTTTAAGTGGCTGGTTTGGCCACAGATAGGAATAGCAATGCAGTAATAGCAAGATATATACAAGGACATTCTGTAAGTGGCTAGGTTTGCCACAATGCTCCCCAGAACCAAGCCGGCATACACAGTCTGATCCCAACGGATCGGCTTGGGGATGTCCGGAGGAGTACTCACAGATCACTTTTCAAGTTCAGTTTGTCTGAATAACCCATCGGCATTGCCATTTTGCTTCCCAGGGCGGTAGTGGATGGTAAAGTCAAAAGGCTGCAGCGCCAAACTCCAGCGCAGCAGCCTGGCATTGTCTCCTGACACCCGGTTCAGCCACACCAACGGGTTGTGATCTGTGAGTAGCGAGAATGGTTGTCCGTACAAATAGGGCTGCAGCTTCTTGAGGGCCCACACCACAGCCAGGCATTCCTTTTCGATGGCGGCGTAGCTTACTTCCTGGGGTAATAGTTTTCTGCTTAAGTAAGCCACTGGATGCTCGCCGCCATCTGCTCAGTACTGCCCCCAATCCAAACATAGAAGCGTCCATGGGCGTTCGCAGGGGGGGGCAAGGGGGGGCACTTGCCCCCCCCTGGATTTTTCAGCTTGTTCTGATATTTTTCGTGTGATTTAAAATGAACTGCAATACCGGCGCCAGCCAGTAGGTGGCGCTGTGTATGGAGAGAGACAGGGATAGCTGCATCTATCCCTGCTTCTCTGCTGATTGAAACCGCAGGGGAGCAACACATGCAGCCAGAGACAGCCTACAGATCAGGTAAGTGAGGGATGGGGGGAGAGTTTGAGAGGGGGGCAGCAGCAGTCTATAGATTAGGGGAATGAGGCTGGGGGGCAGCCTATAGATTAGGGGAATGAGGCTGGGGGGGCAGCCTATAGATTAGGGGAATGAGGCTGGGGGGGGCAGCCTATAGATTAGGGGAATGAGGCTGGGGGGGCAGCCTATAGATTAGGGGAATGAGGCTGGGGGGGGCAGCCTATAGATTAGGGGAATGAGGCTGGGGGGGCAGCCTATAGATTAGGGAATGAGGCTGGGGGGCAGCCTATAGATGAGGCTGGGGGGGCAGCCTATAGATTAGGGGAATGAGGCTAGGGGGGGCAGCCTATAGATTAGGGGAATGAGGCTAGGGGGGCAGCAACAAAAAACGGTAGTCATTAAGACCGCAGTAAGACCCCTAAGGGGGTCAAGCTACCCCACCAACACAACAGCACTGCCCCGACAACTACCACCCCACCAACCGCTGCCCAGCCGAGGTTCCGCCAGCCTAGCTCTGTGCAATGTCACTGTTACGGTACCTCCAGTAATTAAATGCACAAATCGCCGTTTAGTGAATGTTCCCCGTTCGCAATACTGTGGTCTGGTGGTAGCGAGCAGCGAACCGGCCAGCCAGGGAACATCAAACCCTCGTAATCCGGCAAATTCGCGACGCTCTTCCTCGAGCTCCAAATACACGAATCGCCAATAGCAGCCGAACAGCAATAGTTTCCAACCGGCAAATAATTCCAATAAGCAGTCTCTAGGCGCTGGTAATAAAATCCCCCCAATAACGAGACCAAGCTCCGCTTTGAGGGTAAAACACGAACTGATTTACTGTGGGCTACCTGCCCGGTATTTATGCAGGTCTCCCACTTGGTGGACACTCCCCTAGGGGACCAAATGGGAGACTGGAATAACAGACGGACATGGGGACATTTCAGACATACATCCCCACAATATTCCCAGCATGCATCACAGTTCCCTCCCCTCTGCTCGGGAGATAATTGGGAAGTAATTCAATTATCTCCACGAGCAGAGGCAAATCGCCATTTTAACTCAAAGTTATAAAACACATTAAAATACATAACTCTCTAATTGCCGAACATATTGTATTCGTGTAACACATCCCCAGATAGCCTGGATCTGAGTGCATATTATTGGCGAATAGCGCTCAGATCCCATTCGCATAGTTCAATCGCCATGGAGTCAAAGTCTATTACAGTTCTTCGGTATGAGATTGACTCCATGGGAAGGCTATCTGGGTTAAGTCCATTCGTGTTGTTGAATCTCCCGAACGGCCGGCATTCGTATGCTTTTGTCGATTGAGAAGGGGAGGTCGACGGCTTCAGCGGTGTTCGGTTGAAAAAGTGTCTGTTTTCAGTTCCATGAAATAACCGTCGAACACCGCTGGTCTTTCGCATGGTTAAAATGGCCGGCGCCTCGTGGTCGACATACGAACGACGACCACCCGGTATTCGGTTTTAATTGAGACGTGTCTGTGGTTAACCGCAACGTTCTAATTGGGATCAATAGGTTAACCAGCAGCACACTTCTCTTCTGGGTGGCCGTCCGTTCGGTACTTCCATTCGACAAAAAAAAGACATTCCCTTAAACAAAGCATACGAATGGGGGAATTCATGCAAATGGCAAAACAGACGAACAGAGGGCTTTTAGTCCATACAGATGGGTCTGTCAAAGTCACCACTGCCAGAGGTGGGGACACTACAAGCGAAAATGTCCCCAACTCCGAGACCGATCCACCTGGATCCGACCAGGACCACCACCAACACCGAGAGCAGCAGCCCACTATTACCAGGACGAGATCACAACACCCTATGGCTCTGCAGTTCCACTCACCACCGCGGAACAGTAGGAAGTGCTGCACGAATTTACAGGCAAATGCAGATAACCGCCAGCATCACAGACAAACAGTCTACCTGGAGGGCAAAGCTGTACAATGACTCTGCGAATCAGGAGCCACCATAACTCTTGTCAAAAGCTACCTAGTATCCGACAAAGCCAAGATCAGCAGGACTATGGCCATCAGGGTAGCCAAGGGAGCAGTTTACCGGCTACCTACATTGGGGAGCGGGGTCAGGGAATGTGGAAGTGGGGTTGATGCCACAATTGCCCATGGAGGTTTTGCTAGGGAATGATCTGGGAAGGCTCACTTCTGCTTTTGAGCCACAGGCCCCAACCACAGGAGAAGCTCATCCCGTGGTCACCAGACAACAGGCCCGCACCCAGAACCACTACCGGAGGTTCAGGTAAGAGATCCTTCCCCTTGCTTAGACTGTGTCCCCTGGGCCCCCCTAATGAATTTGCAGCAGAGGTGATCACTGACCCTACCTTACAAATATAAAGGGACAAGGTCGCATCTGATCAACTCGGGGGTGAGGGCGAGAGATTTATCTGGGATAAGCAGCTCTTATACAGGGAGTCAGACAAACAGATAGCCGGGTCAGACCCAATTGTTATGAGGCATGCTAGTGGTGCCGCAGCGGTACCGAGCGGAGTTGCTCCAGATAGCACACAATATTCCGTTATCCGGACATTTGGGGGTCAGTCGCACCAGGTACCGCCTGACCCAAAGGAAGGCAAAACTGCACCCGCTACCCATAATTGAAGAACCTTTTAGTAGAGTAGCAGTGGATTTAATAGGCCCACTTCAGAAACCTAGCCCTTCTGGCAAGAAATATATTTTAACTGTTGTAGACTATTGTAGTGGAGAGCTGGTCTTTCACAGGTTATCTCCACTTAAGATCCCAGTGAGGCTCAGTGTGGCGAAACCAACCTCGCCACCGGGCATTGGAGAAGCCTGTTTGCCCGCCTCCTGCCTGCTGACTATGGCCCCTGGGAGATTTGGTCATTTAAATACAGTATTTGGGCATATTGAATTTTATTATGCTGCTGCTGGCCCTTTAAGAACCATCTGGGGACATACTGTGGAGTTACTGGGTGGCCACCATTTCATGTATCAGAGGCACATGGTGAGAACAATAGATGAAGCACATGGTGAGAACAATGGATGGCGGCCATTTTAACTCACCGACACTGTTTGGACTTTTCTACACGGTGCCATCTTGCCAGTATTTGGTGCACGAAGACATTGTTCAGTAGTTTTAAACTATACAACAGGGGACACATTATACAGTAATTATTTTTCATATAGCCTGTATATGTTCTGCGGAATCCACCTCTCCCGGCTGCTCACTGTGTAGAGGAAGAGGAATGCTGGGGCATCCTGCATGAGGCAGACCCGGTCCAAGCTGCTCACCGGGATAACAGACAGCACCACCGGCAATGTGTCAAGGTCAACGGGAAGGAGGTCAGTAGTCTACGGGATACCGGTGCAAGCATGACATTGCTTCAGAAGCACCTGGTGTCTGAAGCCCAACATACTGGAGACACGGTAGCAGTGCGAGTAGCCGAGGTGCCGTGTTTCGCCTACCCGTTGCCCAGGTACATTTGGACTGGGGAGTGGGTGCTAGACACGTGAATGTGGGGGTCATGAAGGACTTACCAGCAGATGTCCTCCTTGGCAACGACTTAGCACCCCTTGTTTCAGCCTTTGCTCCCATGGGTCCCGCTGAAGTGGCGGCTGTCATGACCCGTGCCCAGACCCGTGCCGCCGAGACCGGCCCACCTGCTGCTGAGACCCAGGTAAAACTCTCTACCCCGACTTGTACCTTAGACCAGGCCCCTTTAGGCTGGGGTACCCCAGAAATGTACGGGAAGGAAACCAGGGAAGACCCGACGCTAGCGAAGTACCGAACCAGGGCCGATTCTGGGGGAGAAGGGGTGGATGGGGAGCATTAAGAGTGGGTGGGGGATAGGCTGTACAGGATCCCGAAACCGTCCCAGAAACCGAGTACCCCTCCGCAGAATCGACAGCTAGTGGTGCCTGCAAAATACTGGCAAGAGATTCTGTGGATTGGGCATGATGTGCCATTAGCGGGCCATTTAGGCTCCCGCCGCACAGCTCATAGAATCACCCAAAACTTTTTCTGGCCTAATTTTAACCGGGATGTGCGGGTTTATTGTAGCACGTGTAACACGTGTCAACGGGTAGGTAAACAGGGAGATCACCCAAAGGCTAGGCTCCAATCGATGCCTATCATTGGAGAACCTTTTTCCCGCATAGCCGTTGACATTGTGGGTCCACTGGCCAGGGCTAGTCCATCCGGTAAGAAGTATATTCTCACCATGGTGGACTATGCCACACGTTATCCAGAGGCAGTAGCGCTGTCTAATATAGAGGCAGAGACGGTTGCTAATGCCCTGGTTAAAATTTTCACTAGGGTCGGGTTCCCTCAGGAGATCCTCTCCGACCAGGGAACCCAGTTCACCGCTGTGCTTACCCAGCAGCTGTGGAAGGTGTGCGGCATTAAACCGCTGCTTAGCTCACCTTATCATCCACAGACTAATGGTCTCTGCGAGCGATTTAATGGTACCCTCAAAGAGATGTTGAGGACTTTTACTGACACTTGCAGAGACTGGGAGCGATTCCTGCCTCATCTGCTATTTGCATACAGAGAGGTGCCCCAGGAATCTACTGGGTTCTCCCCCTTTGAGTTACTCTATGGGAGAAGGGTCCGCGGACCCCTAGATCTCATAAGAGGGCACTGGGAGGGGGAGACAGAGCAAGAAGGGACCCCCATAGTACCATATGTCCTGGAACTGCGGGACCGCATGGAGAAACTATCCCTGATGGTAAGGGAGAATCTCCAGGCGGCCCAGGGAGACAGAAGAGGTGGTACGATCGGGGTGCCCGACAGCGGGTCTTCCAGGTGGGGCAGAAGGTTCTAGTGCTCAAGCCTGTGAAGATGAACAAGATGCAAGCATCTTGGCAGGGCCCGTATAAAGTGTTAGCTCAGGTATGTGATACTACCTATCTTATAGCCAGCTGTGCAGATGAAAGGATTCAGCGATCCTTTCATGTGAACATGCTGAAGGAGTATCAGGAGAGACCAGAGGATGTTGCGGCAGTATGTGCCCCGGCTGCCGACGACCCTGAGAATTTACCCTTACCCGACTTATTAGAGAAGGATCCCCAGACTGACCTTAATAGTCTTGTGCAGCTAGGGGACCGGTTAAGCCCCGCGGAGAAGGTACAGGCAAGACAGCTTCTGTGGGAGAAGCAGGCGACGTTCTCCCAAGAACCTGGGTACACTACCCTAGCTGTGCACAAGGTCGAGACACCTGGACAGAATCCCCTACGACAACCCCCCTACCGTATCCCTGAAGCAGTCCGAGAAGGAATGCGGAAGGAGATACAGGAGATGACCAGGCTTGGTGTCACGAGCACTCAGACAGCCCTTGGGCCTCCCCTGTAGTCCTGGTGCCTAAGAAGGATGGGACCACCCGGTTCTGTGTGGACTACAGACGACTCAACGAGCGGACCAACACTGACGCCTACCCGATGCCCCGGGTAGACGAATTGTTAGACCGCATTGCCAGGGGGCGCTACCCGACTACCGTCGACCTGTGTAAAGGTTATTGGCAGATTCCCCTGGCCGAGGATGCTATCCCTAAGTCGGCATTCGTCACCCCATTTGGCCTGTACCAGTTTAAGGTCATGCCATTTGGGATGAAGAATGCTCCAGCTACCTTCCAGCGTATGGTGGATAGGCTCCTCGATGTCTTCCAGGAATTTGCATGTGCATACCTGGATGACATTGCGGTCTACAGTGAGTCCTGGGAAGAACACCTGGTACACGTAGGGGTGGTACTGGACAAGATTCGGGCCGTGGGCCTGACCTTGAAACCAGACAAGTGCCATCTAGGCATGGCAGAAGTGCAGTACTTGGGTCACAGGGTAGGATGTGGGAGCCAGAGACCAGAGCCAGCCAAGGTGGAAGCGGTAGCTAACTGGCCCACACCTATCACCAAGACCCAAGTGCTGGCCTTCCTGGGGACGGCAGGGTATTACCGACGTTTTGTCCCCGACTACAGTACTGTCGCCAAGCCCTTGACTGACCTGACTAAGAAGAATTTACCTAAGCAGGTCCTGTGGTCTCCAGCTTGTGAAGCCGCGTTTCAGGCCCTGAAGCAAGCTCTTGTAAATGCCCCTGTCCTGGTTGCCCCAGTCCCTAACAAACGTTTTCTCGTTCATACAGATGCTTCCATGTATGGACTGGGGGCTGTGCTGAGCCAGGTCGGGGAAGATGGAGGAGAACACCCTGTTGCATATCTCAGCAGAAAGTTACTACCCCGGGAAGTGAGTTATGCAGCAGTGGAGAAAGAGTGTTTAGCCCTGGTCTGGGCACTGAAGAAGCTGAGCCCTTATTTATACGGACAAGAATTTTCCCTCATCACGGACCACAATCCCCTTGTCTGGCTTAACCGGGTCTCAGGAGACAATGGCAGACTGCTGAGGTGGAGTTTGGCACTACAGCCTTACAACTTCACCATCAGCTACCGACCCGGTAAGCAGAATGGGAATGCGGATGGGTTGTCCCGGCAAACAGACGTCCCTACTTCTTCCTAGTCCGGTCATCCCCAAGTTGACCCGCCAAAGGGTCAAGCCGGGCCTGCCGGAGTGTTCCACAAGGGGGGAGCCGTGTGACAGACCCATCCGTATGGACTAAGATTGCTGGATTTGTCTGTTTGCTTGTTTCACGAACTCACCCATTCTTATGCCTGGATTTAAGATAATTTACTTTTTTACCGAACAAAACTGTCGAACGGACGGCCACCCAGAAGAGAAGTGTGCTGCTGGTTAACCTATTGATCCCAATTAGAACGTTGCGGTTAACCACAGACACTTCTCAATTAAAACCGAATACAGGGTGGTCGTCGTTCGTATGTCGACCACGAGGCGGCGGCCATTTTAAACCATGCGAAAGACCAGCGGTGTTCGGTACTAAATTCATGGAACTGAAAACGGACACTGTAATGGATCGCCTGGCACCCCGACTGGGTACCTCCGTTGAAAGATGCTCCTAGCGCTTCCTGAGGACTCCAAGCACTGCAGCAGACGCCACAATCACCGAACCAGAGAAGCGTATACCTTCTCTCAAGCATATGAATGCTGTAGACAGTTGAATAGGAACCATACGAATAGGTTTACTCTCCTAGCAGTCAAACTGGAACAGCATACAATAAATCCTTCCCCCAATAATGAGACGACACTTCACTTGGAGGGTTAAAACAGGAACTTTCTGTACTGTCACATACAGTCTCTTTTATTCCCAATCCACAAACATAGTACAGCCCACAGGGCGTTACAAAACAGCCAATCAATCCATACAATACACACAGACACTCCCACACAAAATCCTCCCCTCTGGCTGTGATATGATTACTGAACACAATGATCTAATTATCACAGCCAGAGAAATACAGTTTCATAAAACACATCACAGGGACCCCAAAACATGCAATAACCCCATAAAAAGTATATCCTTGGAACTGGGGGATCTGGGTGAACCACACAGCCAAAATTCACCCAGATCCGTTCAGTACTTTGGAAAATACAGTTTAATGCAGATTCTGCAGAACATATACAGGCTAAATAAAAAACAATCACTGTATAATGTGTCCCCTGCTGTATAGTCCAAAACCACCGCACGATGTCTCTGTGCAACAAATACTGGCGAGATGGCATGTTGAAAAGTCCAAATAGTGTCTGGGAGTTAAAATGGCCGCCATCCATTGTTCTCACCATGTGCTTCTGATACAGAAAATGGTGGCCACCCAGTAACTCCACAGTATGTCCCCAGATGGTTCTTAAAAGGGCCAGCAGCAGCACAACACAAATCCATTATGCCCAAATCATGTCTTTAAAGGGCAATACATTATTAACAGTGCATTACATTACACGCTATAACATACATAGGAACCCCATACCGGCAACCCTTAAAGAGACAGTACAAAATAATGTCCAAGTGGCTAGGTTTGCCACAGACACTTTGTCAACCGAATACCGCTGATGCCGTCGACCTCCCTTCTCAATCGACAGAAGTGTGCGAACACCGGCCGTTCGGGAGATTTAAAGGCATGAATGGACTTACCCCAGAAAGCCTTCCCATGGAGTCAATCGCATACCGAAGAACTGTAATAGACTTTGACTCCATGGCGATTGAACTGTGCGTATGGGATCTGAGCGCTATTCGCCAATAATATGCACTCAGATCCAGGCTATCTGGGGATGTGTTACACGAATGAGAAATGTTCGAGGGTTATAAAGTTATGTATTTTTATGTGTTTTGTGATTTGTATTTAAAATGACATTCGGCTGCTATTGACGGTTCGTGAGCTTGAAGCTCGTGGAGGGAAGTGACTGTACGGATACCGTTCGGGAGTTTGGAGTGTTCCCTTACTTGCGGTCGCAGGATTGTATTGGATACGCATACAGCCTACATTATTGCGAACGGGGAGCATTCACTAAACGGCGGTTTGTACATTTCATGCTGAAGGTAACGTAACACAGCATTCACATGCTTGAGAGCATTCGTATGCTTCTCCGGATTGGTGGTTGTGGTGTCTGCCAGAGTGCTTGGAGTCCTCAGGAAGCGCTAGGAGCATCTTTCAATGGAGGTACCCAGTCGGGGTGCCAGGTGATCCGTTACACTCAGGAACAAGTATTATAAATCCATAAGGCAAGGTTTCCAGCAGGCAAAATAATCCAAGAATATCCCAACCTCAATCCCAATGACTGGACGACACACAGCATCAGGAGCAGAACTGAACTTTTAATCACACAGTGGCCTTATACAGCATTCTCCCATGCATATGAATGCTGTGTTACGTTACCTTCAGCATGAAATGTACAAAGCATTCTCCCATTAGTACAGTGTCCAATCATACCGGAGTAACCTCCCACACATCTCCTCCCCTTAGCCTGATTTATAATCCCCTTATACAGGACACAAATTCCCTGGGTTTCTGGATGTACCCCTAAACCCCTTTAAATATTACCTCCCCTGGTAGCCCTGATCTGGGTGAGAGACATATCCCAAAATCACCCAGATCGGACCAGGGGTTCAGGAAATCTGTGGATGTAATAAAAAGACCGAACGCGCTGGAGGGACCAGCCGAAATTGGTTCCAGGAGTTTTGGCCCTGCAGTCGGTCACAGAAGAAGGGAATAAATAGCACGAAAGGCTTATGCTATGGAGACTAGGGAGGGTTCGCATAAATCCCCTTGTTCGGGTGTTTCTTTCTACCTTACGGGTGGCCATTCGGTAGTTTCGATACGAATTTAAGGGCAGTGTGGAGGTCTCAGCGGTGTTTGCCTAGCCGAGTGTCCGATTTGGGTTCCTGACACTCGACGGCTGTTGTTTCGGGAGTTTTAAAATGGCTGCCGTCACGTGTTCGTTTCCCGAATGGCGGCCACCCCGAGAACAAAGAACCCACTGTACAGATTGCCAATTACCCATTCGCAACATTGTTGCAAACAGTAATTGGAGGCATACTTCCTACTGGGGTGGTCTGACTGTTCGGTAGTTTCACTCTCATAATGACTGGAGTGATTCTACCAAACAATCAGCCAAATGTTGCATACATTTTCACATACATGGATACAATTTAACCGAATACATAATAACTGTAGTTTTTAGGACAGCCCAATGCCATCCGCTACAAACTCCATTAAAAGATCCCAGTGAGGCTCAGGAACAAGTAATAAAAATAATCACAGCAAGCAAGGTAATCCACGAATATCCCAATACGGATCCCAATGACTGGACGACATACAGCATCAGGAGCAGAACTGACTTTTAATCCACACAACCTCCTTATAAAGAATTCTCCCATGCAAGGGAGGAATTCACCATAATTAGGACTGTAACGGCACCCCCAGGCAGAAAAGGGGTTAAAAGCCAATTTAGGAGATCTTCCCCTTCCAGAGACACAGGCAGCTACTGTAGACACCAATCCACCGAACCGGAGAAGCATATGAATGCCGTAAACATATGAATGCTGTAAACAGCCGAATAGGAAAAAATATACGAATAGGTCTACATTCCTAGCAGTCAAACTGGAACAGCAATTTGAGGGTCAAGCAGGAACAGACAGAGCTGTGGGTTTATTGTTCTTATATACACATTAGTACCACCCACAGGGTTTTGGAAAACAACCAATAAACACATACAATACACTCAGACACTCCCACACAAAATCCTCCCCTCTGCCTGTGATACAATTACCTTACACAATGGGTAATGTAATTATCAATGGGTAATGTAATTATTTATAACTTGAAAGGTATGCATCACATTCACACAATGGGTAATGTAATTATCAATGGGTAATGTAATTATTCATAACTTGAAAGGTATGCATCACATTCACAGTATCAGTGTCACAGTGTCAGTATGTCTGTCTGTGTGTCTGTGTGTCTGTCATACTCAAAATACAAACATGTCAAAATCATCCAAATTGGTCCATTGGTTCAAAAGATAGATCGAAGTCCATTGTGACCAAATGAAGCATGGCTTTTCTGCCCAAAACCAGTTCCACAGAGTCTTCTATCCTGGAGATAATTGGGAAGTGTGACGAGAGAAATCTTGCCACATTGCATTGGAGAAGCCTGGTTGCTCGCCTGTTGCCTTTGGATTATGGCCCCATGTTAAAAGGCTTGATTTTCCCCTGCAAAGACAAGAAAGCCGGGTCATTCGGTGCTTGCCCTGTTTGAGCGGTGATACCCCAGATAGCTATGCCATGGAGCCCATTCATATAATGAAAGACTATGGGAAAGACTTTGGCTCCATGGCAATTGAACTGTATGTGTGTGCTCTGAGCGCCATTCAGTAATAATGTGCGCTCAGACCTAAGCTATCTGGGCATATGTTGCATGTCTGTATTTTATGTCATAAATGTAACCTTGTGTATTTTTTTGTATTTTACTGTCTTTTTACTGCCATGTGCTTAATGGAGTTTTGCCTCTGTCCTTGGAGATAATTGGATTACTTCACCATTATCTCCAGGATAGAAGACTCTGTGGAACTGGTTTTGGGCAGAAAAGCCAAGCTTCCTGTGGTTACAAAGGACTACGATCTATCTTTTGAACCACTGGACCAATTTGTATGATTTTGACGTATGTTTGTATTTGGAGTATGCTGATTCTGAAAATTTTATGTGAATGTGATGCATACTTTTCAAGTTATGAATAATGTGGAAAAATTTTATTTCTCTGCTTGTGCTAAATTACATTACCCATTGTGTAAGGTAATTGAATCACAAGCAGAGGGGAGGAATTTATGTGGGAGTGTCTGAGTGTATTGTATGTGTTTATTGGTTGTGTTCCAAAACCCTGTGGGTGGTACTAATGTGTAAGAATGTGTACATAAGCACAAAAAACCCACAGCTCTGACTGTTCACTGCTTGACCAGGGCCGTCTTTAGCGCAGGGCATCTGGTGCGCAGCCCACCTTGGATCCGGCGGTGCGGCTCTGTCCCACACGCTAAAGAGGTCCCCCGGGTGGCCCATGCACTAAGGGCCACCCGGTGGGCATTTGTCAGCTGGGGCCCAGTCGGGCGCTGTGACGCTTAAACAGCGCCACCGGGCCCCTTCCTGTTTGGCAGCCGGCTGGGAGGAAGTGAGTGTCGCGCGTCACTTCCTCCTACCGGAGATCAGAGCCGCGCGGGAGGAGGAAAGCAGGGAGGAGGGGAGTTCCAGAGAAGAACTCCCACCTGCCTCAGCCTGCCACTGGACCCCAGGGAAACCACTCTCCAGAAAAGGTAAGGGTGGTTGGAGGGTGGCTAAATGTATGTCAGTATGTCTGTGTGTGTGTCAGACAGTATGTCGGTCTGTGTGTATGTCAGTATGTCTGTGTGTATGTCAGTATGTCTGTGTGTGTCAGTATGTCTGTGAGTGTGTGTGTCAGTATGTCTGTCTGTGTGTTATGTCAGTATGCCTGTGTGTGTCAGCATGTCTGTGTGTGTGTCAAGTCTGTCAGTGTATGTGTGTCTGTGTGTGTGTCAGTATGTCTGTGTGTATGTCAGTATGTCTGTCTGTGTGTGTGTCAATAGTCTGTCAGTGTATGTGTGTCTGTGTGTGTGTCAGTATGTCTGTGTGTAAGTCAGTATGTCTGTCTGTGTGTGTGTCAATAGTCTGTCAGTGTATGTGTGTCTGTGTGTGTGTCAGTATGTCTGTGTGTATGTCAGTATGTCTGTCTGTGTGTATGCCCCTTCTGTTTGGCAGCCGGCTGGGAGGAAGTGAGTGTCGCGCGTCACTTCCTCCTACCGGAGATCAGAGCCGCGCGGGAGGAGGAAAGCAGGGAGGAGGGGAGTTCCAGAGGAGAACTCCCACCTGCCTCAGCCTGCCACTGGACCCCAGGGAAACCACTCTCCAGAAAAGGTAAGGGTGGTTGGAGGGTGGCTAAATGTATGTCAGTATGTCTGTGTGTGTGTCAGACAGTATGTCTGTTTGTGTGTATGTCAGTATGTCTGTGTGTATGTCAGTATCTCTGTGTCTCAGTATGTCTGTGAGTGTGTGTGTCAGTATGTCTGTCTGTGTGTTATGTCAGTATGCCTGTGTGTGTCAGCATGTCTGTGTGTGTCAAGTCTGTCAGTGTATGTGTGTCTGTGTGTGTGTCAGTATGTCTGTGTGTATGTCAGTATGTCTGTCTGTGTGTGTGTCAATAGTCTGTCAGTGTATGTGTGTCTGTGTGTGTGTCAGTATGTCTGTGTGTAAGTCAGTATGTCTGTCTGTGTGTGTGTCAATAGTCTGTCAGTGTATGTGTGTCTGTGTGTGTGTCAGTATGTCTGTGTGTATGTCAGTATGTCTGTCTGTGTGTATGCCCCTTCTGTTTGGCAGCCGGCTGGGAGGAAGTGAGTGTCGCGCGTCACTTCCTCCTACCGGAGATCAGAGCCGCGCGGGAGGAGGAAAGCAGGGAGGAGGGGAGTTCCAGAGGAGAACTCCCACCTGCCTCAGCCTGCCACTGGACCCCAGGGAAACCACTCTCCAGAAAAGGTAAGGGTGGTTGGAGGGTGGCTAAATGTATGTCAGTATGTCTGTGTGTGTGTCAGACAGTATGTCTGTTTGTGTGTATGTCAGTATGTCTGTGTGTATGTCAGTATCTCTGTGTCTCAGTATGTCTGTGAGTGTGTGTGTCAGTATGTCTGTCTGTGTG
The DNA here is from genome assembly GCA_933207985.1 of Pelobates cultripes. Classification (NCBI taxonomy): domain Eukaryota; kingdom Metazoa; phylum Chordata; class Amphibia; order Anura; family Pelobatidae; genus Pelobates; species Pelobates cultripes. The sequence continues at coordinate 328,340,399 of OW240916.1, forward strand.
TTATGTCAGTATGCCTGTGTGTGTCAGCATGTCTGTGTGTGTCAAGTCTGTCAGTGTATGTGTGTCTGTGTGTGTGTCAGTATGTCTGTGTGTATGTCAGTATGTCTGTCTGTGTGTGTGTCAATAGTCTGTCAGTGTATGTGTGTCTGTGTGTGTGTCAGTATGTCTGTGTGTAAGTCAGTATGTCTGTCTGTGTGTGTGTCAATAGTCTGTCAGTGTATGTGTGTCTGTGTGTGTGTCAGTATGTCTGTGTGTATGTCAGTATGTCTGTCTGTGTGTATGTCAGTATGCCAGTGTGTGTCAAATATCTGTGTGTGTGTCATTATGTCTGTGTGTGTGTCAGTATGTATGTGTGTGTGTCAGTATGTATGTCTGTGTGTCTGTGTGTCTGTCAGTATGTCTGTCTGTGTGTCAGTGTGTGTATATCAGTATGCCTGTGTGTGCCTGTGTGTGTCAGCATGTCTGTGTGTGTCAATACTTCTCTCAGTGTATGTGTGTGTGTCAGTATTTCTGTCAGTGTATGTGTCTGTGTGTGTGTCAGTATGTTTGTCAGTGTATGTGTCTGTGTGTGTATGTGTGTGTCAGTAAGTCTGCCTGTGTGTATGTCAGTATGCCTGTGTGTGTGTCAGTGTGTCTGTGTGTATGTCAGTATGCCTATGTGTGTCAGCATGTCTGTGTGTGTCAATATGTCTGTCAGTGTATGTGTCTGTGTGTGTGTCAGTATTTCTGTCAGTGTCTGTGTGTGTGTCAGTATATCTGTCAGTGTATGTGTCTGTGTGTGTATGTATGTGTGTGTCAGTATGTCTGAATGTGTGTCAATATGTCTGCCAGTATATATATATATTTGTGTGTCAGTGTATGTGTGTGTTAGTATGTATCTGTGAATGTTTTAATATGTCTGTCTGTGTGTGTATGTGTCAGTATTTCAGTGTGATTGGGGGTTGGGCGTAATTGGGGGCGAGGGGGGATTGGGAGGGCTGCAGGGCCCCAGGGGCCAAACAAAATTCTTTGCCCAGGGTCCTATTCATATTATAGACGGCCTTGCCCTCAACACGGAGCTTTGTCTCGTTCTTGGGGGGATTTACTGAATGCTGTTCCAGTTTGACTGCTAGGAGTGTAAACCTATTCGTATGGTTTTTCCTATTCGGCTGTTTACAGCACTCGTATGGTTTCCTGTTCATCGGATTGGTGTTCTGCAGTAGCTGTGCCTGTGTCTCTTGAAGGGAAGATCTACTAAACGGTGGTTTAACCCTTTTATGCCTGGGGTGCTGTTACAGGAAGTAATCCAATTATCTCCAAGGACAGAGGCAAAACTCCATTAAGCACATGGCAGTAAAAAGACAGTAAAATACAATAAAACACACAAGGTTACATTATTACATAAAATACAGACATACAACATATGCCCAGATAGCTTAGGTCTGAGCACACATTATTACTGAATGGCACTCAGAACACACACATACAGTTCAATTGCCATGGAGCCAAAGTCTTTCCCATAGTCTTTCATTATACGAATGGGCTCCATGGCATAGCTATTTGGGGTATCACCGCTCAAACAGGGCAAGCACCGAATGACCCGGCTTTCGTGTCTTTGCAGGGGAAAATCAAGCGTTTCAACATGGGACCATAGTCTAAAGGCAGCAGGCGGGCAACCAAGCTCCTCCAATGCACAGTGGCGAGATTGGACTCGTCACAAGGACAGTAACCAATAATGTCACAGTTACCTCCCACACATCTCCTCCCCTCAGTGTGACACATAATCCCATTAAACATACGGTAATTTCCCCCGAGTTCT
>OW240916.1:328358797-328395021 GCA_933207985.1 Pelobates cultripes
AGTCAGTCTCCTCCAGCTGTCTCTTCCAGCAGTCAGTCTCCTCCAGCAGTCAGTCTTCTCCAGCAGTCAGTCTCCTCCAGCAGGCAGTCTCCTCCAACTGTCTCTTCCAGCAGGCAGTCCCCTCCAGCAGGCAGTCTCCTCCAGCTGTCTCTTCCAGCAGGCAGTCTCCTCCAGCTGTCTCTTCCAGCAGGCAGTCTGTAAAATCCGGTTGGAACGATCGTCAATGTTAAATCTTCTTAATTTCTTATTGTCTTCAGTTGATTGATATATATATGTCTTTTGTATATATAGTCTTGGGCCAAATGCTCGCAACATTGATATATGTCTATATTAATGAAAAGTACTAATACGCAATCTGACTTACGGTTTCTTCAGGTTTATTCTTAGTTATAGATACATAATAAAACAACAAAGGATGTTACAGAATAATGGATTTCAACAGCAGATGGTAATTGCTGGACTCCTGAAGGGAGAGTTACATCGTTGTACAGGAAAGAGAGCCAAGAGAGAGAGACCTCGTGTTCAGTTACTATATAGATATTACTATAATGACGTCAGACTATAACTCTTGCCATATAAGGACAAAACCCCCAACTTACATTCCAGAGCTCTCATACAAATAAAGCCTTGTGACTTAGACCATCTGTTACTTATGTCAATCCGGACATCCATACATAATCAATAGAAACACAGAATATGCAATATTCTACACAGTGTCCTCCAGCAGGCAGGCATTCCCCTCCAGCATGCAGTCCCCTCCAGCAGGTAGTCCCCTCCAGCAGGCAGTCTCCCCCAGCAGGCAGTTAATCTCCTCTTCCAGCAGGCAGTCTCCTCCAGCTGTCTCTTCCAGCAGGCAGTCTCCTCCAGCTATCTCCTCCAGCATGCAGTCTCCCCCAGCAGGCAGTCAGTTAGTCCCCTCCAGCAGGCAGTCTCCCCCAGCAGGCAGTCCCCTCCAGCAAGCAGACTCCCCCAGCAGGCAGTCTCCCTCCAGCAGGCAGACTCCCCAAGCAGGCAGTCTCCTTCCAGCAGGCAGTTTCCCTCCAGCAGTCTCTTCCAGCAGACAGTCCCCTCCAGCTGTCTCCTCCAGCAGGCAGTCCCCTCCAGCAGGCAGTCTCCCCCAGCAGGCAGTTTCCCTCCAGCAGTCTCTTCCAGCAGACAGTCCCCTCCAGCTGTCTCCTCCAGCAGGCAGTCTCCTCCAGCAGGCAGTCCCCTCCAGCAGGCAGTCCCTTCCAGCAGGTAGTCCCCTCCAGCAGGCAGTCCCCCCCAGCAGGCAGTCCCATCCAGCAGGCAGTCCCATCAGGCAGTCCCCTCCAGCAGTCCTTGCATGGTTGGCCCTGCAATAAATGTTATATCTGGAGTATACATATCACTTCTGCTCAGCCTGACTAAGCGATCCTGGGCTAGACCTTGGTTATAAATCTTCCAAACTTGGATAAAAGCTACCCAAGGTTCTCGGAGACCTCTATCATTATCAGACCCCGTGATCATGGAAGCTCCCACTGCTCCTGTTTATTGCAAATTGACACAGACTGAATTCTGGGTGATACAGTAAATGTAATAAACCAAGGGAATGCCACAGTGTGCATTTTTTGTTTTAAAAAATATATAAATATTTGGTTTTATTGAATCTCCTGTTTGACAAAACTGATATTAATGTATTCTAAAATGTTATGTTTTGTTATGTTACATACATGGAATCAAACACATTAACTTAGCTAACCAGAAATATATTGTATTATATTGTATTATTGCAATACAGGTACCTGACCCTATATTCCAGAGGCCACTCAGCACAATCTCCGGCGCTATGGGGGAGCAGTGTCTGAGTGGCTGGCAGAAAGGGGATTTACCAAACCCGCTGTGACTGGGGGGCGCGTAATGAGCCGTGACAATAAAGAATGCCCTAGGCCACGCAGAAACACAGGAGGGTGAGGGAAATCGGGTGCAAGTGACAAGGGGGAGTGATGAAACGGGGGTGCAAGAGACATTATAGGGAGGATATACTAAAGAGGGGGTAAAACATGTAATTTATAGTGAACATTTCAAAGTGTTACTTTCACATCATTTGAAGATGCATAAGAGATGTATGGGATATCTATATCTACGCTAAACAATACAATAAGTAATTGGACAGTTAGAACTACTCCTCGAGACATGCGTCTGTGAGACCGAGGAAACCAGAGCTTAGAGCAAATGGGAGAGTAATGTTACAGAGTCACGTCTTCACTACAATTAATGAGATTTAATACTCCGCTTGTTCATCTTACAGATATTATAACGAAATAGTATATCAAGATGAAAACTTTCAACCATCCATCTATTGTTATTAGAGATAATACCGTCCCTCTATCGTTATTATATTATTATTATAATTTTATTATTTATATAGCACCATCAGTTTCCGTAGTACTGCACAATGGGTGGACTAACAGACATGTAATTTTAACTAGAAGTACAGGAACAGAGAGGTGGAGGGCCCTGCTCAATGAGCTTACATTCTAGAGGGAGTGCGGTATAATGACACTAAGGGTAAAAGTAGGGAGTACAAAGTAGGTTGTGTAATGGCACCCCAGGTATAGAAGGGGTTAACGCCGCCAAAGATGTTCCCTTCCCGAACGCAGGATCAGCTACCGAACACTCCTAACCCCCGAACAGGAAAACACACGAATAATCCCCCCCAAGTACGAGCCGAAGCTCTGTATTGAGGGTCTAGCAGGAATCTGTTTAATGTGGGCTACATGCCCGGCTTTTATGCAGGTCTTCCAGCCAGGGACACTCCCATAAGGGACCTGGTGGAAGACTGTGACAAATTTTTGCAATAACCAATCACAACAGTACAGGTATAAACACTCCCACCTAAACAGTATTGGACCCTCCTCTCTACCCTGGAGATAATTGGGTTAAGTGCTAGAAGTAACTCAATTATTTCCGAGAATAGAGCATAACCACCGTTTTACAAGGATAATAAAAATGCATAAAAATACATAATTCCAAAACTACCGAACAGAATCCCCACGTATCCCCAGATAGCTTACATCTGAGTGGACAATACCACCGAACAGCGCTCAGATACTATACACACAGTTCAATCACCACGGAGCCAAAGTCTTTCACATAGTTATCCCATGGCGCCCATTCGAATGACGAAAAGACTATCTGGGGTGGCTCTGTTTGCATAGTAATGTACCGAACGGCACGGCGTTCGTATGAATGGATGAACAAGATGAAGGAAGGTAGGCAACTTCAGCGGTGTTCTTATGAAAATAGTGTCCATTTTTAGTTCCATAGATTTGTCAACGAACACTGCTGGGCGTTCGCATGTCCAAGATGGCCGCCGCCACGTGTTTGTTCATACGGACGACGACCACCCAGCCGACCATTTAACAATAGAAATAGAAAAAATATAGTGTCTGCAGTTACCAACACGTTTTAATGAGGCCAAGAGGTTAACAAGCAGCACACTTCCCTGCTGGGTGACCCGCCATTCGGTAGTTCTTTCAGGAAAAGGAGAATTAAACATAGGGACCGTACGGACAGGGCAATAACCGAACAAACAGACGAACCAAGGTGAAGCAACAGTAATCCAGAGACAGAGAGGTCTGTCACAGGTTGTTAGAAAAGTATTCACTGAGGGTTTAGTAGGTAATTTTGACAGTTGCAGGAGAAGAGTCATGGGGGGAGGGGGGGTGATAAAAACCTGCTAACAGTTTAATTCATATGCTTTCTTGAAGAAGTGAGTTTCCAATGATTTTTTGAATAAATGGAGACTGGGTGAAAGTCTTACGGAGAAGGGAAGGGAGTTCCACAGAGGAGGTGCAGCCCTGGAGACATCTTGGAGGCGAGCATTAGAGGCGGGAGTATGGAGAGAGGATATACGTGGGTCTTTGGCACAACGTAGGGGCCTCGACGGGACATACTTGTGTATTAGGGAGGATAGGTAGGTTGGAGCACCAGAATTTTAATAGATAATACCATCCCTCTTTCGCTACTATAGATAATAACATCCCTCTGTCATTATTATAGATAATACCGTCCCTCTATCGTTATTAGAGAATACCGTCCCTCTATCTTTATTAGAGATAATACCGTCATCTATCATTATTAGAGATGATACCATCCCTCTATGGTTATTATAGATAATACCGTCCCTGAATTGTTAGTATAGATAATACTGTCCATCTATAGTTATTAGAGATAATACCTTCCCTCTTTCGTCATCTATCGTTATTATAGATAATACTGTCCCTCTATCATTAATAGGGATAATTATATCATTATTATAGATAATACAGTCCATCTATAGTTATTAGAGACAATACCGTCCCTCTATCGTCATCTATCGTTATTATAGATAGTACCATCCCTCTATCATTATTACAGATAATACCGTCCCTTTATCGTTATTAACGATAATATTGTCCCTCTATCGTTATTATAGGTAATTGTCACGTTTACATCCTCTCCATATGCAATGCATAACATAAATCACCTTTCCAGGAATAGTGCTGCTCGGCGGTCCTATGCCATAAGACCAGGCTTTTCTGATATGCCAGTGGACGCCTGCCGCTGCAGATCCACACTGTTATATAGCCCCACATCTTTTCACAGTGGTAGCCGATGTACAGGTTGCATTACGCAGAGGACGCGCACACACGTATTGGGGTCAAAGGCCGAGTACGGCCAATCAGATTCACAAGAGAGATATTTAAACTCACTAATTTCTTCTAATCATTGCCCTGTTGTTGTTTCCCTTTGCTGGTTATCCGAGAGTGTGTTCCTGATCATGTTTCTTTGGTTATTGACTTTGGCTTAGTTCTGACTTCTCTGAATTCTGGTATCCCTGACTATTGGCTATTCCTTGCAACTGTGTTTCGTTCTGTGTTCCTGACCTCGGCTAGTATTTCGACTATTCTCTGGTATGTTAAGTCCGGCCATTTTAAGGTCCGGCCATATCCTTATTCCTAAGTGTAATACTAATACTGCGTGTTGGATCAATTGTAATCCTGACAATAATAGCGTCCCTCTATCGTTATTAGAGATAATACCGTATCTCTATCGTTATAGAAACATAGAATGTGACGGCAGATAAAACCCATTCGGCCCATCTAGTCTGCCCAGTTTTCTAAATACTTTCATTAGTCCTTGGCCTTATCTTCTATCTAGGATAGCTTTATGCCTATCCCACGCATGATTAAACTCCTTCACTGTGTTAACCTCTACCACTTCAGCCGGAATGCATCCACTACTGTCTCAGTAAAGTAATACTTCCTGATATTATTTTTAAACCTTTGCCCCTCTAATTTAAGACTATGTCCTCTAGTTGTGGTAGTTTTTCTTCTTTTAAATATAGTCTCCTCCTTTACTGTGTTGATTCCCTTTATATATTTAAATGTTTCTATCATATCCCCCCTGTCTTGTCTTTCCTCCAAGCTATACATGTTAATAGAGCTATACCGAACATTACGATTTTTGGACCCCAGACCCGAACACGGACATTTCAGTGAATGTTCGGGTTCAAGTTTGGTGTTCGGCGATTTAATGGCGCGTTTTGAAAAGCTGCAGGGCAGCCAATCAACAAGCGTTTGACTCGTGTGCCCTTAGAAGCCATCACAGCCATGCCTACTAATGGCATGGCTGTGATTGGCCAGTGCAGCATGTGACCCAGCCTCTATATAAGCTGGAGTCACATGAGCTGTTATTAGTGTAGGGAGAGGATGTTGCAGCTGTAAGGGACAGATTAGGAAGGAATTCTGGTGTTGAATCTGCAAACTACAGCGATTATTTTTGTGGGTGCTATCCTACATTATTGTACTGTTACCGGAGGAATAACAGGAACAAACCGCAGAAGCCACACATAGAGATATGGACACAGGTATTCAGGAAGTAAGAGGCCTTTATTCACGTACCGATCGGGTCTCAGATGGACTAACGTTCCACAACAGATCTGAGCCCAGAACACATGGAGTACATTCCTTATATAGCAATATAGCTCCTCCCTACACCCACACATACCCTTAACCAATCAATAAACAGAGTCTGGACTTGCTCATCCGGTCTGACCACATGGCTCACCCGAAACAAAGGACAAAGGAGTGTGATTTCAGTTCCTACATTCCTGCACATGCTCAGTACATTGATGACAGTATCTTAGCTACGTGTAACTAACTAACTGATACAACAAACACATGTACCTACATATGCCACGTGGCAATCTTGGCCTACTAAACTTCTATTTTACTGGAATTCCATCACAGTACCCTGCCCTGAGCCCAGTGCCACAGAGAAATAATCAGCCTGTTTGTTAATGTGCCAGGCACATTACTTTAATCCTGTTCTGGTAGCTCAGTGGGCAGCAACATCTAGGCATTTTTAAATACTGCTGTGACATCGCAATTTTAAAAATTCTAATTTTTTTGGTGCTAAAAAGTACATTTGCGGCGTGCACTTCATATCTAAGAGTCAAATAGAACCGTCAAATACTGTGGTTACATCGCAGTTTGAAAAATTAAACATTTTTTGGTGCTAAATAGTACATTTTGGGTGTGCACTTCATGTCTGAGAGTCAAATAGAACTATCAAATACTGTGGTTAAATCTTAGTTTAAAAATTCAAATTTTTTGGGTACTAAATAGTACATTTGGGGTGTGCACTTCATATCTGGTGTATGTGTGCAACACTGGCTAGTTAGCTTCCCAAGAAAGTCTAAAGACAAATAAATGCTGCCTATGGTGCAGGTAGTATAGAAGGCAAGACTGAGACAAATCATTCGGGTTACGTTTGCCTGTTGACATGTTAATTATCTTAGACCATTAAAATTCAATAATCAATGAAAAAACACACTAAGTGTCATACAAAAATAGGTATTATAGACAAGTTAAAAACAAGACTACAAGTCATGCTGTAACAAAATTAAACAAGTTTTAAAATATATATGGGCCAACCAGTGGCTGTAAAAACAAAGTTTTACTGGTTACATTCATGACTACACACTCTAGTGAACAGGACCTTCATGCAGTGTGTTCTTTTTAATCATACAGCATCCTTTCATGTGCTTTCCAGATGGCATATTGTGAATTACCAATTTTTGTTTAGCCTGATTTTTTTTTAAAAAAAAGTGAAAAATAAGTGTTATTGTGATCGCGTCATATACAGAAGCATTAATATACAGTTCTATATTGTGTAAAGACACAACTACAAAGTTAAAAACCAAACACCAAAACAACGTACCAGACAATCTACCTGTGCATGGCTAGTGTGATACAATAAGTCTACATCTTAAAAATGCAATAACCCTCAGAAGGTGGGCGAGAATTTTCTTTTGCAAATGGAACTTTGATTGGAATTTACTACATCGGTCACTTGTAATATTGTTTCACACCTACAACACTTGTTACACAGATCTAAGTGATAGAAAACAGATTGATATTTTCTACACTAGAAACTACCAAATAACAAGCTGCTATATTTAAACCAGTTATCAATAGCTAAGAGGTACTTAAACAATATTGTAATTCTGGGGCAATACCCTCACAAGTCAAACTGAGAGGTCAGTTTATAGGGAAAACTGTTGCCTGGAGGAAATTCTAAAACAATTTCCATATGTCCTTTGCAGACTTTACAATTTAAAATTTTCAGTGATTTTAAACATGTGAATAAAAAAATATTTTAAAAAGTGTATAAATATCAAACAAGCTTAAAAAAATAAAAAACCCAACTCTGAAGCATGTTTGTCATTCTGGATGTTCAGTTGGCCTGCAAAAGAATGAGTTAATAAAGTATACCGCACAAGTTTTACATAGGTTGCCATTATACTGTATATGAAATGTTTGGAGATACAATTTTGATTACTTGCACTTTGAATCTTTAACACTCCACACAGCATTACCACTCCAGCTTGACAACTTTCCATGGGAGGATGTTACCAGCAGGCCCCCAAGTGCCTGAGGCTCCTGTTCAAGACCTGCCAGCACAGGAAGGTGCTACCAACACCCAGTGGAACCCAGGTAAGTTGTCAAATCGCAAGCTGACTACTTACACTTAGGGCTCCAGGACACACCTGGACCCATAATCTTTATAATCTACAGGCTGTACCAATTATAGTGTTTGCCATTTCAGTAAGTTATTCTTGTTGAACTTTACATGCTGGAAAAACAAAGGTGCCAACTGCTGTGGCTTTCTGCAGTGTGCAGACCGGCAAGGAGGGCAGGGTTGAGGAGTGGGTTGAAGATGATGTGGAGGATGATGAGGTCCTAGACCCCACATGGAATGAAGGTCATGCGAGTGATGTATGCAGTTTGGAGGAAGAGGCAGTGGTCGCACGGAGGCACCAGCACAGCATAAGAGGAAGCAGGGTGCAAAAACGGAGCGGCCATCCCCTAGACAGTACGTCTGCTACTGCCCACCGCACCCAGGGACCGAGCACACCAAAGCCAGCTCCAATGAGTTCCCTGGCGTGGCAGTTCTTCACACAATGTGCTGACGACAAGACACGAGTGGTTTGCACGCTGTGCAATCAGAGCCTGAAGCGAAGCATAAACGTTCTAAACCTGAGCACAACCTGCATGACCAGGCATCTACATGCAAAGCACGAGCTGCAGTGGAGTAAGCACCTCAAAAACCAAGAAAGGTCTCAGGCTCCTCCTGCTTCCTCTTCCGCTGCTGTCTCTGGCTCTTCCTCCACCCCACAAACAGAGAATGTGGCAGCAATGCCACCACGTCTGCCACCGTCCCCAAGCATCTCCACACTGTCCCATGGAAGCGTTCATCTGTCCATCTCCCAAACACTGGAGAGAAAGAGGAAGTACCCCCCTACCCACCCAAGATCCCTGGCCCTGAATGCCAGCATTTCAATATTCCTAGTCTTTGAAATACTGTCATTCCGTCTGGACAGTTTTAAAAACCTGATGGCGTTATTGGACTGCAAGAGAATGCACCGCAGGCCGCAAATGTTTCTTTTTTTATATGTCGCAATATTTTGGGGGCTACCCCAATAAAAAAACACAAAAAAAAAAACAGTGTTGGCTACCTCCTCCACTGCCGCTTCCACCTACACTGCCACGGTCATCGCCTCCTCAAACTCCTACTCCACATCCACCTCCTCCTCCAAGTTCAAGATTATTATTTTTAATTTGTATGTATTTTATGTTATTTTAAGTTATTTCCCTATCCACATTTGTTTGCAGGGCACTTGTCCTTCTCTTACCCCCATTTTACTTCCTTTTGCAGCCCTCTAGCCCTTTCCAGAACTTTTTAGAGGCATTTTAGTGCCCAAAAGTTCGGGTCCCCATTGACTTCAATGGGGTTCGGGTTCAGGGTCAAGTACGGGACAAGTTCGAGCCCGAACTCGAACTTTTTGATGAAATTCGGCCGAGCTCGGCGAACCCGAACATCCAGGGGTCCGCTCAACTCTATCCTTTAACCTTTCCTTGTAAGGTTTATCCTGCAATCCATGAACCAGTTTAGTAGCCCTTCACTGAACTCTCTCTAAAGTATCAATATCCTTCTGGAGATACGGTCTCCAGTACTGCATACAATACTCCAGGTGAGGTCTCACCAGTGTTCTGTATAATGGCATGAGCACTTCCCTTTTTCTACTGCTAATACCTCTCCCTATACAACCAAGCATTCTGCTAGCATTTCCTGCTGCTCTATTACATTGTCTGCCTACCTTTAAGTCATCAGAAATAATCACCTCTAGATGTTGAGGTTAGGATTCTATCAAATATTCTGTACTCTGCCCTTGGGTTTTTACGTCTAAGATGCATTATCTTGCACTTATCCACATTAAATGTCAACTGCCACAACTCTGACCAATTTTCTAGTTTACCTAAATCGTTTGTCATTTGGCTTATCCCTCCTGGAACATCAACCCTGTTACATATCTTAGTATCATCAACAAAAAGATACACCTTACCATCAAGACCTTCTGCAATGTCACTAATAAAAATATTAACGAGAATGGGTCCAAGTACAGGTCCCTGAGGTACCCCACTGGTGACAAGCCCAAGCTTTGAATATACTCCATTGACTACTGTGGCAAACCTAGCCACTTGGGACTGCCTAAGATAGAATGGTTGTGCCTATTTTCTGTTGTGTACTGCGCGCCGGTATAGTGTGGCGTCTCCGGCTATGTTTAATTTATGCTGTACTGTGTATGTCTGTTCGAATCCTCCCCATTCGTTAGCATTGCTATTAAAACTGACTAAGTTGTATATTTTGAAGTAGAAAGGTAACGGTTTATGTCCTCGTAGTTTTCATTACTGTATGTTACAGCAGGGGCTGTTGGGAGGAGGACCTGGAAACGGTAGTCTCCCTCCAGTCCCCTCAACCAAAACCCCTGCTGCCCATCTTTGGAAACCCCTGTTGAGTGACCTGCTTTAAATATCAGTTATTTTTAATAAAGTGACAGTTGAGTGACCTGCTTTAAATATCAGTCTTTTTGAATAAAGTGGCAGTTGACTCTCAGACTGTGTTTCGTCTGGTTCTTGGGAGGATTTGGGAATATTGCCTGCTTCCAGCTTTGTACTTGGTTATTGCATTCTACCAGCAGAGATCCTGGGATTATAAAATTGCAGCTCCGCAACAACTACAACCCTCAGTTATTACCCATTCAGTTATTACAGATCTATTAATATTATAGATAATACCGTCCCTTTATTGTTATTATACATAATACCATCCTTCTGTCGTTATAATACATAATACCTCTAAATAATGTTCTCCCTTCTATTTTTCCCTTTCACTCTAACATTTTTCATTACTAAAATATCCCTGTCCTTCTGTAACACCATCTTCATTGCTCCCATTTACTCCCCTCCTGTCTCTATTCATCCCATGCACTATACGTATACCTTTCCAGCCTATCTCCACCAACTCCTCCCAAATCCTAGATATAGATAACCTCTTACAAAACTTTAAAATCCTACTCCCACCTTCACTTCCTTTCGATCCTTCTGTTCCTAGCAGCTGGTGATGTCTCTCCAAACCCACCACGTACTAACTCAAGGAACTACACCAATCTCATACCCATCTCATATTACTCTTTGTCACGACAGTGACCAAAGTCACAACAGTGACCCCTTCACACAGCGTGAAACCCACAGAAAGACGGTTACCGGACCTTAGAATGGCCGGACTAGCGTCTGAGAATAGTCAAAGAAATAGCCAGAGGTCAAGGGAAAACGGAAGACGGGCACACGATTATCCAAGCCAAGATACGGGAAACCAGAACACAGAATAGTCAGAGAGATAGCCAAGGGTCAATTACCAGGAAGGACAAACAGAAAAGATAGCACCAGGGGACTTAAACAAGAACCACACTAGGGCATCTGACAAGTGCCCTTTAATAGTGTGGGTTCTTTGGCTTTAATTTCGTAGCCACGCCCCCAAAAAGTCCGGGAGCGTGGCCACGTTTGAATTTTGGCGCCATTTTTACTCTGAGGTCGGCGCGCATGCGCCGTGTCATAAATGTGGGTGTGTTCCGAGCGGCCGGCGTCAGAATGGCTGAGCTGCTCCCCGGAAGCATCGGAGGAGGACCCGGCGCTGCGCGGGACCGGCGGGGAAAGGTAAGCGCTTGTTACACTCTTCCTCTAAATCCTCCTTCAATACTGCCCTCTGGAATGCATGCTCTGTTTGCAATATTACAAAATCCACTGCTGTCCACGACCTCTTAACAACCTAGACTGAAACATGCCTCTCCCCCTCTGACACTGCTACATAGTTACATAGCTGAAAAGAGACTTGCCTCCATCAAGTTCAGCCTTCCTCACATTTGTTTTTTGCTGTTGATCCAAAAGAAGGCAAAAAACCCAGTTTGAAGCACTTCCAAATTTGCAACAAATTAGGAAAAAAATTCCTTCTGGACCCCAGAATGGCAGTCAGATTTATCCTTGGATCAAAGAGCTATTACCCTACATTGAAAAATGTTTTTGCATCTATTTGCTGTTTGAACATCTGTATGGACTCTGATAAAACCACTTCATCAGGCAGAGAATTCCACATCCTTATTGTTCTTACAGTAAAAAAACCTTTTCTTTGCCTTAGACAGAATCTTCTTTCTTCCAGTCTAAACGCATGGCCTCGTGTCCTATGTAAAGTCCGGTTTGTGAATAAATTTCCACACAATGGTTTGTATTGGCCCCGAATATATTTGTATAATGTTATCATATCCCCTCTCAGGTGACGTTTTTCTAAACTAAATAGGTTTAAATTTGTTAACCTTTATTGATAGCTTATATGTTCCATTCCTTTTATTAATTTTGTAGCCCGCCTTTTCACTTTTTCTAGTGCCATAATATCCTTCTTTAGAACAGGTGCCCAAAATTGCACAGCATATTCAATATGGGGTCTTACCAGTGATTTATAAAGAGGCAAAATTATATTCTCGTCCTGAGAATGAATGCCCTTTTTCATGCATGACAATACCTTACTGGCCTTAGCCACTGCTGATTGACATTGCACATTGTTGCATAGTTTGTTGTCTATAACAATTCCCAAGTCCTTTTCGTGTGTTGTTATCCCTAATTCGCTTCCATTAAGGGTATACGTTGCTTGTGCAGTCTTTATGCCGAAGAGCATAACTTTGCATTTTTCAACATGAAATTTCATCTGCCATTTGAGTGCCCAGTCCCCCAGTCTATCTAAATCCCTCTGCAGCAAAGTAATATCGTGCTCACATTGTATTACTTTGCAGAGTTTTGTGTCATCTGCAAACACTGAAACATGACTTTCAATGCTTTTTTCAAGAATCATTTATAAACATGTTAAATAGAAGAGGTCCCAGAACAGAACCCTGAGGAACACCACTTGCCACCTCTGTACAGCTTGAAAATTTACCACTAATGACAATTCTTTGTACTCTATTTTTAAGTCAATGTTCTACCCAAGAACAAGAATTTTCATCTAGACAGAGTTTTTTGTGTTTGAACACTAATCTATTGTGTGCAGCGGTGGAACTACCGCGGTCGCAGCTGCGACTAGGCCAGTCACTTCAGGGGGCCCGGCCACCCTGCGGACCCCTGCGACTGTGGGTCCTGCTAGCTGAGTAATGCTGTTAGGGCCACCCGATGCTATGTAATTCCATAGTAATTGCTATGTATAACAGCGCAATCGGGCCCCTTCAGAGGCTGGGAGGAGGTGACTGCCCCCGTTACTTCCTCTCAGCAACCACAGGGAGCCACGCGGGAGGAAGTCAGGGTGGGAACTCTGACTCCCATCAGCCTGAGCCACCACTGGACCCCAAAGAAGTGTATGTGTGTGTATGTCTGTTTGAATGTCTTGCTGTGTGTATGACTGTGTATCTGTATGTGTGTGTATGTCTGTGTGTGTGTCTGTATGTGTCTATGTTTGCATGTGTGAGGGGAGGGGGTAACGTATGGGAGGAGGGTGACGGGGGGGAAGGCAGGGCAATTTTTGCACTGGGCCCCCATGGTTTCTAGGTACGCCTCTGGTTGTGTGGAACTGTATCAAATGCCTTGGCAAAATCCAAATAGATCACATCCACTGCAACACCCTGATCTATACTTCTACTTACTTCTTCGTAGAACGCAATCAAGTTTGTTTGACATGACCTGTGCTTCATAAAACCATGCTGGTTTTTGCTGATAACCATGTTCTTCTCAAGGAATTCTTGAATGTTATTTCTTAATAACCTTTCAAATATTTTACCAGCCACAGAAGTTAAGCTACCAGGTCTAAAATTTCCAGGCAAGGATTTTGAACCCTTTTTGAATATAGGAACCACATCTGCCTTCCTCCAATCCTCCGGAACACTTCCTGAAAGAAAAAAATCTTGAAAGATTAAAAACAGAAGTTCACTTTTCTCTACACTTATTTCCTTAAGTACTTGTGGATGAATACTGTCAGGCCCTGGAGCTTTGTTTATATTAACTTTCTTTAGTTGCTGCAGCACCTTGTCTTGAGTTAACCAATTACAATTTTTCTGCAAGTTATTAGCAGCAATTATTTGCACATCTATTGCCATGGGTTCTTCCTCAATATATACGGAGGAGAAATAGTTATTTAAAATTCCTGCCTTTTCCTGGTCTTCATTAACTGACACACCCCCGTTTCAGTTTATAGTGTACCTACACTTTAATTTTTAGTTTTTTTTAGAATTTATGTACTTAAAGAATGCTTTGGGGTTGGTTTTGCTCTCTCTTTAGCGATCATTTTTTCATTTTGAAGTTTAGCGAATCTAATCGTCTTTTTGCACGCATTATTGGCTTCCTTATATCTTTTATAGGATGCATCTGCTTTAAATGCCCTTTTTATTTTTAATCTCTTGAATAAAAATTGGCCTTTTTAAAATAATATGTTTTAGTATACCCCAATGTGCTTTTGTTTTTTTGAGTTTATTTCAAAGGACACTATATTGTGATCACTATTTCCCAAGTGCTCACCTACTTGAATGTTGGTCAAAAGATCAACGTTGTTTGTTAAAACCAGGTCCAGACAGGCGTCCATTCTAGTTGGTGCTTGTACAAGTTGTGACATGAAGGTGCCATTTAACAAGTTTAAAAACCTAATTCCCTTTGCTGAGCTACTAGTCCCTCTGTCCCAATTTATGTCTGGGTAATTAAAATCTCCAATAATTAAAGTGTTACCCAGATTTGCAGCTTTTTTCAATTTGCTCAAACAGCTGTTGTTCCTCGTCAATATTAACATTAGGTGGTTTATAACATATCCCAACCAATAGTTTTTTTCCCTTATTTTGCCCCAAGCAGATATTTACCCATAAAGCTTCCACATTTTCCTCATCGCATTCCACTTGCTTAAGATTTGGCTTTAACTCATGGTTGACATACAAACATACCCCACCACCTTTTCTGTTTTTTCTGGCTGCTCACTGTTTAATAGACATGCCCCTACTCGCGGTATAGCGAGTAGGGGCATAGTTTACTAATACTAAGTAATTTTTACTTAGTATTAGTAAATGTGGCTGAAAGACCAATTTAGGTCTTTTAGCCTTTTGGTAGATAGCTCCCTAATACCGTGGGAATTAGGGAGTTATCTACTAAGCGGCTGCAAGAGAACAGGCGAAGTCCCAAAGTGCTGAAATCCTGAATTTTGGAATGCCGAACCGAACATTTTTACCATGCACATCCCTAATGCCTATTATGTCATATTGTTTAGTGTATGCTATTGCCTCTGGTTCCCCCATTTTGTTATTTAGGCTCCTTGCATTAGTAAGCATACAGGTAATATGAGTCACTTGCACTTTTTGTGAATTATCAACATTACATACCTTCTCTGGTCTGAGCTTGCCCCTGCCCCCCTTATACTGAGTTATAGCTCCATTTTGTAGCTTGCTATGACCCTACCTCCCCTACTACTAGTTTAAAATCTCCTCCAACCTTATAACCATCCTATCCCCCAGAACTGCAGACCCTCTCCCGTTTAGGTGCAACCCTCACTGCTATAAAGGTTGTACCCAATCGCAAAGTCAGCCCAGTGCTCTAAAAACCCCAAACCCTCCTTCGTGCACCAAGACTTCAGCCACGCATTGATCTCTCTAATCTCCCGCTGCCTTTCCACTGTAGCGCGTGGCACATGTAATATCTCAGAGAATACCATTTTGGAGGTCATTTTCTTAAGTTTGCTAATTTATTCCCTGAAATGATTCTTTAGGACCTTCCATCTTCCTCTTACATTGTCATTGGTACCAACATGGAACATGACCGCTGGGTCATCCCGAGCCCCTCCCAATAATCCATCCACTCTGTTAGCAACATGCCAGACCCGAGCACCCGGGAGACAGCAAACTGTCCAGTTGAGCCAATCAGAGCGGCAGATTGCCCTATCAACTCTCCTAATGATAGAGTCCCCTACCACCACAACCTGTCTAGCCTTCCTTACATTTTCATCCCCACCCAGACTAGAGGGGCTATTCCCTCGGCTGTTAGAAGTAACAACTTCTTCTAAGACAGCTACTCCTGAGCTGACACTCCCAACTCAAACTGGCAAATCTGCTAGGTAGCACAAAATCAGGACTTTCTCGCCCCACTGTCACCCAGCTACGTGCCTGTCCCCCATCTGTCTTATCGTCTCCCCCTCCATTACCTGTCCACACTAAACTCTACTCAGTGAGCAGCAGACTCCTCTCAAAATTGTCGATCTCCCTCAATGTTGCAATTTGCTTCTAGAGATTTCCAATCTGAGCTTCCAGAGAAGCTTCTCGCACACAACCGTCCCAGAGGTATGGGCCCTGGACGGGTACATCCAGGCATCCATACATGCAACAAGATGTGCACTGATTCAAACCAGCAATCTTGCTACCCCTGCATCTTTATCTTTTGGTGGCCTTCAACTTACCCACAACCCAAGACACTCTGAATGTAAAGGTGGTGATGTAGGGTTTCTATTATCGCCTCACTGCTCCTTCAAGCTGAATTTTGAAATCCTACCCTCTCTTTCTCATCATTTGAAATCCATTTGATTCGCCTTTTCAAACCTTACTCTGCTAACATTGCTGTTATTTATCGCCCCCTGGTTCCCCTCTCCTCTTCCTTGACCACTTTACTGCCTGACTACCCTATTTCCTTTCCTCTAACATACCATCCCTAATTCTCGGGGACTTCGATATTCCCATTAACCTATGCCTGACCTCAGTAGCCTCTACACTACTTTCAATCATTTCCTCTTTTGGGCTATCGCTGCTAATTCTCCCACCCATGTAGCTGGCAATACCCTCAACCACATTTTCTCTTATGCATGTACAGTGTCTAATATCTCCAACACTCCCTTTCTGACCACCTACTCTTATCATTTGCTCTCGAATACCCTCTCACCCAACAACCTCAGCCTAACACCCCTCAACTCTGAAGGAACCTTAATTCTATTGACATCCAGCAGCTGACAGCTGATATTGATTCACAACTCCTATCCATCCCTTCCTTCTCCTGTCCCTCACTGGCCATCTCCACATATAACACCGCTGCCTTAAACACTGCAGCCCTGCTCCAAACATGCACCTCGAGGAGGACATGCCCCCAACCTTGGCATACTAAATCAACACGCTATCTGCAAAGATGCTCTCGTTGTGCTGAACGCTCTTGGAGGACGTCTTGCACCCAGTCAGCCTTTCTCCACTTTAGATTCATATTATGTTCATACAGTGCAGCCCTTGCCCTCGCTAAACAGTCATACTTTTCCTCTCTCATTCCTCCTGCCCTGTGACTATGGGCCCTGTAATAGACTTTGGTTAAATACACTGTTTGTGCCTTTTGGACTCCCAAAGTGGTTCGAAGTGGCACTTCGAACTATCAAAGCGGTTTGCACATGTGGCGGTGGCCATCTTAAGCTGCGAGCTCAATAAGCGGTGTTTGGTCGTCGAGTACATGGAACTCAAATTTGACACTCGACGGCACGAACACCACTAACTACTTACTGTGACGAATTGCCCTTCACCACTGGGTCCTGGAGAGGACTAATGGCCAGCCTTTTGCATTGCGACTATGGCCCCTGGGAGGTATTGCCATTTAAAAACAGTATTGGGGCTTATGGACTTTTATTGGACTGTGCTGGCCCTTTAAGAACCGTCTGGTGACATATTGAGGCTTTGTGTGACAATGCCCCTTTAAGACTATGTCCCCAGATCTTTCAAATCCTTTGTGCATGGCTTTCTCCCACTTGATTCAGTAAATGGGGCATACTGAACCAAGTACTACAATGATGAACCACACTGAAGTGGAAGTGTGCAGGCAATTTACCTCCCAGGCTGGGAGCCTGCTGTAGGTAAATTGCCGACCGCTGGGTGGCCACCATTCGTACAGACGAACACGTGGCGATGGACATTTTTATTCAGCCGAATGCGGTCAGCGGTGTGTGCAGCCAAATCTATGGAACTGTTTTCGGCTACCCAATTGCACGAACACCGCTGACCCTTACCTGCTCCTCCACTTCGACGCTGCGGCTGGAGACTAAGTCCCGTTCGGCAATTCGAACGCACGTTCGAATGGGACTTAGTCATGTTTTTCTGTGTAAAATAGACCGACCGCACAGTCCAAATCTATGGAACTGTTTTGGGCATGAAAATGTGCGTCGGTCAAAAAGGACTTCCGACTAACTTTTTAACTCCTGGAAGGAATTGCCTGAATTTTTTGTATGTTTCAATTTGAAGTATGCTGAGTAATAATATGTGCTTTTTATGGAGATTGGATGTATAGTTTTAAAGTTATAGTACATGTGTAAAAAGCATATTTTTCCTGCCTGTGATAATTACATTGTGTACAGTAATTATATCACAGGCAGAGGGGAGGATATTGTGGGAATGAATGGGAGTGTTTTACTGCATATTACGTGTTTGATTGGTTGTACTTCAAACCCCTGTGGGTGGTACTATGTGTGTAAAACCTGCATAAAAGAAAGCCCTTTGCTGCCATTAAAGAGAACAACTTGAACCTTTCTTGAAGCCTTGGCTCATGCTTGGGGGGGGGATGGGATAACTACACTCTGGGGATTGCTATATTCACACTATACTCCCCAGGGTAAGCTCTTGTAAGAGCTGTTTTTGTTCCTGCTACGCTCTCTGGGAGAAGAGAGGTCTGCCCACTGGAAGCTGGATACTGGCCTTGGGTCCAGGGTGGGTGAAGGACGGCGAGACCTAGACGCAGCTGCATCGCTGGAAGTGGGGTCTGCAGTGCTGATGGTGTCGGTTGGAGTGCTTGGAGTCCTCGGCAAGCGCTAGGAGCATCGATTGGCAGCGGTACTCGGTCGGAGTGCCAGAGGTCCGTCACACTTACCTTCCACGGATGTTCAGCTATTCGAACAGGAGTCGAACGGCGTTCAGTAACTCCCGATCGAGAGACATAAAGAGACTATTCCCAAAGCTATATGTTCGGTATTTGAACTGTTTTATGTATCCTCGAAATAGACTGACCACACAGCCTGATTCTTTGGAACTGTTTTGGGCATGGGACCATGCGTGCGGTCGGTCAAAATGTGACCTCCGTAGAATTCCTGAACTGATCTGGGTGATTTTTGGAAATGTTGGTCACCCAGATCAGGGCTATCAGGGGATGTAACATTTGTGGGGATATTATGTGTTTTTGGGGTACATTTGGGATTTTTGTAAAAATTTGTTTTTTCTGTCTGGAGATAATTGAGTTAATACAGTATCTGACTCATTTATCTCACAGGCAGAGGGGAGGGATTGAATGCTATGTGTGGGAGTTTCATGTATTGTAACACTGTTATTATTGGTCTGTGATTTTGTAACGTAGTTCCCCACAAGTTCCATGTGGAAGTGCCCCTTACATGGGGATTGTCATAAAAGGCAAAGTGTGGCACCATTAAAATCAGTTCCTCTTTACCCTCAACATAGAGCCTCGTCTCATGTGTGGAGGGGACAGCTATATTCACTCTGCTATAATCACTATGCCCCCTTGGATTATAATTGCTAGCTCTTATAAGAGCTGTTCCTGCTATACTCTATGGAGTAGGAGAGGTTCACCCACTGGAAGCTGAATCCTGGTCTTGGGTCCAGGGTGGGTGGAGGACGGCGAGATCCCAACCCAGCTACTGTGGTTTGTGGTGTCTACTGTGCTGATGGTGTCTGGTGGACTGCTTGGAGTCCTCGTGAGCACTAGGAGTATCGATTGGTGGGGGCACAGATACTTTTAACTCTATTCTTCGCCCTGCTGTGGCCACCCCTCCAACTAACCTGTGCGACAAGATTGAACAGCTAAGGAAAGAATTATCTCCACATTGCCTTTCTCTTTCTCAACCACATCTAGATCATGCCTTTCCTACCCTATAGACTTTCTCCCCAGTTATTGAACAAGGGGTGGCTGCGCTTTTCCTTTCTTCTCGCCCCACCACTTGCCCGCTTGATCCTGTCCCATCTCACCTTATCAGATCTCTCTCTCCCCTTGTCTTGTGCCTTCTTTAACACACATCTTCAACTGCTCTCTCTTCTGGTATTGTTCCTGTTGTCCTTATACATAGACATAGTACCTATCCTAAAAAAAAGATCTCTCTATCCGCCCTCCCCCTCTATCGTCCTATATCCCTGCTCCGTTTTTCCTCAAAACTTCTGGAAAGACTTGTCTTTACCAGTATCTCTCACTTTCTCAATTACAACTTTCTCCTTCAATCAGGCTTCCATACATATATAATGACATACAGACATACATATATATATATATACATAGACATACATACAGACAGACATACATGCATACAGACATACATACATCCATAGACATACATGCATGCATACAGACATACATACATAGACATAGTACCTATCCTAAAAAAAAGATCTCTCTATCCGCCCTCCCCCTCTATCGTCCTATATCCCTGCTCCGTTTTTCCTCAAAACTTCTGGAAAGACTTGTCTTTACCAGTATCTCTCACTTTCTCAATTCCAACTTTCTCCTTCAATCAGGCTTCCACCCCCTGCCTTCTACTGAGACTACGCTTATCAAAGTTACTAACGACCTAATCGCAGCTAAATCCAAAGGCCACTACTCCATACTAATTCTTATTGACCTCTCTGCTGCCTTGTACACAGTTGATCATGCTCTTCTTCTTCAAACTCTTCAATCACTCTGTCTCTGTGACGCTGTCCTCTCGTGGTTTTCCTCTTATCTCTCCCAAACGCTCATTCAGTGTCTCCTTTTCTAATGATACCTTCTCCCTTTGGAGGCTCTGTCCTTGATCCCCCTTTTATTTTCTCTTTATACTGCCTCTCTTGGCAAACTTATTACCTTATTAATCCCTTGGATTCCACTACCACCTGTATGCTGATGACACCAAGATATATCTCTCCTCCCCGGATCTCTCCCCTACCATCATGCAACGTGTCACTGCTTGCCTTTCTTCCATCTCTGACTGGATGTCGCCCTGCTTTCTGAAACTAAATCTCTCTAAAACGGAGCTCCTTGTCTTTCCTCCTTCTAATACTGATCCTCCTCTTTAACTTTCCCTTCAAGTTAGTGGTATCCAGATCAATGCATCCTTGCAAGCGCGCTCTCTTGGTGTCATACTTGATTCTGGCCTCACCTTTGAACCTCACATCCAGCATGTTACCAAGTCCTGTAGATTCCATCTTAAAAACATAGCTCGCAACCGCCCTTTTCTTACGCAAGATGCCACACTAAGGAGCTTGTCCATGCTCTAGTAATTTCCCACAGGGATTATTGTAACACTCCCAAAAACTTTATTGCCCTGCTCCAGTCTGTAATGAATGCTGCTGCCAGACTGATTTTCCTCTCTAGTCAGTCCTCTCACACCTCACCCCTCTGTCAGTTCTTATATTGGCTTCTTGTCTCCTATAGGAGTCAATTCAAAGTGCTAACCCATACCTATAAAGCATTGACCAATTCTAGCCCCTCCTAGATTTCTTCACAGATCTATAGGTATGCCCCTTCTTGGTCTCCTGTCTGCTGGCCAACTAACACTTGCAGGACTTCTTGCGGGCGGCTCCCTTCCTATGGAATAGCCTGCCTACCGCCATCAGACTCTCCCCTAGTCTTCAATCATTTAAGAAGTGCGTTAAAACGCATCTGTGACAAACTGGCCCTCGTCACCGCGTTCTTGGAGGGGCATACTTGCCAGCCTCTTACCCTGTGACTACGGCTCCTGCAATAGACTTGGCTTAAATACTTTCAACAGGCTCTGTTCGTGCAATTGGAACTATATTACCGAACAGCCGCATGAACCGGAGACCAACCTGGAGCTTGTTAAGCTTAATTGACGCATTGTTGCAATTTCCACCGCAGTGGTCTAAGTGGCCGCAATTCCTATGGACGACCACGAGGTGTCGGTCATCTTGTTCACATGGACAAAAACCGCGGATAGACTTCAGGGGGACTTAGCCGTGAATGCCCTGGAACTATTTTCAGCATGAAAACTTTGCCGTTCCGGTCGGTCCTCCAGCAGCACTTAGCTGCGATTCTCTGGAACTATTTTCGTATATGGGACGAAATAAATTACTTCCAGAAAAGTCCTGAACCCCTGAACTGATCTGGGTGATTTTTGTCAGGGCCACCACCAGAAATTTTGGGGCCCCTAACTCAGCTCAAGGTCTGGACCCCTGGGGCCTGCTTCCAAATACCGCCCACTGGGTCCGCCTCCAAATACCGTCCACAGGAATACACACACAGACACAAACACACACACTGATATAAAAAGACAGAGATACATACTAACAGACACACATACTGAAACAGACATACACGCATACAGGCATACATACTGAGACATACACACAGGCATACATAGTGACAGACAGACACATACTAACATACATACAGACACACATGCATGAGGACATAAAGACACATACATACAGACACCGACATACATACACACACACAGACATACAGACACTGTCATCCATACACACATACATTCATAATGGCATACAGACATACATTCATAATGGCATACAAACATACATACATACATTCAGACTGACATACATGCATATATACAGACATACATGCATACAGACATCCATACGTTCATAATGATATGCAGGCAAACATTCATACTGACATACAGACATACATATATAATGACATACAGACATACATATATATATATATATATATATATATATATATATATATAGACATACATACAGACAGACATACATGCATACAGACATACATACATCCAGGGCCGGATTAAGAGCACAGTGGGCCTGGTGCTGACAATTATGATGGGCCTAATTACGGAATCTTATTGACCAAAAACACTAAAACAGTCATACCTCCCAAGCGTCATGTATCTGATGGAGATGGTGCTGGAGGGAAACTCATAGGATGCAGCTATAAGAAAACACATACTCTATGCTAATCCCTCTCTAATTTATGATTTCATCTTTCAAGTAAATCCATAACCCTTAACAGCAGTGTCCAGTGAAGCAGGAAGTCAATGGGCGGTGTAAAAGGGTGTGCCACTGGCACAAATCACGTGAAAAGACCTGCCAAAAGGGGTGAACATGCCCAAAAAGGGGAATGTTTGTCCAAAGAATTGGAAGGTCAGCCTGGCATGAATGCATGTCAGGCTGCCTGCCAATCCTGCAGGCTGTCCAACTAAGGGCATACTATGCAGGCAGCACCTTGAGCTTGACATAAATGTGTCTAATGATGCGCTCATTCCATTCTTTCAAAGGACTGTCCCATAGCACTCGCTGGTCCACTTGTCTCCTTACCTTCTTACTAGCAGGCAGAAGTTCCTGGTATATAGTCTGAGACAGAGAAAATATGTCTGTAGTGAGTGTAGAAGAAAGGGGACATGCCACAGTGTTAGAGAGACCAACATCTGCATTACCTAAACTAACTTTAATGTCAGCACACAAGTTTTGTTCCAATACATCCCTCTTAAGCTTCCAAACTTAAAGGGACACTATAGTCACCAGAACAACTACAGCTTATTGTATTTGTTCTGGTAAGTAGAATCATTTCATTCAGGCTTTTTGCAGTAAAAACTGTCTTTTCAGAGAAAATAACTCCACTGGCTGCTCCTTAGATGGCTGCTAGAGGTGCTCCCTGGGGCAGTACTGCCTAGTGTGTAGCACTGCCATTCAGTGTCTCCACCCTCTGCATGTAGACACTGAACTTTCCTCATAGAGATGCATTGATTCAATTTATCTTTATGAGGAGATACTGATTGGCCAGGGCTATGTTGGACTTGTGCTGGCTCTGCCCCTGATCTGCCTAGTTGACAGTCTCAGCCAGTCCTATGGGGAAGTATTGTAATTTGCTCAGACCACCACTTCTGAGCCAGCAGCTGCAGAATTTAATACAAGTAATATTTTACTATATTTAGGGAGGCAAGAAGGGGCCAGGGTGGTGGTTTTAACATAATAGGGTCAGAAATACATGATTGTGTTCCTGACCCTATAGTGCTTCTTTAAGCAAGAGTATGTGAAGAGTAGTTAAGGTTGCCACCTTTCTTGGAAAAAAATACCAGCCTTAATAATTTGTATAATTAGTTATGCGTGACATCACATGATGTAAATTACAAGGAGTGACATCAGAGAAAATTCTATAAAATCACCAAACTACTCACAGTTTGATTCTGCTATATAGATGGATTGCTCCCAGTGTCTCCCTGTCTCCCAGTGTCTCAGTCTCGCAAGTCACCCAGTGTCTCAGTGTCCCTATGTATCACAGTGTCAGTGTCCCTGTGTCGCCCAGTCCCCTAGTCTCCCAGAGTCTGTGTCCCCATTTCTCCCAGTGTCTCAGTGTGTCCCCATGTCACTAGGATACTGGGGACACTGAGAGACCCAGGGACACTGAGACATTTAGGGAAACTGGGAGAAATGGGGACACTGAGACATTAGGGACACAGACACTGGGAGACATGGGGACACTGAAACATTTGGGGACACTAAGACACTAGGGACACAGACATGGGAACACAGACACTGGGAGACTAGGGGACACTGGCTGGGAGACAGACACTTGGGGACACGGGGACATGTTGTGGACATAGACATGTGGACACTGGGACATATAGGGAC
Source organism: Pelobates cultripes (assembly GCA_933207985.1). Lineage (NCBI taxonomy): Eukaryota > Metazoa > Chordata > Amphibia > Anura > Pelobatidae > Pelobates > Pelobates cultripes. Next base: position 328,383,273 of record OW240916.1, read on the forward strand.
ACTGGGAGACATGGGGACACCAGGCACACTGAGACACTAGGAACACACTGGGAGACATGGAGACACTGAAACATATGGGGACACTAAGACACTAGGGACACAGACACTGGGAGACTAGGGGACACTGGGAGACTAGGGGATACTGGGAGACTAGGGGACACTGGTTGGGAGACAAACACTTGGGGAGACATGGGGACAGTTGTGGACATGGACATGGGGACACTGGGACACATGGGGACACTAGGCACACTGAGAGACATGGGACACAGACACTGGGAGACTTGGGGACACTGAGACACTAGGGACACTGGCTGGGGGACATAGTGTCTCCATGTCCCAATGTCTCCCTATGTCTCACAGCGTCCCCATGTGTCTCAGCATCACCATGTGTCTCAGTGTCCCCTAGTGTCTCAGTGTCCCCAGGTCTCCCAGTGTCTGTGCCCCCATGAGTCCTAGTGTCTCAGTGTCCCCTAGTGGCAGTGTCCCCATGTGTGTCCTAGTGTCTCAGTGTCCCCTAGTGTCTGTGTTCCCATATATCCCCAAGTGTCCCCATGTTTTTCAGTGTCCCCAAGTGTCTCAGTGTTCCCAGGTCTCCCAGTGTCTGTGTCCTAGTGTCTCAGTGTCCCCTAGTGTATGTGTCATCATGTGTCCCCTAGTGTCTGTGTCCCCTAGTGTCTAAGGGTCCCCATGTGTCCCCTAGTGTCTCAGTGTCCCCTAGTGTATGTGTCCCCATGTTTCCCCTAGTGTTTCAGTGTCCCCAATGTGTCCCCTAGTGTTTCAGTGTCCCCATGTGTCCCTGCTGCCTTTCCCCCGATCCCTCACTTACCTGAGCTGTAGAGCTGCTGTCTGGACTCCCTGTGCTGTGTAGCTGCTCCCCCACGGATCAGTGAGTAGTAGAGAGAGGCAGGGATATTCTGTAACTTCCTATCCCTGCCTCTCTCCACACACAGTGACCCCTACTGGCCGGTGCTGGTATTGCAGAGTAATTTCCATTTATTCTGAGAAAATTACCTGCATTTGTATTGCTGGTATTCTGCAATACTGGCAAGGCCAGGCAGCCTCAAATACCGTCTGTGCCATTAAAATACCAGTCAGGTGGCAAACCTAAGAGTAGTGTGTAAAAAAAAAAAAAAAAAAAATATATATATTTTTTTTTTTTAAATGGGCCTATTCCGTGGGCCTGGGCCTGGAGCTGCAGCTCCATCAGCCCCTATGTTAATCCGGCCCTGCATACATCCATAGACATACATGCATGCATACAGACATACATACAGACATACAGACAGACATACATACATAGACATACATGCATGCATACAGTCAGACAGACAAAATAGACATACACACAGACATACATACAGACACACACAGACATACATACATAGACATACATGCATACAGACAGATATACATACAGAGACAGACATACATACACAGACAGACATACATACAGACATAGACATACATGCATGCCTACAGACAGACATAGAGACATACACATACATACATACAGACATACATACATAGACATACATACATACACATACAGACATAGACATACATGCATACAGACATACAGACATACACATACATACATACAGACATACATACATACATACATACATAGACATACATAGATACACAGACATACATACAGACAGACATACATGCATACAGACAGATATACATACAGAGACAGACATACATACACAGACAGACAGACATAGACATACATGCATGCCTACAGACAGACATACAGACATACACATACAGACATACATACACAGACAGACATACACAGACAGACATACATGCATACAGACAGACAGACATAGACATACATGCATACAGACAGACAGACAGACATACAGACATACACATACATACACAGACATACATACATACAGACAGACATAGACATACATGCATACAGACATACAGACATGCATACAGACATACACATACATACATACATAGACATTCATGCATACAGACAGATATACATACACAGACAGACATACATACAGAAAGACATATATACATAAACATACATGCATGCCTACAGACAGACATACACATACATACATATATACACAGACAGACATAGACATACATGCATACAGACATACATACATGCATACAGACAGACAGACATGCATACAGACATACACATACATACAGACAGACATACATACATACACACAGACATGCATGCATACAGAAATACATACATACATACATAGACATACATGCATACAGACAGACAGATATACATACACAGACATACATACATATATAGACATACATGCATGCCTACAGACAGACATACAGACATACATATGCATACATACATACAGACATACATATACATACATACATACACAGACAGACATGCATGCATACAGACATACATAGACATACATGCATACAGACAGACAGACATACATACACAGACAGACATACATAGACATACATGCATGCCTACAGACAGACATACAGACATACACATACATACATACATACACAGACATACATGCATACAGACAGACAGACATAGACATACATGCATACAGACATACATACACATACATACATACAGACAGAGATACATACATACATACACAGACAGACATACATACAGACACACACACAGACATCCATGAATACAGACAGACATACATACATAGACATACATACATACATAGACATACATGCATACAGACAGATATACATACAGAGACAGACATACACACACAGACATACATGCATGCCTACAGACAGACATACACATACATACAGACATACATACATACACAGACAGACATACATGCATACAGACAGACATAGACATACAGACAGACAGACATACATACATGCATACAGACAAACATACATACATACATACACAGACAGACATATATACATACATACATAGACATACATACATACATAGACATACATGCATACAGACAGACATACATACACAGACAAACATACATAGACATACATGCATGCCTACAGACAGACATACACATACATACATACATACAGACAGACATACATGCATACAGACAGACATACATACATGCATACAGACAGACATACATAGACATACATACAGACAGACATGCATACAGACACACACACACACACAGCTCATTTTCCAGCCACCCTCCTGTCTCTTACCTTTTCTTTGCAGGAGGGTGGCTGGGGATGATGGGAGTCGGCGCGGCTTCCTCTTCACTGCCTGGCTCTCCCTCTTCACCGGCGCGCGCGCTCATCCCGCGCGGTGTGGGCTGGGAGGAAGTGACCACTTCCTCCCAGCAGCACTTGCGTTTTTTTTTTTTTCTTTCAAAGGTGCCCGGTCGCGGCCACAGCGCTGACCGGGCCCATCGGGTGGCCCTAAGTGTGTGGGCCACCCGATGGACCCCACATGTGGGGCCCGGGCGGCCGGGCCCCCCAGGGCTGCCAGGCCCGTGACAATCGTTATGGTTGTCACCCTCTGATGGCGGCCATGATTTTTGGATATGTTGGTCACCCAGATCAGGGCTAACATTTGTGCGGATATTATGTGTTTAGGGGTACTTTTGGGACTTTTTAGAATTTTTTTTTTTCTGCCTGGAGAGAATTGAGTTAATACAGTATCTGACTCAATTATCTCCCAGGTAGAGGGGAGGGATTAACCTGTGATTTTGTGTGAGAAACCCTTTGCATGGGCTTGTGCATAAAAGGCTGTGTCCGGCCCTTAAAAATCAGATTATTTCCCAGCATTAAGCCTTGGCTCGTGTCTGGGGGATTGTTATACTGCTCTTTGGATTACTATACCTGCTATACTCTCTTGGAGGAGAGGTCTTCTCACTGCGAGCTGGATGTTGGTCCAGGGTGGGAAGGGACATCGAGACCCCAGTCAATCTGTGGTGGTTAAGGGGACTGAGGTGCTTATTGTGTCCAGTGTGGTGCTTATAGTACTCGGTGACACTAGGAGGCGCGATTGGCGGAGGTACCCAGTTGGTGTGCGAGGCGGTCCGCCATAGATAATACCGTCCCTCTATCGTTATTATAGATATTACTGTCCATCTATTAGTATTATAGATAATACTGTACCTCTACCGTTATTATAGATAATACCATCCATCTATCATTACTATAGATAAAACCATCCATCTATTAATATTATAGAACAGGGTTCCCAATTAATTTTTCCCATGGAACCCTTTGACATAGTGTATCAACATCATGGAACCCTCCCAGCCCTTTAGGAGTGCTGGCATGGAGTCCCTGGGCTGCAGTGGGGCTGCTAAGTGGCTGGCATGCGGGCGGCGAGGTAGCAGTTATCTCCTTGCTCAGCTCCCTTGCGCGCCTCTTAGTGATGCAGGAGTGACATCATATTCCGGCTCCAGCATCACAACTGTGCGCGTGAGGGAGCTAAGCAGGGAAATCACTGCTCCCTCGCCGCCGGCGGCTATTTTTGAAAATTTTGGAGGAACACCAATTGGGAATTGCTGCTGTAGGCACTGCTGAAATCCTAAAAGGGCATAGTAAATCGCTCTTAGTTCTCTGAGATTTGAATGCATTTTTCTCTCTTTCGTAGTCCGTGTATCTTGTATCCAATTCTCGTTTAAATGTGCACCCCATCCTTGGAGACTTACATCCGTGGTAACTGTTTTCCATGTTGGTTCCTCCAACAGAAATCCTAGAGATAAGGGTTTCACTTTCGTCCATCATTGTAGGTCATCTAAAGTTTTTGGACTGAGAATAATTCTCTGAAACCAGTTGCACTCTTGTTTCTTGAAGTCTTGCAAGAACGTCATTTGTATTGGACGCATATTCCACTGTACCCATTTAAATAATCCTATGGTAGATGTGAGTGAGCCCAATAGGCTCACAAATTTCCATGCTGTTAGGAGTACTTTGTCAGTATATTTATATCGGCAGACATTTTGTGTTAAGATAGAAATTAAAAGTGTATACTGCCAGTCACTCCCAGAACAGAGGTGACTCCATTTTGTATCACAAGGCTAAGACAGACAAAAGATTTCTCTCTCTTATCACTAAGAGTGCTAAGGAATGCGATTAATGTAAACATTAAAGATAAAACCTGAGATAAGGCATGATGTCTAACAGGGAAAGTGAGATGGAATGCTACAACTAACAATGTATACATAATTATATATACACATACACACACTATCCACTTATAACTTACTATATTATATTAATCATATATATTTAGTATGTTAATAATATAGACTATTCATGGATAAATATCAATGAAGAAATATCATATTATTTACTAATGTTAGTCGAGTATAGATAATCTTAAACACAGTTTCACACAAGAAAGCCAGACATCAAATGACAGATAACACTAAGTAATTAATTTTACTTTCTAAAAAACTAACGGAACATTACTAGTTTCATTGTAATAAAAGGGTGAAATTAAGGTTAGGAGGTGTCGATTCTAAAATTATGACACCAAATTGCAGACACTCTGTCTGGTATAAGAGTGAACCAAAGTTTTTGAAGCTGACATGTAATATTATTTATAGCAGACATAAAGATAACCAAAAATTACGTCAAACGCATCACAAATTTCACAAATTTCACCTTGACAAGATTTGATGATGTAATTCGCCATCAACTGACCAAAAATTTGATGATAGTCTGTAGGGAAGACACTCCCACAGTTCCCTATTGGTCCTATCAACTAGTAACGTGCACAGAGTTTTCCCCTTTAAAAATTAAGGACAAAGAGAAGAGAGGGGCTCTTTTGAAGAAGATTCGAACACTCTTTGAAACAGATTAACACTTTTTGAAACATATTCTGACTCTTGGACTGTACTCAAGAAACTCTAAACTCTCTCTTGGACACACCTAATTCTTAGTATTTTCTTTTCCAACTAACACCACTTCAGAACTATTTTCTACAATTCTCATCATACTTGCAATCGAAATTCCTGGGACATATCTACACATCTGATAGAAAATCTACAACCTAACTGGTAATTATGTTGGTTTTATTTAATTAAATGAATACATTTTTACTAATAGCGGGAATATATATCTGGATAAATATTGGTCAGATTTCAGTTATTAGAAATCATAATTAGCTAAGGAATATATGGTTATAAAAATTCCATTCCTGCAGGTGGAATAAAGATAACGATATATTAACGGTAAATTTGCCAAATGTTAGCATACCAAATTTTAATCCAGAGGTATTGACTTGTTCTGATGTAAGATAGTGAATCTTAATTAGGAAAGTTAAAATTCTGGCAGAATTATTCTTATTGGATGGACAGAGGAATGGTCAAATGGTCTGGTATGAACATTACTTTAATAGTAAAATTGCAATATAATAGGATATCTTACCTATGAGGATTGTAGCCAGCAGTGGAAGAGTTAATTTAGTGTGATTTAACTGTCAGCCAAAGTTTTTATTGCTCTTTGCTGTGCTGCTGTGTATTGCTGTGAAGTTCTGTCTTCTCAGTGTTATGTTGATTTCTCTGTGAAGTGTCTGTTGTAAATCTTGTTAAACTGTTGAAAAACTGTTTGCTTTTAGCTGTTTATATGGTGTTAAACCACTGCCATATTGTATAATTATGTTATACTATTTATTCACTGATTGTCACGCATGTTACATATTACTATTATTTTTATTAATATATTTTTAGAATTAATTTGTGATTATTATTATTATTATGATATTTATAGAGCGCTGTCAAATTCAGCAGCGCATTACAATGGGTGGACGAACAGACAGGTAGTTGTAACCAGACAAGTTGGACACACAGGAACAGAGGGATTGAACTTACATGCTAGAGGGAGTGGGGTAAAATGACACAAAAAGGTAAGGATAGTATTAGACTAGTGACAGTTGCAGAAGAGGAATCAGTCAGGAGCTATTAAAAGTTTAATTGATACGCTTTTATGAAGAAGTGGGTTTTTAACGATTTTTTGAAGGAGTGGAGACTGGGTGAGCATCTAACGGAGGAGGGAAGCGCTTGAGAAATCTTGAAGGTGAGCATCAGAGGTGGGAGTACGGACAGAAGATAGACGTAGGTCTTCAGCAGATCGTAAGGGCCTAGACGGGACATACTTGTGTATAAGGGAGGATAGATAGGTGGGAGCATCATTATGTAGAGATTTGAAAGCCAGAATTTTAAATTGAGCTCTATATTTTATAGGAAGCCAATGTAGGGATTGACAGAAGGGTGAGGCATGGGAGGTGTGGGCAGACAGGAAGATGAGCCTCGCCACCGCATTCATTATGGACTGTAACGGCGCTAGTTGGGAGCACGTAAGACCACTGAGAAGCGGATTACAGTAGTCAAGGCGAGAAAGGACAGTGGAATGGACCAACACCTTAGTCGCATCTGGCATTAAGTAGGGGCGGATGCGCGCAATGTTTTTTAGATGGAAATGACAGGATTTGGCGATAGATTGAACATGAGGCTTGCAGGAGAGGTCGGAGTCAAAGAAAACACCTAGACAGTGAGCCTGCATGGTGGAGCTGATGGTAGCACCATTGACTTGGAGGGAGACAGACACAGGAGTAACAACACTTGAGGGAGGAAAGACAAGAATTTCAGTTTTGGTCAAATTTAGTTTAAGGAAGTGGGCAGCCATCCAGTTAGAAACAGCAGAGAGGCAGTCAGAGACACAAGTCAAGAGGGACGGGGAGAGATCAGGAGAGGACAGGTAGATTTGCGTGTCATCTGCATAGAAATGATATTGGGAGCCAAAGGAGCTAATGAGTTTACCAAGGGAGGCAGTATAGATGGAGAACAGTAGAGGACCAAGGACTGGACCTTGGGGGACACCAACAGAGAGGAGTTGGGGAGAAGAAGCAGAGCCAGAGAAAGAAACACTGAAAGAGCGCTGGGAGAGGTAGGAGGAGCACCAGGAGAGAGCAGTATCTTGTAGGCCAATATTGCGGAGGATGAGAAGAAGCTATTGATGATCAACAGTGTCAAAAGCTGCAGACAGGTCAAGGAGAATTAGGATTTTGGATGCAAAAGGCAGTAGCGAGATAGGATGATAGTTGGATGGGGAGTTAGGGTCAAGATTGGGCTTCTTTAGAATTGGGGTTACAGTTGCATGTTTGAAGGGCAATGGAAATATACCAGAGGAGAGAGAGAGATTCAGAATTTTAGTGAGAGATGGAGAAAGAGAAGAAGACAGAGTACGGATGAGATGCGAGGGAATTGGATCTAGGGAGGAGGTGATGGGGCGGGAGGACTGGAGCAGAGCAGAAACCTCTTCCAATGTAGCGGGTGCGAATGAACATAGAACAGCAGAGGGAGTGAAGTTAGGGGAAGTATTGTAAGGGGAAGAAGAAAGATGAGATATCTCTTCTCTGATTGTAGAGATCTTGTCAGTGAAGTGAGTTGCAAAGTCTGAGGTGGTCAAGTTAGTAGGTGGAGGAGGAACAGCAGGGCGAAGAAGAGAGTTAAATGTGTGAAATAGTCGTTTGGGTTCGCGGGAGAGTGTGGTTATGAGGGTATTGAAGTAATTAACTTTTGCAGAGGAAAGAGCCAAGCTGTATGAGCTCAGCATAAATTTATAGTGGAGAAAGTCAGATGCACAGTGAGACTTTCTCCAACAGCGTTCAGCAGTTCTGGAGCATTTTTGGAGGTATCGAGTGAGCTTGGTGTGCCAGGGTTGTTGTTGGGGGGGCCTGCGGCGTTTAAATGTACAAGGTGCCATGATGTCTAGTTGAGAGGAGAGGGTGGAATTGTAGAAGGAGGTTGCAGAACTAGGACAGGTGAGGTTTGAGATAGGTAAAAGGAGAGTTTGGAGATTAGTGGAGAAATGCTCTAGGTCAAGACATTGGAGGTTTCTGTGAGAGTGATGTTCAGACGATGGTGTCAATTGGGTCTTGGGTATTCCAATGTCAAAATTTAGCAGATGGTGGTCAGATAGAGGAAAGGGAATATTGGAGAGATTAGAGGCAGTACAGAGGTTGGTGAAGGCAAGATCAAGAGTGTTTCCTGCTGTAATGGTTGTTAGATTGGACCATTGCGTAAGGCCAAAGGAGGAGGTTACAGACAGCAGACGAGAGGCATCAGTGCAATTGGGGTTATTGATTGGGATATTGAAATCCCCAAGTATAAGGGAAGGAGTGCTAGATGAGAGGAAGTGGGGAAGCCAGGAAGAAAAGTGCTCAATGAATAGTCTAGGATAACCGGGGGGGGCGGCAGATGATAGCAATTCTTAAAGGAGTGGGTTTAAATAGGCGGACAGTGTGAACTTCAAAAGAAGAAAAGGATAGGGCGGGGGGAGTTATGATTGGTTGGATCATTGAGGGGAGAGAAGGATGCCTACGCCGCCTCCTTTACAGTTGAGTCTGTGAGTGTGAGAGAATTGTAGCCCACCAAAACATAAAGAGGCAGGAGTAGCACTATCAGAGGGGGACAGCCAGGTGTCTGTAAGTGCAAGCAATGTGAGTGAGTTTGAGATGAAAAAGTTGTGTATGGTTGTTGATTTTAAATTACTGCAGATGGAGCGGGCATTCCAGAGTGCACAATTAATTTTGGTAAGTGAGGGTAAAGGGCAGGGTATTGTGATGAGGTTGTGGGGTTTCTGGTTGTCTTAGTGTGTGTAGAGAAGGTGAAGGGCCCTGGATTGGGAGAGACATCACCAGCTGCTAGAAGTAGGAGGAGAGAAAGTGACAGGAGGTATGAATGGGTTTTGTATGCATGGGGTCTAGGATGAGATCGATTGTGGGTTGGAGTGAGAGAGTAAAAAAATGAGTGTAAGGCATGAGATGAGAGAAGGGGGGAGTGTAGCAGAGAAGGGCATTTGTAAATGTGGATGGGGGGATGAGTGAAGTGGGTTAAAATCCTCTAGTGAAACTTCCTCTAGGATCTAAGAGAATTAACAATTGTGAGTAATTCTCAGTTTTATATCATTATTCGGGGAACTGTGCCAAGATATCTGAAACGGATCACCTGGCACATTATTACCATACTAGGCCACTAGCTGCCTCACCTCGGCCAGCCAATCATCGCCAGAGCCTTCCATACTTGTCTGCTCCAAGTCGCTGGATACCTCTGCTCCCAGGGGCGCTGCACATGTGCTAGCGTTGCCCTCAATTTGTAACTCCACGAACGGTGTCTCCGAGCTGCTTTACCTCGCACTAGGACGCCATCCCACCGCTGCCACCAATGTAACGGATCACCTGGCCCCCCGACTGGGTACCTCCATTGAAGGATGCTCCTAGCGCTTCCTGAGGGCTCCAAGCACTGCAGCAGACACCATAACCACCGTAGACTCCTCCAGAGAGCAAGGCAGGAACAAGCTCTTACAAGAGCTTAGTAGTGATTTAGCAAGGGAGTATGACAAGCATAGCAATCCCTTGTAGCAGATTCCCCCAATAAGAGACAGGACTCAGATTGATGGTGAAGTAGAACTGACTGTGCTGGCACATACAGCCTCTTTTATTCACAATCCACAAACATAGTACTGCCCACAGGGTTTTGAAATACAATCAATAAATCAATCCGTACAATACACACAGACACTCCCACACAAAGTCCTCCCCTCTACCTGTGATATGATTACTGAACACAATGGTTAATATAATTATCACAGGCAGAGAAATACAGTTTTTACAAAATATTAACTTCAAAAATATACATGCCACAAACATAAAAATTACATATTCGAACTCAGCACACTTTAATTATAAACATATCCAAACTTCAGCTAATTCCATCCAGGGTTAAAAAGTTAGCTGGTGCTTCCTTTTTGCCCAAAACAGTTCCATAGACTTGGACTGTGCGGTCGGTCTATTTCAGGCTGAAAAAAGTCCCATCGCTGAACGGGACTTAGTCTCTGCGGCTGCAAAATCATTGTGGGAGAACGTAAGGCTCAGCGGTGTTCGCGGAACAAAAGAATTGAATAAAAAAAGATGGCTGCCGCCACGTGTTCGTTTGCGCGAACGGCGGCCCCCCAGCGTTCGGCAATTTACCTACAGCTGGCTCCCAACCTGGGAGGTAAATTGCCTGCACACTTCCAGCTCTGGGTGGTCCGCCTGTGCAGTGAATGGCTCGGTAAGCCCCAATTACCGAACCATAAGGGAAAAATCCATTTAAAAGTTATTTCCAAAGTTTAGGGACATTGGGGACACCATCTTAAACAAGTCTGGGGACACTGGGGACACAGTTTTAAAGGGGCCTTGTCCCAAATTTTCGCCATGCACCAAAATGGTTCTTAAAGGGCTAGCAGCACCATACAAATCCAATATGCCCAAATCATGTCTGTAAAGGACAATACATCCCAGGGGTCATAATCACACGGCAGGAGGCTGGCAATCCGTCTTCTCCAATGCCCAGTGGTGAGGTCGGTTTTGCCACAATCCTAATTTCTTTGATGGTAGAGTGAACAGGAAACGTTGATCTATTACCTTTCAGATCTGCAAAATATCTATCAGGTTCTTTCATCTCTGATTTCTCCTCTGGGAATCTTAAAGTATCCCTTATCCCTTATGATGTTGATTAGTTTGTCAACTGCCTTAGAATCCAACATTCTTGAAGCATAGTTTACTTCTCCTTCTTCGTCTGACACATCTTCCATTATGTACGAATTTTCACTTGAATCTGAGGAATTATCTTCTCTTCGTAGGCGTTTGGATGATGATGTTTTTGCTGTGGATTTAAACCTTTCTGCTATAGCCTCTGTAATCCATTTCTTCAAATCTGTTTGAGACGATTATCTTTTATCCATTACCTCAGCAGCTTCAGTC